>JAABNX020000106.1:11001882-11014136 GCA_015163995.2 Mormyrus lacerda | reverse complement strand
GACTATACTAAAGTACAATGAAAGGGTGAGATTGGTCAATCTCAAGAAGAAACAATAGCTAAGCAATGCTGTTTTGGAACGTCTCTAACAAAACTAATTGTTCTAGCTCTCTTTGGAATCACCACAGGTTGTCCGGTAAGATCAGGTGATGAGAATGTTCAGTTGAAATTTACTTAAACATTCACCTCCATGCCACGTGTCCACACTTATTTTCAAGTATTGAATACAAGTGATTAACAGCTGTTTGTGGTTCAGTGTAATTGTCATACAGATTTTGGATGTATAAGTCAATATTGTTAACAGTCCAGCAGCACGTTCTCCCCTGTTTGCTCTCAAATTTCGGCGTAGCGCCTTCCTATAGGCTAGTATACTTGACAGACAGAAGAGGGAGAATAGTGATTGGATATTGCATTGTCGTGATATTGAATCGAAATTGGTATGAGTTCCATGGGGTTTCCGGCAATGGCAAGTGAAGTCTGCAGAGGGTGCCCATAAACTGGAAAAACTGAAATTTAGCAGTAAATTGCTGACCTTTTGAACCCATCAGTCACATCATGGCCCCAGGAGCGTGTTGCTGGTGACTTTCTTGGTCCTTTATTTGAAATTCAGACAGAAAACAAGCATATTTGGATGATAGGTGATTACCTTTATTCATGGACTGAAGCCTGATCTTTCAATACATAAGAAGGTACAATTTGAGCTCTGGTGTAAGAGTGGATAAGTTGTTTTGGAGTGACATGTACTGTAGTATCCCCCTAGATAAGGGTACAAAGTTTGAGTTTAATTTATTCCACAAGGTGTCCCTGCCATTGAATATTCATAAATCATAGGCATCTTCAAATCTTCCAGAGCCTAATGGCTTGGTTGAGTGAATTAAGATGACGGGCCTAGATTTGGTTTCAACACTAATAGGGTCCAAATGAGCGACAAACCCTCCACCAACCTAAACACACATGGTACTCCCGCAAATATTGGTAGGGACCTGTCCCTACTGTCCATAACTAAATATAAGACCTTGTCAGTGCTGTAAAATATAGATTCATTGTTCATCTCCCAGTAGATGTGGTACAGGACGTCTGCCAAAGAGAAATGTTTTCTGTTGTTAATGACTATACGGCCGCACCAGTAGTCAGTAAACTGCGACAGTGACAGTATAGCGGCAGCAAGGGATGACCTTTTCTCAACAGAAGGCTGTGTTTGACTTTCAGGCAAACCACCAGTATGATTCAGAGGGGGCTGGTGTCTGTGGAAACCAATGTTAGGAAAAGAGACCACTGTCCAAAGTTTCAAAGACAATTTAAAAGTCCGTATAGGGAACTGGAATGGGTATCAGCAGTAATATACTGACTGAGTCTGGGGGAGGGAGGAACACAAAAGGTTGTGTATTTTAAATGAGTGGCTCAATGGCACCGAATCATTGCAGGATTGCCCATTCAGTTACTGTCAAGTTAGTTGCACTTCACGGGGTGTCTGGATGATTGGTTTATCACAGTCTATGTATTTACACTTGTACCAAGGATCATTCACTGAAAGCTCAGTCTAGCTTCACCTATGCTTAGCTGATCGATTCCTTGACAGTACTATGCGTCTCACTTGTATATCGCTTTCGACAAAAGCGTCTGCTAAATATGTAAAATATATATGCAAATATTTACTACCCTGTCATGCTGTATCCTGGTTCATTTTGGTTGTGTGGTTTTAAATCTGAAACAGGATGAAGTAGGGGCATAGACACCCTGGTAGATTTCAGGGGCCCAGCACTTTACGAGGACATTTGAATACACAAATTTGGGTGGGAGTGGTGGTGACACTTTGTTAGGGGGTGCAGAATTTCTTCGTCTAAATGAACAGAATAAAGACAATTTTCTAAAAGCATCTTTTGTATATCTTTTGTGGTGGTATGTGGCGACCTCTAGCGTCAGACCTGAATGGCAAAAACAAAAATGGTGGCAACTTAATGATTTATTCAATACAGGAGTGATATATTTATATACATTGTGAAATTTTAATACTAATGTTCAAAGCACTGAAATAACTCATTATTGTTGCAAGATTACAAATTGTATGCTAATTTGAGGCCGAATGCGTATATCCAAATGTTTCTGGTTCAGGCTGTAGTGATGAGAAAGAAAAGCTCCCACTCTCACCTGCTGAATTTACTTTAAAGATTGATTTTGAACTTATTATGTTGTGGGCTTTACCCAGTTAAACTATACAACGTACAGATTACACCCCCTCCCACCGCGTCTACTGCAATAATTTCCAATTTATTTCAGATGTAAGAAAAGCAGCGCAAAATATATTTACTATATTCACCGAATGACTGCCTATTGCAAGATTTCCCACATTAAATTGCGGGGGGGATGGGAGTTACTGAACGTTGTTAATTTTACCCAGTGTGGGAAATAACCGTCAATATTCGGGGGGGGGGGTCCCCATCTCCCAATTGTTGCGCAATACCGATCTTAATTGAGACAACCTTTGCTTTGTCACAACGTCCATTCATTTCGCACACATTAGACGCATTGACTGTTATGTCCACAAAAATGACTCTTACTACTCAAGGACTGACGTGGAGATAGTCAAAATCAAGCCCCCGGGCTGCCATATTTTTTAAATGTTATATTTTTATGCCGTCAAAACACCAGAATGTAGGTTACACAGAACATTACTGGATATATCTGACCATCTCCCATAACAGTTAATCGGTTAAATAAGGGTCATATCCCCAAACAATTCATATTAATACGCAACGTTTGTAAACCTAATGTCACCAACCGTAAGTTAAGAAACTTGCGCCGCTTATACTTGGCAGGGAGTCCGCCCACCAGGCGTTGACACATTTAGCCATACGGAAAGACCCACGCGTGTTACGCACGCTGGTGAATGGCACACCCACTGCAACTTCCGGCTTAGCCTTGACAAGTTTTGCCCATAAGAGTGCTAAGATTCCAGGGTAGTCTTGTCGCACTATAGATTGCCCATTGCAGTTCTATATAAGTCAATAAAGCAATTTACTTGGGCTGAGTATGCAGACGGCTACAGTAATCAAATATTTAAATATAACTACAACTCTTACATTACACATGCTCGGTTTAAATTCCCTACAATACATTTAAAATTCTGGCACATATTTACCACACCAACCAACGAATTGTATTTCAGTATTACCTCTTCCCCAATCCTTTAGTTTCATTAATAGGCTATATGAGGTCAAGAATAATGTCAGCTTTGGAGCGCATTTTCTGTGCATTGAGAAAAGCATGTGGCAACTCACTTCCCATTTTTACGACCCACGTTTTAGAAGCTTTAGAGTAGTAAGGGTCATTTTTGTGGAGAAAAAAGGTCAATGCGTCTGCTTGTGTGCGAAATGAATTAATATTGTGACAAGAGACAGGTTGTGAATACCCATATTACCATACAATAAATATATTCCTTGAAACTGATAGTGCTTCCGATACTTGGAGGTGCATGAATGAAGCCAATACCCAGCAGGAAAAGCTTGTTACTGGGTATGCTTAAAAGACAAATCAGTCACATCCGGAAAGAAGGGTTATTATGCTGACGAAAGAAGTTTAAAATATTATTTAAGCCAAAGATATATATGAAAAAAAAATCTCTTGCAGGGAGTATAAATATGAGCGATATAATAGGGATTTTAAAAAATAACAAAATCGAAAGGAGTGGACGTGAGTCTCTGGCGTGAACTCGTATCGTTTAATGCAGAAAAAATGTCATGCATATAGGAAAGACAAGCGGGTGAAGGTAGTGTAAGATATAAATGAGTTGTATTTTAATCTGTAGAGTCCAGAAAAAGCAGCAATCCATGAAGAACATTTAAATTTATAAACATTCAGTCGTGACTATAAAGACAAATTTTATGTAACTTCCTTCTGCTTAATTTTAGGCATAAGCGGAAGGATCCACATTTTCATTTTAGACAAAAATAAACTACAATTTTATCCCTACTCGTCAATATAAAAATCAAGTACATATTTCTGTAATCCCATTTAATTGAAAACTAACTTGACTATTAACTACAAAGTTTTTGCATTGCAGCCACTTTTTCTTTCTTTTTTGGAGCTGGGACCTACTGGCACTATGTTTTATGGCGGATTAATATCTGTTTATAGGACCGTAGCAGTGAGACATTGCTGTCCAGCAGAGGGAAGTTGTTGAATACAAATAGCATGGAAATTAAACTGAAACAAGGTAACTATATATTTGCTTAATTCTTTACAGAAAAACAAGAGAACTTAATTTCTATAATCGTTTTGTCATATAAATTTATTACGTTGAATGCATTCCCACAAAGGTACGTAGATTAAAATTAAATATTTGATCGTATTTTTAGGTATTCTTTTAATAATGGACTTTCAATTTCCAACTTTTCACTTAACTCTCTCTTCAAATGATAGAATTTAGTCTGGGTTGGAGGCAAACTCATAATATAAATGGATGAAACTTGTGTCATTCATATTTTCTAAATGCAAATGAGGGGAATACAGGTGTCTGTGAAACCGACATTACAGAATTTTGCCTTTGAGGTGGGTTTTTAACATAATACATTAAGCTGGAAGTGAACCTGATGCATTTATTTATGTTGAGTGTTTCTGCATGTGACGGAGGATCATTTTGGTGCAGACGGATATAAACGTATAGTGTGACTTGCCACGGTGCGGCAAGTCAGGTGCAAGTCTAAGCAGGACACAACTCTCCGGGGACGGATACTTATCCATACCTCTAAAGCGTGTGCTTATAATTTACGCGGTCCTGTCTGTCAGTTATGCATATTCTTCAAATAAATGGTCTACAAGGAACCATTTTCCGTTTGCTTTCGCGTCCCAAGCGTGTCTAAAGTTTTAACGTAATGTGTCCATATACAAAAGCCCTGAGATAGGACATTATTCCAGCCTTGCACACGTTAAAGTGCTGCTTTTAGCTTAACACTGGTGTTTTGACAATCTCTTATACTAAAAACGAATGCTTCCCGTTACTGCTGTGAATGTTGATAAGGGTATATACTTAGTTGTAAAACCAGGAAATCCGTTACTGAGACGCGGTTGGGAAGCATGCATCTCGTTTAATATTTGGTTATGTTACTGTTGTGTAGACATCTGTACTCTCAATAATACATGATACAGTATTATGCAGTTAATACGTGCGAGCGATCGGGGCTTTTCGTCACATTTGGCCATTTGGGCTTTTTTTTCCCGTAGATGTCATATGCTTTATATGCAGTTTAAGTTATTGGGCATAAAGTTGATCAAATTACACCCATTCATATCTATTCTGCTACATTTATAAAGAGAGCTGCTGGCCATTTTTAAATATAGTATGCTGCGGACGATTAAGATAGCTTCTCACGTTTGTTGGTCTTCCTGTAACCTCCATATAGCCTTCATGATATCCACAGGTGAACTTTACCAACAGTAGACAAGTCATATCTAGTATCAAAATGTATGTTGCTCTTCTGGACTGAGAATCGAGTGCTGGGATAACTGATAAACTGAACAGACGGGTGCACATTCAAAAACATCAAAAACAAAAATACTATTATGTAAAAACATACATACATAGAATGACACACATGAACAGCCATTGCCAAAGTGAACTCTCACCAACCATAAAGGTCACAATTACCTCTAGTCAAACAGAACAGCCGCTGAGGCTCATGGGAGTGACTTTCTTATGGAAGCGCTGTAAGGATGAGTATAACATCTGACCCCTATAATCTAAATCGAAGGTATATAAGAAGCTAGCTAATCTAAATAAGTGGTGTAAGCAACTAAGTAAATGATGTAAGACCACCTGCTGTTTATTAAAAATGAATAAATTAATTCTGAAGAGTTTTTTATTCTAGCTGGATACACAGCTGGTTATAATTCAATTCTAGTTCAAAGGGTTGGTAGCTATTTAACACAATAATAATGTTTTCCACAATGGGTGGTGTATTTTTGTGTATTTTTTGGTAAACTGTAACTGTGTTGTATGGCAGTAGCCAACTTTTATATAACATTGCCTTAATATAGCCTTTAACCCCTATCTTTTGTGACCTAGCTGGCTACCTGCCTAGCTAACAATAATTAGTATATTATCATGTCTATGTACGGGGCAGTGTGTGACTCTGCAGGTTAGGACTCTGTGCCTGAAATGGGTCATCACCTTTTGTGATTGGCAGAGTGATTTCACTCAGCGCCAACAAAAACCAGAGCAGTCATTGTCACATTGTGTGAAGCAACAGAATTTTGGTCAAGCAACCCATTTGTGATCAATAAACCTCTTTCCTCAAAGACAGAATATCTGTGTTTCTTAGTATGATTTAAGGATACAATATTTTCAAGATCATATCTTGCTTGGGTTTTGGCAAACTATATGAACAAAGGCCAGCAGTGGAAAAAGCAAGCAATGTCTTGGATATTTTCATAAATATAACGATGGCATGGGCGTCACCACCATTAAATCTGAGGGGGACGTGTTTCATAATTATTCGTTTGGACCCCCCTACATTTAACATAAAACATTAGTTTTATGCCGGTGTGTCCCCCCCACATTCAAAATGCTTCTGATGCCCCAGAACCATGGTTTCTCAAAAGTATGTCACATTGGATGAAAACATCTAAAAATGTGTAAGTTTATTAGCTATAAACATAAAATACTCCCAACAGTTCTGAATGCTGTCTTGTGCATCTTCGTTGAATTCTGCTCCATACTAGGATCCACTATAGACAGGCATGAACCTTTTGATAGCATTTTTTTTCTTATTTTTTTTAAAAGCTGTGTTCTAGTACACTGCAAGAGGTGCACAAGAAGCACATTTAAAATGTATTCTTGGTACAGCAGTTTTCAGCAAAAGTGAAATAAGTTTCTATGTTCCATTTTATCTCAGTCTTGCATTAGGTATTTCCAGCAAGGGACTCATCAAGTGAAGTCTATATGATTTAATACTCTCTGTGCTAAGAACCATCTGCACTATGTGATTTGTGTGGTAACACATTAAGGTGAGGAGTTATTCAACTTTTGTTTGGTGTAATTATGTGAAATAAAGGACCACTAATTAAACACCAGAAGGAGCCGAAGTCCCTCTTGAAAACTGAGTACTGATGTAACCTACACTACCAATATATACGGTAAAATCAGATAAAGTTATCAGGATGTTGTGGGATCAGTGTGAAGTGTCTGCAGTTACTTGCTAATTACCATCCTCTATGTCTGTACAAAAAAATGTACACCCAGCTTTGTCAGCCATTGTGCTTTTATTCCTGCGCCAGTTTCAGAATTGTTTTTAGTGGATCTAATTCATCAAATACTAGAAATGATCAGATTAGGGTGAATCATTTAGTAGACTGAAGTCACTACCGAAATTGTTGCCAATTAAATTAGTGGAATTGTTAGTTTCTCCTTTTCAGCTTTAGTTAAACTGAAAATGTCTTTTCACGTAAAAATACTCTTTATAACACAAATATGCTGCCTCATTTTAATGATGGCACCTGCATAACTTTTAAATTAGTCTTTATAATATTCTATTGATGGGAACTCACTTATGTGCAGTTATGTGAAAAGTACAATGTGGCATAGTATTTTATCTTTTTTTATGAAGATGCAAAAATGTTGCATCTACCGTACAAAATTGAAGCTGTTTGTTACTCATAATTAAGTGTAATATAAAATGTTTAGGAATGGAAGGAACTGGAAGAAAGTCGCAAATGATTAGTAAGATAAAATGCACTTTAACTGGACAGATGATCTCACAAGACATTTAGCATATATGCTACCCTTGCATGTCCCTAGAACTTATTCTAAATGTATTTATAAACTAGTGTGTGACAAACCACAATGCCATCAGAGTGTGATGTATTTAACAAACAAACTGAAGGCCAAATAATTAAAAACACAGGAACACTAAAGTCCAGTGTATATTGTAAGATGCTAAGAGCTTTAATGATATTTTTGATTGTGTCGTTACTAGTATCAGAAAAATATGAATTACTTGGAGTGCATATAGTTTTTTGCCATAATATCCCCATAGAAACTGAAATGGGTAAATCGCCTGGATCATTGTTTTTGGAACATGAAAATGTGTAAAATCTGTATTCTTTTGCTACACGGTCAAACCATTTCAGCATTTGTTCTGACTGCTCTGCGTCTGTTGACACAACTATTTGGTAGATAGAAACAAGTTCTATTTGGCTATGGTTTATTTCGGGTAAATTTCATCTCCTTTGTTGTATTATAAATGTCATGTATCACAATGTAATACCATGCGGATCAACATTATTTAAAGAGCGAGTGCTGCAATTTCATTTCGATACACAAGGCATGTCGTCTGTCATTAACAAAATTAAGTTTAATGACTGTAATTTCACACATTTTGTTCCTTACAGTTGCCTTCGTGAGAATTATAGCTCAGTCCTCCAGTACTGAATCCTAGTTATATGAGAGCTTAATTCTTTTAAATACTCAATGTTCAGTTTGCCTTCGGTCCTTATTAAGGGCTTAAAAAATGCAGTGTCTTTATTGCTGTTTCGCTTTCATTTGCACCTGTAGCTGTGTATCGCCATGGGTGGATAAGATTGATCTTAAAGGAAACACTAAAATAGTCTGATCTGTCGATTCATGGTCAGTTGGACGTCATCTTCTTACATAGAAGCTTGTTGATATTTTAATAGTATGAACTTATCACTCCACAACTACTACACCAGCATGGCATACTGTATGCGATAATGTACTTCATCCAGAGTGCATTGAAGAAACCAAGAGTAAAACTAGGTGTCTGCCCCATAAAACACCTTGAATTTATAGAAATAGAAATCAAGAGTACAAGAACTTAAGGAAATGTCAGAATTGCCACATGTAGCTCATCGTTTTGTACATGCCTGTTTGCCTGGTTTCTGCAGTTCATGTCAAGTTCCTGGATTTCCCAAATGAAAGGCATGAGACGGGTTTATAAGTGGCTCAGTTTGCTTTTGTTTTGTTAATTCCATTGCATGGAACACTGATAGTTATGCATCTTTCTGATTTTCTCATATATGACTGCAAAACTATGTGTTGACTCTCACTTCAGCTTAATCCGATACATTTTAATAAATAGTATTAATGTTATTAACATGTATAATATCTTCATAATTATGGCAATAGTGAACCCTGGGGATGTAGCCAGTATAGTATTACTTACTGTGTGTTGGCAGTGCAATTGATTTTCAAGAACTTGGTAAGACTGAACCATTGACAAGGCAGTTGTATTGGGTGTTGCTGTCAGTGAACACAGAAATGTGTGTTAAACAGAAGGTGTGTGTCAGCCCAGTGTCATTAGCTGAAACTGTAGAGATTTTGTGAAGTATTGATCATTGGGGTTAACCCAGTTGATTAGACTGTATGAGGCGATGTGCTCTGCTGGCTTTTTAATTAGCTTGTTTAAGTGGCATTGGTTAGTGATGATTAGATGCTAAAAGGCAACCCCCCCCCCATATCTCCACTTTCTCATGCTGCCTCATTTGTGTACTACGAAAGTTGCTGTAATCACTTGTTAATGATATTGGTGTACCTCTTTCGAGAAAATGAAAAACCATCATCTAAGTTTTAAAATAAAAGTTAAAAATAACACTCCTATGCCATGACTCATTAGGAAAGGGGATACATTCCAACATGGGTCATCATAGTAATGTTGGTGGGGCCTCTTATGGGCCAATCAGGATGTTAAGATGATTGAAGTTGCCATAGTGAGTTGCAAATTTGTATACATTACAAGGAAAGGTTACTTTGAGAGTCCAGCTATCCCATGATGCACTTTGCAGTTGTGCTGAACTGATGATCCTCTTCAAAACCACCAAAATAGTGGTATATATGTTACTAAAATTATGGCAGCTAAAATGAATGTGAGTGTATGTGTGTGTAAACTTTAAGTTGTATTCTTGTAAATTCAACTCAGGCTGTACATTAGTAAGTTGCATCTGTCCAGATATATACTTCCATCTAGTTTTGATTATACAGTCACAGTGGCACTCAAAATGTCTGAATGTATCAGGAACCACATTAGAAAAAGAGTTAATTTTATTAAATATGCACGAGTAATGTAGGATGTGTTCTGTTGTGAAATTCCTTCACGAGAAACAGTGACGAAGGAGAACAGCATAATTAGCAAAGAGTGTTAAGTGTGGTCTAACGGTCTTCAGGTTGATGTCTGTTTCATGATTGACTGGGGAATATTGTCACTTTTCTGTGGGTTAAGAGATCATAAGTGTGGCGTCATTTGGTTAGCTGAGCTCAAGAGATACAAGATGGCTTTCATTTTTTCAACAACTGAAATGATTTCCACACTGTAACACATCTTAACTCATTGTTTGTAAAGTAGTGTATTTGTGTATCTAACAAATGAAAAAGCAATTTAAAGTATGCTTTAACGTACATCTGTCCTTTAATGTAATAACTTGGTAACACTTTCTATGAATGACATGTCTATAAGAAACTATAAACATATCCATATTTCATTCTAATGCATTCATAAAGTATTGTAAACATAGCCATAAATATTTATGCTATGTTATAAAAAAGCATAATAAATTATAACCACGTTTATTCTGCATTACGGATGCTTTATGAATGTCTCATCTATAGCGCACTGTAGATCCCTTCATAATGTAGTACAAAGGATCCTTAATTCTTATACCGACCATTATAATGCATTATGAAGGTATCTATAGTGTATTATAGACGAGCACTTCATTGGAGCTTTTGAAGTATTATAATCAACACTATAATGCCGTATGACTGTCAATAGAAGATGCTGTAATGCTATATTAATTCTTATACCGACCATTATAATGCATTATGAAGGCATCTATAGTGCATTATAGATGAGAGTTGGAGCTTATGAAGTATTGTAATCAACACTGTAATGCATTATCGCTGTCAATAGAAGCTGTGTTGTAATGCTTTATTAATTCTTATGCCGAACATTGTAATGCATTATGAAGGTATCTATAGTGCATTATAGATAAGAGTTGGAGCTTATGAAGTATTGTAATCAACACTGTAATGCATTATTACTGTCAATAAATGATGTGTTGTAGTGCTTTATTAATTCTTATAAGCACCATTATAATGCATTATGAAGGTATCTATAGTGCATTACGGATGACACCTTCATTGGAGCTTATTATATTACAGTATTATAATATGTATGACAGTCAGTATCATAAAATGTGTCTCTGTTTTATGAATTTTTACCTTTCTGTCATATTTTAGGGACTGAATTACTCATATTATTCATACTTTTGAGAATGGGTGTTTAACTCATAAGCATAAGCAACATAAGCACGTTTCTTAAACATCAGGTTTGCGAGTATAAATACCTACTATATTTGATGGCAGTGTAGTAGTAATAATCTGCCTCGACTCTTGCATGTATCTCTGCCTTTAATCAGTTATCTGTATCATGCCTTGATCCGTCCTTCAGCAACATGAAGCATTTGTCAGTTGACTACCTTCCCTAGTACACCTGGTGAAGGATCCTTGTTTGATAAAAGCGTAGTGAAATGTCGCATACATCACAATCTGGAGTTTATGTTGTCTGAAGTTCCCTTGCGTGCTGCAGATGTGAAATCGAACATGAAGTATAATAATAATAATAAAATGCAGCTCATCCGCAAGTCAGGATTTAGAGTGGTTTAGACGGGTAAAGAGGAAGAGCATTTTTCATTACAGGCCAGTTGTTGATATATGTTTTATAATCCAGGTCTACAATACTGACACTGACACAGAAAACATGTTTTTTTGTGATACAGGCAGTCCTCAGGTTGCAAACAATATTCGTTCCCTAAGTCTGCCTTTAAGTTGAATTTGTAGTTAAGTTGGAAACATAATAACAATAAAAATTATACGGTCATAATAAATGTAGCTATCTATGGTTCTGTACTGTACTGTACCAAGAGCGATGAACAGCTGAAGCCGCACAATGTTTTCATGGCGTGTGCCTTCGTTATTACCATCCATTGTATTTAATTTGAATTTTTAATGTGATAGACTTTATAGCAGTCCGTAAATACGAGTTCTTTACTGTACTGTGTTCTTTAGATTCTAAATCTATAGATGGCTAACCCAATAGCTTGTTTGAAAAGCCTATAAATTGTGCTAATGAAACTGGAACTGAAGGCAGGCATTTGTTACCCTTCCTTTCCTTTGCATGTATAACTCCCATCCCTCATAGGCCATACATAGCCCATAGACACATACATAGCCCATAGCCCATAGACACA
>JAABNX020000106.1:10968333-10987642 GCA_015163995.2 Mormyrus lacerda | reverse complement strand
TTTGAAATGGTATTTATGCTCATTGACCGACAATAGCAAAAAGCTGTAAAATAAATAATGACCTAGTGATTGTGTGTCTAACAAACGCACGGCACGATCTCTTTGTTTCGTTTGGCGGGCTGCCTCTTGCTTCTGTGCAGATGTTAAAAAGCGAGAGAGCCCAAGAGGTAGAGGGGCTGGCAGCCAGGCCAGTCAAGAAGAAGAACCGGCATCGCCTGCAGCCGCTGGTCATTCCTACATCCAGCCCCACCTCGACTGCCCGAGTCGCCATCCTGTACCAGAGCCAACTGCGCTCTCCGCACATTGCAGGCGACTCCACCTCCTACACCCCGCCTCCGATGCTCAGCCCTGTCCGACAAGGATCTGGGCTCTTCAGCAATGTCAAAATAGGCCCTGGGCCGCCAAGAGGGACCCTGAACCCAGTCCCTCCACGTGTGATTATCTGCAAAACAAGTAAGTTTGTATGTGCACAGATTGATGTTAACCGATGTGAGCAGACATGCTTTTAATGCATTAGTGTCTGTTTTAATTCTGTTATTCACCTTATAGTAAAAGGCCTCAAAGCAATGAAGTGATACATATCAAAGTGCTGGACATCTCAAAACTTTCGCAGACTTTAGATTCTTCAAAATAGCCCCCCTTAGCTTCGATGACAGCATTGCAGACTCTTGGCATTCTTTCAACCATCTTCCAGATGTAGCCACCTGGAATGCATCTCCAACGATCCTGAAGGATTTTCCACAAGTTCTGAGCACAAGTTGGCTACCTTGCTTTTACTTTTCAATCCTTTTTTTCAATACTTTTTAAGCAGCTCTGTAGGGTTTAGGTCAGGGGATTGTGGGAGCCAGACCATCTGTCACAGCACTCCATCTCTTTGCTTTTTCAAACGATATTGCAGCACTTACGTAACCTTGAGGTTTGCTTAGGGTCGTTACCTTGTTGGTAAACAAATAATTTCCAGTAGGTATGTCTGGACCTTTGACTGATATTGTATAATACATTTTCACACCGGCTGAAATAATTCAGTGCACAAGGAAACTGATTGTAAGGTTTGTGGTTGGAACTTAATGTGTTTCAAAGTACGTTGTCAGTATACAGTACATAGTTATTTGTGTGTGATTGGCAGATAATGCTTCTGGAAATCTTATATTGACGACACTGGGCCCAGGAGAGAAGCCTGTGGACATTGAACCGTAAGCCCCCCCCCATCTCTGACACCCCCTATTCCACAGTAATTACTAAATGCTAACTGGTGTTCCCTGGAGGCGGCCACCTGGTTCTGAGGTCAGTGTCGATTCATTACAGGCGGATCAACATCGGCCCCCGTTTCCAGGCTGTGATTCCCGACTTGCGGGAGCCATCCCAGGTGGAAAAGGACATACATAGGGCTGGCCTTCTGTGGACACCCTGGGGGGACTTGGACAGCCCAGCTACCCAGCAGAAAGGTACTTGTGGGGCACTGACTACGATTCCATAGACGGCTTTGTGATTTATAACCTGCCTGATTTGAAGAAAGTCAGTTTCACACTTATTTCCCTAACGCACTCCCACTACTCGACAGTGGACGATCTTGTGAATATGGCGTGTTCCAGCATACTGCCAGGAGGGGGTGCCAACACTGAACTAGCACTCCACTGTCTTTTTGAATGCAGAGGGAACTTCTTGGTAAGAGTCCTCATGCAGACAATAGCAACAGCACACATTTACATAAGAGCTAAATGCCAGCTGAGATGGTTGGACACTATACTGAAATGTGAGTTTTAGCAAAATGCAGCGTTTTTCCAATGACCAGGAGTGTGTTAGGGCTTATCCTGTGATTTCCGCTTTTTAAATGAACTAGATCAAGTAGTTTTCTATTTATTAGCAAAATTTTCATTAAATGGACAGAAATGCAAAAATAAAAATGTCAACCATGATTTTTTCCATTGTTTTAAGATAGTTGCTGCGTTTCATCATAATTTCTGAGAACGGTTTCCTTTATCGAGTCTTTATCGAGTCTTTATCACTTTTAAAGGTGACAAAATTCTGCTTGGAAACTGTAAAGATCTGGACACTGAGGCTATTAACAGGTCTTTTTTTATTATTGACAGGCAACCGTGGAGAAATTGCTTGTGCTGAAGCCAGTGAGGCACAAGTCTAACCCTCTTGCAGGTTATCATTATGCAGGTATGTCGGTGTCCCAGTTTCTCAGTAACTAGAAACTGACTTTGATTATCACACCATTATTACTGTTAAAAGTTTCATCTAGTCAACATCAACTTCTGTCTGGATTTTCCGGTTTTCAATCACCATGCTTAAGAATCTTCTGATTGAAACTTACGTTAGATTCCACTTCTTATCCTAACTGGAATCACTGCATGCATGATAATAAGAGAAACGGTGCAGCTTTGCTTAAGTGTGGAAATGAAGTCATTTTTTGTTGCTCGTCTATTTAGAAAGAGCATAATAAATGAATCTGTTCTGTTTCTGCCCTTTGTCTTGCAGGGTCTGATAAGTGGACAGTAGTGGAGAAGAAGCTGTTCAATAAAGCCTTTGTCATGCACAACAAGGACTTCTTTCTCATACAGACAATGGTATTTCCCTTTATTCCATTTATGATGTCACAATAGTAGGCTTTTAGGCAATCCATTTGTAAATGAATATGTAACAGTACAATGCGAAGTGTTTTATGTGATGAGTATGTACATAGGGAGCGATTATGTAATCGATTGTCATGTTATGAGCCACTGGAAGGTTACAAAATTATAATAAGAAACCACATAGGTCAAAAGGGGAGTGACAAATCAAGACTTAGAGTTTGGCTGGAGAGAAGTAAATTGTACAAGTACAGAGTACCCTACTACCCTCAGAGAGATGCCCTCTCTGTTCCTAGGGTCTGGTATGGTGGTACGATACAGAATTACACATTAAAGCTTAGAGCTTTGACATTAAACACCAGAGCATGCAAGCGGAGTGGAGCGGTGAGAATTTCCGCTCCTCGCTCTCGTGGCTGTTGGCTCAGCCCGCTCCTCCGCTCCAATTCGCACTAAGCCGCTCCGCTCAACACCGCTCCTCCGCTCCAATTTGCACTAAGCCGCTCCACTCAACACCGCTCCTCGATCCAATTCGCACTAAGCCGCTCCGCTCAACACCGCTCCTCCGCTCCAATTCGCACTAAGCCGCTCCGCTCAACACCGCTCCTCGCTCCACTAAGATTTCCTCCCGCTCCAGTCAAATCGCTCCACGCTCGCTCCAATTTAAAAGAGGGACAAATAATCTGCATGCCTAACAAATGTCACCTTAAACCGAAGCCTTATGTCACAAAGAAATATGAGCAACGTCAACATTGCCACTCAGAACAGAAAATATTTATTTTTAAACAACATATATATGCAACAATGGACAGGTTTGACAATGGCATTCCACACAAAAATAGGCTTAAAAATAAAGGAATCAGTGGGCTTTATAGCCTAAAGAGTATACAGGCTAAGCATCCACGTTTTAAATTCCTCAATTTTTTTCTATTGATGCTGCATCTCTATAAAAATTTCACTGACAGCGTTACATGAAATTAAAAAATCCTATTAGACCTACTTGAATGACAAATCTAATTTATTTAATTACCAATATTAACTTTTATTTTTTATTTTTAGTAAAAAAAGCTTTTTTACTTTTATTTACTTTATAGACTTGATATGCTACAACCATATAAAACTTGCTCACGTTTTGCTCTGGTTTCCATCTCACGTAGCACACTTTGATGTTTCTAGAAGTGATTCCAAAGTGAATCTTTACTCAATGAAACAGTTTCACCACATTGTTGTTCTTGCTCTACATTATTGTCATCTATACGTTTGATAAGTATAGTACACTTCTATGATCTATCAGTTAATTTCTTTGTGAAATACTTTGAAAATTCCATCTCGGCCAATTTGTGTAACAGTCTTGATAATCGTACAGATGAATTCTGGGTAGATTCGGGCACGCCTCTGAGTCGTAGTGTGAGTGGTGTCGGAGTGAAATTGGAGCGGGGCTGAGTGACCGCTCCAGCCTTAATTGAAAAACCGCTTCGCGCTCTGGCCGAATTCCACCCGCTTCCATGCATGCTCACGTGCTCCATTAACCACTAAAGCTTATATCAGAAAAATAGGTGCACTGAGACTCTCAGCAATGGCATTGGTGAATATGCTATGGTAACGCAGCCACACTGTTCTTGTTATCAGAAGATAATCTAGATACATTATTTTCAAACTCCCTTGTACAGCTGATTGTATCTGTTTAGATATTGAATAAGGGCAGACCTGAATTAATTGCAGAAGTACCTCCACTATAATATAAAGAAACACTGATCTGAAGTCTTCTTATTCTGGCTTCTCTTCCATGAATCTGATATGAAATTAGTTTTGGTAAGAATTTAGACAAATCTCATACCTTCTACTGCTTGTTTATGAATATTTTCAATGTAAATCCTTTAATCTTCAGTCCATATTCAGGACCAGTAGTGCTCTGGTGTGAGATAAAGGATGCGTCCAAAGCAGATGGAAATGTGCTCTGCCAGTTCAATCATAAGAATATTAGCGTATGAGTTTATGAACCTCTTTGACATTTTTTACCTATTTTCTTTGCTTGCTCTTCTGTAGGTTAAAACAAAGACAGTGGCACAGTGTGTGGAGTACTACTACACCTGTAAAAAGATATCAAGTTTGGGCAAGAAACAGAAAACATGCCTATCTGACCTGGTCCCCGAGAGCTCGGTAATGACCAATCCACATCTTCCCTCATTACTATTTATTAGTATGTTAATTAATCTGTCCTTTCGGAGGGGGAAGCCTGCCCCAAGCGGAAGCGGGAAGGCTGGATGTACTTTTCTAGTGCAATAGGTTGAATAACTGGATGGCTCATTAAGGAATGGTAAGATTGGCTACCCACCGCTCTCTTCAGGATGACTGGGCAGAGGCGGAGATGGACGTGAAGAAGCCCCAGGAGCGGGAGCACAAAGCCCTCAGGTCACCTAACCCGTCAGACCCCCCCGCCAATGGCACCGTGGTCCTGTCCAAGAGCACTTTCGTGTGTGAAGTGCCTGGCTGTGGTTTGGTGAGGGTCTTCACCGAGTCCGATGTTGTTACTACCAGACGATACAGCAATGGAAACAGTATTAACACCCCCACACACACATCCTGTGACTCAATGTCTTTCCTGTCAGTTAAAGCTTATTGCAGTTTCATGCATGTGTGTGTTTTTCGTAACATTTACAGTGACTTGTAAAAAGGTAATTTCTTTATATTTAAAACTAACTTCTTAGACATCTAGCTATATAAATTCTTGGTCATATAAAGTAATGCTATCCCATTTAGATAAATATCAGTCCCCTTTAAGAAGATTTTCTCAGAAGCAAAAACTGATAGCATATTCTCTTTATATTGCGGTCAGATGGTTCGAACAAGTTTTTCTATTTTCAGCTGTAGAGATATCAAGAGGGCTGGAAATTAAGCTCGCCCACTCATCCGAGGCGAGTAATGTAGACAAAGGCCGAGTACAAAAAGGGACCAAAAAAGAACATGTTGGACTTTATTATTATTATTATTATTATTATTATTATTATTAATAATAATAATAATAATAATAAAAATAATAGTATTATCAATATAGCACAGTTGGCACATACCAAAAATTCTTCAGCTTCACCCCTAATTGATACTTAGAGTATCTCTGGGTTAGTATCTAGTGAGAGTATAGCAGAGTATCTCTAATATTGTATCTAGTGAGAGAGTATAGCAGAGTATTTCTGGGTTAGTATTCAGTGAGATAGCATAGCATAGTATCTCTAATTTAGTATGCAGTGAGAGAGTATAGCAGAGTATCTCTGGATTAACATTATCATATCTTCACAACAGGTCTTCTCCTCTAAGCCAGCCTTGAGCGGACATGGCCGAATTCACAGCAGCCCAGGCACATGCCCCAAGCCTCTCTCAGACAGAAACAAACCCAAGGCACAGACCCAGTCAGTATCAAGCTCCCTGAAGAGCTCCCCGGCCCATAGCACCACCAGTGGGGAGACTGACCCCACACTTCTCTTTCCTTGCAAGGAGTGTGGCAAGTAAGAAGTCCCTAAAGTATTGTTTTTATGAACAGTAGTGGTCATACCTATTTGGTTCAGTTAAAATAATATTTAATACTGTGCAAATATCTTAAGCAGTCAAAGAAAATAATGCATAGATGATCTTCATGTTAGTGTGAAACAGATTTTACAGTCAGTCCAGCTACAACGCGTGATATCACACCATGAGTCTGTTTGAACACGTTCTATACACTATATGGACCCAGGCAGACCCTATGCCACAAATATATAAAATCAAGCACCTAGTCATGCAGTCAAGTTTACAAACATTTGTGAAAGAAAGGGTTGTTCAGAAGTGCTCAGTGAATTCAAGCGTGGTACTGTCATACGATGCCACCTTTCTTCCCTGATAAATATTCCACGGTCAACCATAAGTGGTATTATTGCAAAATGGAAGCATTCAGGAACAACAGGAACTTAGCCATGAAATGGCAGGTAAATTAACAGAGCGAGGTCACCAAGTGCTGAGGCACGTAGTGCATAAAAGTCGCCAATGTTCTGTTGACTAAATAACTGCAGAGTTCCAAACTTCCTCTAGCATTAACCCCATCAGAAAAACTGCACTGGGAGCTTCATGGAATGGGCTTCCATGGCCGAGTAGCCGCATGCAAGTCTCACATCACCAAGCACAATACCAAGCATTGGATGGAGTGGCGTAAAAGCACACCGCCACAAGACTCTGGAGCAGTAGAAACATGTTCTACGGATTGATGAATCAGGCTTTTCCTTCCGGTAGTCTGATTGATGAGTCTGGGTTTGGCAGACGCCAGGAGAACGTTACATGCCTGGCTGCAATATGCCAAGTGAAAAAGTTTTATGCAGAAGTTGGAATAATGGTATGGGGCTGTTTTTGAAGTGTTAGGATATGCCCCTTAGTTCCAGTACAGGGAATTCTTAATGCTTCAGCATACCAATACATTTTCAACAATTCCGTGCTTCCACCCTTGTGGGAACAGTTTGAGGAAGACCTTTTTCTGTTTCAGCATGACTGTGCCCGATGCACAAAGCTGAGGTCCATAATGATATGGTTGGGTGTTGTTCAGTTTGATGTGGAAGAACTTGACTTGCCTGCGCAGAGCGCAGACCTCAACCTCATCGATAACTTCAGGGATGAACTACAACGGAGATTGTGAGCCAGGCCTCCACGTCCAACGTTCAGTGCCAGGCCTTACAAATGCTATTCTGGATGAATGGGCAAAAATTCCCATAGACACACTTCAAAATCTTGTGAAAAGCCTTACCAGAAGAGTGGCAGCTGCAAAGAGGGAACCAACTCTATATTAATGCCTGTGGATTTAGAATGGGATGTTATAAAAGTTTCTGTAGTTGTAATGGCCTAAAACGTTTGCCCATATAGTGTACATGGACCATTCATTAATGATGAATGAACGTGGATCAGTACATACTTGACACTTAGTTTCTGATTAATTAATGCATTAAGTAAGATTGTACTATTATATTTTTTTGTGCCCTCAAGTAAAGCGTTACCAATAGCTTTAAACATTTCCTTTGACTGCCTAAGACTTTTACGCGGAACTGTATATCCATTCATCTTCTATAAAACTTAATCAGTACAGGGTTATGTTGAGTCAGCAGCTTGTGGCAGCAAGTATGGGGTGTTTCCAGCATATTTTAATTAAATTTGACAAGACAATCCTACTTGCATTTACAAAAAAATCATGTAGTTTTAAAGCGTTGAGTATTTCTGTCAGATAAATGATCCGCCTTGGATTACCTGGATTTTGTGTCGTCAGAATAGTATTGCTGCAAAGTGGAGGGAGCCGTGTTCGAATATGGTTTTATATTTCGTTTTGGCTCCAGTTTTTGTTGCACATTTCTCCATGTCATTCTGTAGGGTGTTTTTTAAAATCAAGAGCCGTAACGCCCACATGAAGACTCACCGGCAGCAGGACGAGACACAGGTCTGGAGGCTCCAAAAGCCACTGGGTCACATGACCGTGGAGGTGGCACCTACCAGCCCCCGCATCTCCCAGGTGCCCATGGCTCTTCTCCAGCTCCCCTTCGACCACATGGGCCTGGTAAAGCGGCTCAGGGAGGAGAACGACCACATGGAGGAGGAAGAGGAGGAGGAGGAAGAAGAGGAGGAGGCGGAGATGGGGAAAGGCTGCCCTCTTGTGGCACGTCCTGTGACGCAGATGCAGAAGGGAACTGAATGACCCCGTAGGCAGGAGAGTAGGCCTTGCTTCAGAAGGGAGGTCCTTATAAAACACTTTTAGTGCGAGTTCAAAAAGCTGAAAGAGTGAAGGCATTCAGGGTTTTATTCTCTTTATCTCAGGGTTGATTTTGATTTTGCGCTTCTTTTTTATTACATTATAGCTTTTTGGACTTTTTTATACAAAATAACAAATACATGAATATGTTAATGCGATATATTAAGGAATCTAGGTACAGTATGAATCTTTTTTAAGAACATGGTTCTTAGCAACAGGTGATGTCTTCAGCCAGAGTTTCCCAATCTGGTCCTCGGGACCCACAGACAGTCTATGTTTTTGTGGACTGTCTGACAGGGAGCTTGAAGGGAGCAGTAACATGGACCGACTGTGGGTCCACAACGACAGGATTGGGAAACACTGTTCTAGACAGAAGTTAGAGAACAGAGACCTGTGGCCTGTACTACAAAGCAGGGTTACTGGCTTATCGGGGTAACTTATCGGATTTAAGGTACCACAGGTTAAGCAGACTTCATATTCATTCACTTATATTCTGCCCAGGCTACCTTAAATCCAGCAATTTACCCCGATAAGCCAGTAACCCCACTTCGTAGTACAGGCCCCAGGTCAAAGATCAAAACACATAACTCAAAATACCTGAGGTATCTGCATACGCAGCAGTTACCATCTCCAGGAAGTGCAGAATGGTACCCTCCTGCATCTTCCTGTTTATCTAATGCTTTATCCTGTTAAAGTATTGCAGAAAATCTTTTATGCCGATTCCCGCGTACTGCATAATTATAAATATGCACAACCTCTATGATGACGCAGATGTCATCTGCTCTATATACATCACTGCCTTTCTTTAATGTGTCTGTCATTATTGGCAAGTTCACAAGAATGATGCACAAATTGTCGCTGCCATTTTTTATTGCACTTGGGGTTAAACTTCTGCCATGCTGTGCCTGCGCATTCAAATAAAGACTTTATTTTTGGTACGAAATAGGTGATAAATATGAATGTAAAATCTTTATTTTAATTATATATAAATTTAGCCAGTAGGGCATAATATTCCTTTTCTTTGTTGCACTACTGAAAAAAAATAATAAAAGACTGGTATAAAGTCTATTCGGTGTGTCCACCAAAAAAATGGGAAATGAATTTATGTTAATATGTAAGAGAGACGTTTATAAAAACAAAATTTCTATTTCAGTGGTTTACAATTTTTTAATTTTGCAGTAATGCGATTGTATATTTTATTTATCTCCTATATTTATTCGCATTTACTATGATTTAGGAAAAGCCTATCATTCAGTTGGTTGCCAGTTCCAAAACCAATTCATTTCTTTCCAGTCAATGTTACATTGTTGAAGTTAACAGTGTATAAATATGTATATGTTTCCTGGGGTCTGTATCACAAAGCCGGATTTAAGGTACCCCAGTTTAAATGGACTTCTGTTCACTTTTTTTTAGCCCTGACCACCTTAAATATGACAACCTATCCAGGAAGCAAGAAATCCTGCTTTGGGAAACAGGCGTTATACTCTGTTCAGAAAGTTGAAAATACTGTACTTCAATTGCATTTCTTAAACAAGTATTATTTTCACTGTAGTGTAATACCAAAACTCCTGCAGCCTCAAGATGTTTACTTGAATGTTACATATTTCTTTTATTTACCTTCAATTTTATTCAGCACAAGTCTTACTGACTGAGCACTTGTACACCAAGTCTCCATTGTTTCCTTGGATGGTTGGGTGAAATTGTGAATGAAATTAACGTCAAAAATTACGTACAGCTACAAATACAGTATTGGAGATTAAATAAATTTCTGGATTTAATTCTTTTTTTCTTTTCTATTTTGTTTTTTGTTCCTGACATGTGGCAGGGAGAAATAAGCATATGCCTTTAGTCTGCACCTTCTAGTAGACACTTGTTATGTAGACACAGCAATCGATAAATAGATGAGTGTCATGCCTTGCTCGTCCGATCCTCCCATGTGCCATGCCCCCCTCTCTACCTCGTGTGGAATCCCCGTGTTACCAGCTATGTCTAGTCTTGTTCAATGTAGTCCGGTGTATTTAAGTGCTTCCCTGTTCGTCTTCCCCTAGTTCCGTCATTGACGTTTTACCCTGTGTGCCTTGCTGTTTCCCCAATAAATCCCTCGTTTCCCCGATTCCCTGGACTCTCACTCCTCTGTCCCCGCTCCATGTCCATTCATCGCATAACAATCAGCCCCTGGGTATCCCTGTCCGAAGATCGAATACCACTGCTTTAATTATACCACAAAGTAATATGGATAATCAGCAATAACGGGAAATTGAGAAATTTCTGTTTTGTGAGTGTTTTGTAAAAATTCAAGGCAATATAATTGCTTGTGTTTGTACACACAGTTGCCAAAAAATTTCTTTCTTTTTACCTGGATTTTTTTTTCTTTTGACTGAAAAGCTTTTGTACAGTGAAATTGTCTTTCTTTGTATTGTTAAAGATATTTTAACACCTTTTGAATGCCATGTTGTGTCTAAATGTGTGAGATATTAATCCCATGTTGCAATTGCGCGTGCGCACACACACACACACACACACAGAATTTATTTTTTTATAAACTGCAAAGGTTATCGTTCAGTCATTCACTATTGCCTAAGCAGCCTATCACTTCGCATGCCAGATTTGAAAGATCTGAAGGCTGCTGTTAAGTGTACAGGTCACATGGTGCACTTTTTTCTATTTGTGCAGCAGTTGCAAAACTGCGGGAAAAAGGCAATAATGGCAACCGGTAGCGGAGACAAATATCCAGTGTGGATAACAGCAACTGTATTCATAGAAGATACACGGAAACAGACGGTTCTGGTTATTTGTTTGAATGCTGCTACAATCTTGCTAACTCTTATATTTTTTTCTATGTCCAGGCCTATTTAATTAAGAAATATAATAACACGGAAGAAGATCAGTTGAGGGGTGACATGGTGGTGCAGTGGTTAGCACTGTTGCCTCACTGTTGTCTCCGCCTGGGTTACATGTGTGTGGAGTTTGCATGTTTTCCCTGTGTTGTCGTGGGGTTTCCTCCGGGTACTCCGGTTTCTCCCCACAGTCCAAAGACATGCTGTGGCTAATTACAGTTAATAAATTGTGCATGTGTGAGTGAATGGTAACAGTGTGTGAGTGTGCCCTGCGATGGGCCGGCCCCCTGTCCAGGGTTGTTCCCTGCCTCGTGCCCATTGCTTCCAGGATAGGCTCCGGACCCCCCGCGACCCAATAGGATAAAGCGAGTTGGAAAATGAATGAATGAAAGATTGGTTGACCGTATTAAATCCACCAATAGCTGCAGGCAGTGCTCGTTAGATGGGGGGGATGTTATCTGATGTTATCTGTAGCCTGTATGTTTAGCCTTTGTACAGCATGTTTGACTTGGAGAACCTAGGCAACGAGAGTCTGAGTGGGGAGTGGGCTCAACCCCATCCATGGGCCTCAGTATTCATGTGCTGTACCCCGGGTAAAATCTTACGTCCAAATTATATGGGGGGTGGGGGGCCTGTGCCCCAGGAGAGTTTTAAGTCTAGCAACACCCCTGAAGTGAAAGCTGCATTCAATAAGCATTTTGGATGGATGGATGGATGGATGGATAGATGGATGGATGGTGTATTGTGGGGCATTCCTAGTCATGGCCAAGAAATATGAAGCCATCGGTTCGCTTATTTATTGTTGTTTTAACATAAGAACAATGTCTTTTAAAAAGTTATCTGGTTTTTGTGAAAATAATTCAATATTCCATATGGGAAATTTTAAACAATTACTCACATTTTAATCCTGTATTCATCGTCTGATTCATTATTAAAACAAAGAAGCGCAGAGGAAGCCTTCAGTACAGTTTGTCTTCGAACTTTGGCCTTTAGCGGCATAGAGTGCAATACAGTACTTGTAACATTTATTGTATTTTACTGCTTGTTCAGACTGTGGATAAACTGTGCCGTCTAGCTCTCTCTCTCTCTCTCTCTCTCTCTCTGCGTGTGTTAGTGTGTGTGTGCGCGCACAATAAAGGTCTGACGTAAACAGTTCGGCAAAGTAACAATAAGAATTTTACGATACTATGTTAAGGAAAAAACACTAATAATTCAGAATCAAGCCTGGAAGACACATGTGGAATAGCCATGGATCCCGAAAAAGCAGGTTTCAATCTACGGGACAACGTAGCAGAGAAGCGTGAGCTTGCGGCTGGGACAGGGAACAGCGAAATTCCCATAAATCAAAATGCGAGGCAGCGAGCCGAGAAAATCGGGAAAAAATGCTCTAAGCCTGTTCATTTATCTTTTCTGCCGGAAAAATATGAGCCATTGATAGAAGATGACGAAGAAGCTGAAAGAAGGAAAGAAGAAAAGAAAAATAAGAGGAAAGAAAGGAATAAGAAATATAGAAAGGTTAGTTTATTAGGCTGGACTAAATTAAATTTTCAGTCAAAACTCTGTACAGTAGACTGTATGGGCAAGAAGAGACTATTTATGGAATATTATGGAAAGTTGTACTTTGATTCGAGTCCCATGCATTTAAATGGGACCGATTATTTACAAACATTTAATGTGTACTGCGAACGACATCATATTTGTTTTGTTGAACACATTAGGTTGCGATTTAAGTAGTTATTACATTACATTAGGAGACATTCGGTGTAGTATAATGGAATAACGGGATGAAAAAAACAATAAGATATCTCCGAGTCAAGGGTAATAATTAACGTGGCATGGAATGTTCATATAAGTAAATAAATTAGATCCACAAAAGAGAAAATGTTAAAGCGACACAAGCTACGTAATTAAAATCACTATAAGTAGGCCTATCAATTGGGCGTATATACCGTAGTGTGAAACCTTTCAAAATTATATTTCTTTGACGTATATTTGTATATATTATAAGTCAGTTTATAATAAAATATTTTTTGACTATCTGTTTTTGTCCTACAATTAATTTAATCGAAATTGTATCAGGATGAGAATGGCGCCCTCCTGAGCACAGTATAGGGTTAATTTATAAAGCCTAACCTTTGATCATACACGATCGATGTACAGTGTGTAAAAACGTGTACACTGGGGCATTATTAAAAGCACTTCACTGTTCGTGAGCGCGCAAGTTGGCATGCACGCAATGATATCCGCATTGTACGTAGGCTGCTCTTTCAGCAAGAAAAAAATCACATTTTCTGTCAGTTTTTTTCTGTCCCGTATTTATACAATGTCCTGAAATCGGCATTAGTTTCTGTAGTTGATTTCTTGCAGTACAATAGCGGGTTAAATTCTTTATACCCTGCATGTGCAAATCAATAACTGAAAATGTTAATTATTAGCTGAGCTCCTGTGCTTCAGAAAAAAAGGCTTTAAGCATACAGTACAGGTTATTATTATCAGTAAATAGCTACATGAATGACAAATCTGTTGTGACCGGCTTGCGGGTGAGCAGGGAAGCAGGCGAGCGAGCCGTAAATGCAGGAAAAACCGGGTTTATTAGAGGTAGACAGCACACGGCAACGAACACCACATCAATGACCGACACCCAACTGAGGAAGACATGGACTGATATTCATGAAACAAGCCGAATTAACAGGGAACAGCCGGGCACAATCGGGAAAGCACACGTGGGTGATGAGGGGGCGTGGCACACACGAGGACTGGACGCGCAGCTCATCTGTAATGGCACTTTTCCCCTGCCACCAAGAACTGACCCGTTCCCAACCCATACTGCAAACTGGCAATTTTCCATTGTAAAGTACAAAAGAGCAAACCGTACCTGGCTGTCATGGTCCTGCTTACTATCTGGGCTGAATGGATTTTACTTCATTTTATGCCTTAGCTTCTATTTGACTATCATCCATTTGTTTCATTAAATCCTGAAATTCCTTTAATATGGCCACCACCAACCTTGGGTAAAATGTGTAATTTCCCTTGCATTCAACTTTATATGACTGTTTGCTTATGTCTGCCAGAACCTGGGCAAGGCTCTGCGATTCAGCTGGAAATGTCTGGTGGTTGGGCTGCAGACCTTAACAGCAGGCTACTCTACACCCATCTCAGCTGCAGTCAACTTAGCCTCTGGCTTCCAGGGAACAAAGTCCAAAGTCTGATGGAATCGCGCACCCACGATCCTAGGCACTACTGGAATAGGACCCTCCAGCTGATTACCCTCAGAGCACCAGTTAGTAATGAATGTGATGTATTGCATTTTGGGGTCATTGGCACATTGCTGTAATGATGGTCTTAGATTTTGGTGCCTATAACTGAATACTTTTAGGTTTGCTCTGTATTATTCTTTGGAAATCATACTGTGGTTAAAAAATACAGGACACTCCCTTACCCATCTTTCATAGGGTCATTGCATTAAGCTCCTTGAATCATTTTTTAAATATCACATTTATCCTTTTTTTCTGTCACTCTCTCTAAGATAAGCATATGCTGTAAAATGGATTTGCCTTTTTTAAAAGCATCTGATCTATCTGACAGATTCAGTAGTTTATACTGCTTAAGTTGGACTTGACAGTTTTCATTGTTCTTTGAATTGCTTTTTTGAAATGTGAAACTTTAGAAAACTTAAATAATGTTCACAAGCTACCGGTGTTTCATGCTTATTGGTTTGGAAACCTCTGATGAAAACTCAGTCATGCCTTTAGGGGAAGTTTCAAATTGTTTTCTAGGGTTAGCATTTCGGAGTGTTATAGATCATAATATTCAGTCAGTCAGAGAACCTAGAGGTCTCATTGTCTTGTGATTGCACTTCTGTCCCTGGTGTAAAATCAATTGATGTATTGAAATTTCACACGTTTGACCCGTTACAATGTAGCCAAGATTTTAAAATCTTCTTGGTTGTCTTGTTTCACTGTTCACCCCAATCACAAAATTAAGAGATTGTTTAAAATGGTTTTGTAATGCAATGTGTGACTGACTCTCAGTTGCTGATTGTAGAAAAAAAAAATGGTTTTACTGACCTGTCCAGTGATTATTTAAGTACAGTGTTTAACTTAGGTGTACAAATGCACACAAATGCACCAAATTACATTTTAGTAATTGATATTGTGCAAATTGACATTAATGAAATTAACATTCTGAGGAAAAATGCACAGCAAGTTCTTGATTATTAGTGTATGACGTATGATGTACATGTTGCTAGGATACTGGGATTAAAAAAGAAAATCATTAGTATGAATGTTTTATTAAAAGTAAACTGAAACTTTGTACATCCAGATCAGTCTTTAATGACATACAGCTTTAGTATGGTGTCACATCCATGGCAAAACTTGAGGGCGATAAAACACAAAGCGACAATAACATTTTGTGCAAGTATGAAACTAACAAGCACAATATCGAGCTCAAACTGTCTTTATTTGCTTCACGAATGTTTAATTGTGTAGTAATGTGAACAGAGAATGCATTATGGAGACCGCTAGGGGGAGTTAGTTGTAGTAGTGATGTAGAGTTAGTGAGTGTAGCGCAAGCGAGGTGAGATGAGCATTGTGAGTGTTCTTCAGTGTTCCGAATAAATCCTACAAAGGTAACCCAACCACTGTGTGTCAGCGTCTTTCAACCACCCCCCGTAAGATATTATAAATTGCTTCTTCATTTGACAGACTTTCTTGCACGCTAAGTGGATTACCATCATCTGCTGTCTGCGCTAGAGTGAAATTTTGGCCTCAAATGTGGGGTGGTTTTGACACTCTGATGCCGGGGCTATGGCCATTCCTGTTGATGAATAATAGTCTGAGTTTGTCTGAGTTCGCGAGTTTCATATTTGCGCTAGTGAGTGGGATATTTATACATTTGAAAGTTTAAGACTTGTACATTTATATTTTTCACTTTTTGTATTATCGCCCTCTAGTTTTGACATAGGTGTAACCCCAGGGTTGCCAAGTCTCACGCATATGGCGTGACACTCACGCTATTAGAGTGTCATGCTTGGGCAAGAAATTTTACGGCAAATATATATTATTCTGATATAAACCTAAAATTAGCTATAGTAAAGTGCTTGGGGTGGTTGGAAACCCTACAGACTATTTACAATGTAAAAAAATAACTGTATACATATACATGTAAACAGTGATGGGAATAACGGCGCTATAAACTAACGGCGATACTTTTCCAGTAACAAGTAATCAAACGAATTATATGCCAAGAGGAACTTCTGGTGCATAAAGTCAGAACGTCGTGCGCAGTCAAACATTCATATAGTGGCAAACAGACAAAGTGCAAAGGCAGCATACAAATAGCTCAAACAAGCAAATGTGGTGCAAACAAATTCACTAAAAGAATATCCCGATAAACAGAATATTGTAGTATTTAATAGACGAGTTATAAAGTACAACAAAGTGTGATTGTACAGTGCCGTTTGTGGTTCCAATACAACCTTTAATAAAGGTATAAAGCCCCACCTCTTCCAGGAACACTTGAAATATTGGTGCTGGAAATAGGGGTGTTCAGCACCCTCTCCGGTCGTTGATGGTAATACAGTGTCAGAATACTGTAGGGCAGCGTGTTCATGACTGTAGTTTTTGTCAAAGAAAAACATATCGTTATGTTAATTATCTCGCAATGGCTCAGAGGCGATTTTATTATTATTTCTCCCAAAAGACTGCCGTTGTTAGCTGTCGACAGCTACCGATGATACAAAAGAACTTCATTAATGTCTACTTGTTCTTTCAACGCCCTGAGCTCAGGCTAAAAACGTCTTTCCGCGTTTATATGACTTCAGCCTCACCCTAACACTGTCTCTCCCTAGTTCTCTATCCTTGGTGATTGGTATATTGAAATGGTTTCACACTACTGGATACTCTTTTATTTTCCACAAAGACTGAGTTCGTACTGGACTCTCTTTTTAAAATATCTTGTCATATCTTAGGTTCTATAGTATTGTGTATAGGCCTTCTTCTGTCTTGCACTTGTCATTGGTTAATTATTGGGAAATAGAAACACTTTTAACAAATATTAGTTACATTTGTTAGTATTGTAGTTTTCATGCGACATACTTTTGATTACTCAAAAGGCGAGCAGATACTGATGAACTGATACTGTCTTGCAATTATATTTCTTTATGAAATTCCGGCTGAAAGACATTTAACCAAATAAATGTGAAATAACCTTTCCTCCGTCACTTTCGGCTGCCCGGAATGCGCTATGTATGACGTATTCTACGTGACGTATTTCTCATGCGACTAGGGTGGCGTGTCTGTTTGATGGTTGTTTTGGGGGTGTCTTCGTTTGTGGCCATTTAGCTATATATGTTAATGATCTTTAGAATAACCTTTAAACTCTGTTCAGCGTTCGATTGTACGTATTTCTGAGATGGCTAAACATAATATCAGCTCTATCCCAATCGATGGCATTAGTAATATGAGAATTACTTCGCTGTGGACATTCCTGCTTTCTGTAAGTGCGAATGAGCTAGCAGCTAATATTAATAGCTAGCATTGAAACCTGAAATTACCTACACCAAAAGCGTTGGAGTACTTTGCAATTTACAGACTATTTACAAAATAATAGAACTGTTATATGTAAACGTGAAGACTTCAGCCAGCAAAACTGTACTTTTGTCGTTACGCTATGCTCATTAGCTATAATATTGTATGAAACCTTGTGTGTTAAATGTATACTGATACATTTTGGATAATGAGTAATTAAAAGTTTTTCTTTCTTTCCAGGTAGACTGGTCGGAGTCCTGGTTGATCGGACTGCAGTTCTTTCACGTTCTGTGTTTTGCCACCACACTCCTAACATTCAGATTTTATCGATTGCAGGTCTGTCATTTCTTTGTATTGGGTAAGTAGCTATAGTATATATTGTGTATATATAGTATAGATTGTATCTTCGTTTTTTAGCAGTTATGGGATGGGTTATGAAGGAGATTTTAATCAAGGGAGCCATTGTTATTATTGCAATATTTTTGATTATGAATAAGTCATCTGAGTTATCTTTAATGTCATTTTATTCTGTTATTTGGGCATTATTGTTCTAAATATAGGGGTTTGCCTGGTGACTCTGGGTGGCGCTGTTTCCTCTGGGTACTCTCTTTTTCCCCCCACAGTTAGTTGACACGCACTTTGACTGATTTGTGTCTTTAAATTCCCCATAGTGTATGACCGTGTGGTTGATGTACAGGCATCGTGTCCCCGGTGTCCTGTGTGACCCCACTGTGACCTTGAGTAGAATAAGCGGGTAGAACCGCCTTTCCGAATTGTGTCCTCTGGGACCCACAGTCAGTTTGATGTTTTGGTTCCCTCCAAGCTCATGAGGCTAATACAGTATATCACTTGAACATATCTATTTATTTCTTTTTAGTTGGATTGGTGTACAGTGCAGAATATTTAAATGAGTTTGCCGCTATGCATTGGAGGTATGTATTGGTACTGCACAGCACTAACCAAAGTTCACCAATAACTTAATTAATTCTAGTTTCTCTCTGTGTTTGTCATACGTTGAGTCGGTCATGTTAAAAAAAGTATGACATAGAGAAATGTCTAAGTAACAGCTGTTGTTGTGTGCTGATGAATTACAGGAAAACCTCATTTTTATCTTATATTTTGCTTTACAAGGTCATTCTCAAAGTACCAATATTTTGACTCCAATGGGATGTTCATATCATTAATTTTCTCTGCTCCTCTTCTAATAAACACAATGGTGATTGTGGTAAGTATTTAAAATATTTAATGCTTATTATTGTAAGTATTCCATAATAAAATGTTTTATTACTAAATAGCTAAAGAAAGTGTTTTTCAGTTGAATAACCGGGGGTGTATTAATTTTGACTAACCAAAATGATGGAATTTTCCACTGTTTTTGTTTTAAAGGGAGTGTGGGTTTACAAGACGTTCGCGACAATGACAGAACTTAAAACTCTGCAGCTCAAGAGGAAAGCAGCCAGAGAAAGCAGAAAGAAAAAAGAATGATTTCTGAGAAAAAATGTACAATGAAAAGTGTCATTTGTATGTTGCAATAAAACTGTTATGCCAATAAGGCAAATGTTAAGGCGAAATGTTAAGGCGAAATGTTAAGGCGAAATGTTAAGGCGAAATGTT
>JAABNX020000106.1:10932689-10947933 GCA_015163995.2 Mormyrus lacerda | reverse complement strand
AAGTAGAGCTCTGTGGATGGTATGAAGCAAGTGGTGCTGAGCAAGGACATGAGCAGTAGTTTTTCAGTATTTTAGTTGTAACTGTAGAATACTTTAGAATTATTATGCCAATGTTGAAATATTTATTTAAAGTTGTTGTTTTTCATGTTTTCCTTGAAAAAGAAATCCTAGAAGCCTGAAAGTATTTTGTCAGCTGTTGATACATTATATGTATTTTTAATACACTGGAAAACATTTAAACCAGAACAAAACATAATGACTTTTGGGGTTTGAAATACATTGTTTTTTTGTATTAATTCAAGTCTTCCTTTGTAATGCTTCTGATGTCTGGGCAGATATATGTCCCTGCTTTTCAAGTAATGAAGTGCTTGACTCGGTAGATACACTGAGGCTTGTATTACCACGGAAGTATGGCACTGGCATAAGAAAACCAACTCTGGCAGCATGCATTTCACTGATGGACAGGTTTTTGCTACTCATGCTGCAGGGAATCTTCTCTTGAAAGCCGTTGCGATAAAGAGGAAGTGAAATACCAACTGAATTTAAGCTACATGTTTAAATTAGGGGTATCTGGCCTAGTGTGCTGAGTGGGAGGAGGTGGAAAGTATGCCAAAGGAATAAAAAGCTCAGGATCCTGTTTCAGGGCATGACTTGGCTTATTTCAGAAACGTATTCCACAGAAGACAGGAGGATCACGCAGCATTTCACAGTATATTTTAGTAAGATCATGGCCTAAAATCGAGCTGTGTGGTTGTGGTTCACTACCAGGAAGGCTATGCTCACTGCTGGTGCAGCCATTTGGGCATTTACTGTAGTCTAGGATGCTGATGGCAACTTTCCAAGGTTCTTCACAGAGTATGAGCAAACTTTAGCAATACCACAGACAAATATTGTAATTAATTTGCCAGCTTCAGAGAAATGTAATACTACTCAGTCATGTCCACAGTGACCCACAGACAATACATATTTTTCCTCACACCCCGACACACATGTACTACAGTGTAGGTATTCAGTGAAGGAACAAAAATCCAGGGTGACTGCTGTAAAGTATAGTTAAAACAACCAATTTATGTCTAGAAGATGTGAATTGCAATTAACATACACCATATTGACTTGACAAAGGTATAAGTGTGGAAGCCACAAGTTTAATTTCAGATTTGCAGTCCAACACCAGGCACAGGGTCGAAAACCATGTAGCAGTGAAGACAGGCAAAGAAATCCAAATTATAATGTTAATCCAAAGTGCTGAACAGGCAGAGGTTGATATGCAGGTGCAGGCAGGGGTTAAGTCAGAATCAGAGAGTAGGGGGAGCCCTGTCAGGTACACAGTGGGGGGGGACACTCTGTTCATAAATTCAAATAACTAGTTAACTAATCTACATCTTAAAGGTGTTAATTTATGCCCATGTGTTGAAAGCAACACAAAATAAACTCAAAAAGTTATTTTTATTTGCTATGGGTATTGTACATAATGTGTGGTTAAATAAACTTAAAAATGCATCAAAATGGAATATTACAAGTAATATTATTGCTTATTCATTTGCAGTGTCTCTGTGAAAATGCATTAAAATACCAAGCTATTTGTGGATTGCTTCTTACATACGTCTTACTTATTACAGAGCCTAGCCAGTAAGAGAACTTTTGGCAGCAGTAACGTAAGAAAAATAAATCAAAATACAAAATCACGGCACAGAAATCAGGGCGTCTGTCATGCCCCGCATGCCTTTTTCTCTTGTGATCCCTGTGGTGTGGCACTAATGAGCCACACCTGTTCCTCGTTTAACCCTGCCTCTTGTTTCAACCCTCGTGTGGATGATCCCAGGTGGCTCTCATCTGCTCCTCATCTGTGGTGTATATAGTGCCTCCTTGTCCTGGGGTCATTGTATTGTTGTGTGCCTGCACTCCTGCCTGCTTGTGCTACCCCTCTGGTTACCCCGAGCCCTGTGCTCCACCCCTGTTCTTTCAGCCTGGTTTTGACCCCTTGTGGTCTGTTTCCTTTTCTCCTTTGTATTGTGTTTTGGGTGGAATAAAGCCCCTTCCACTTTCCCTGATGCCTGCCTTTCCCTCCCTCCTTCTCAAGTCGTGACAGTGTCATGTAGCTAATATCCGATCCACTCAAGAAATGGATGTCTGGTCTGAGCTACAGTACTAATGAAAATTAACCTCAAAACTGATGGAAAAACAAATAGGGCAAAATTGACCTTTTATTAAACCGTTCACTTTGAATCTTTTGCAAATCTGGAACCTTGAGATAACAAAGTTAACATTAAAGGAGGCGGAGCTACACACCAACAAGGTGGACATGAGGAGGCAAAGCTGTAGCCTGTACTATGATCACAGTTTAAATTAACTTTATATTCGCTCGCACAGACAACCTTAAATCTGACAAGTTACCCTGATAACTTAACCCTGCTTCGTAGTAAAGGCCACTGAGGTCTGTCAGGCACTATTTATATTCAAATCTAATACTAAAGGAACCTAATACTCAGTAAAGTGGAACACTCAATATTCCACTAGGCTTAACTGAGAACCAGGTTTTTTTAAACCTCACTAATTGATTAGATTGGTTGGTTGCAGTTGGGTCTATTATTCAGGGGAGGCAGAGTGACAACAGACTGGGTGCGGCTGTGAAGCTTAGTTCAGACGTGACATATACACATATGCATTTTCAGCCTGGGTCAGAACACTCAATCGAGTGTCCAGTCGAGGCATGTGCAGGGGATTGAGGCCGGGGGTGCCTGAGCAACTGCTCTTTTTGCCGGAACTACTGGAAGTACCCACTTTTTGGAGCTTGAAGTGGCCTTTTTGCCTACCAAATATCACACAAAGTATTCTGACACGACTCCACCCCAATTGGCCAGCCTGTTGGAGCACCTGCCCCTCCATATGTCTGTGCATATCACTACTTCAATCCCATAAGTGATTGAGATTTGAGATCACTGTTAAATGCTTATGGCAGTGTATGTGTTGGGCATAAGCACTGAAGCCTCTGTGACAGTTAAAGTGTCAGATACCATCCTTATATCCCCACTGAGTATTTACTGGATACTGTGTGTCTCTGGGAAGACACACTGACAGCAGAAGTGGGTCAGAGAAATGCAGAGTCTGCCATTAAGTGTACCCCAGACATCACGGTATCTGAACAGTACATCTGTGAGGTGGAACAACACTGAGACCTTTTACACTGTATCACATCGATTCCAATATTTTGTATCAATATGTCTATGTCTATAAAACTGACCTCGCCATCAAGATGAAGTGAAAGAGAAGAGGAAACTGTCAGTCAGATCTTAGCTGTTTTATCATCCACTGGGGCTTTGGCTATGTGGAGGCCATTCAGCAGTTTTGTCATCTAAACCACAGTCAACACAAACCCTCTGGGAACTATGTCCTATATGTATCTGGCAGCCCATTTACCAACTGAAAACAAAGCACTCTTTTCCAGCTTGGTTTGCAAAAGCGCTATTAGGTGCTTAATGAAACCTAGACTTGACATTTTTACCATACAGCTTAAAGGCTCAATCTCCTGTCTTTCTCTTGATCTCCATGAATCTAATGCAAAAAAGCCACATGCCATAAACTTGATTGGTAGCATGAGAAAGATACACTCTGTGGAAAAGTAAACATTGCAGTGCATTCATCCACATGACCTGTTTGTGCAGTAATTTTAAATCAAATTTGTTACCTGAGATTGTTTGTGCGGTATTCCAATAGTACCGATGGCTTAATCATGGAAATAAGTCGGAAGTCTGCACAAATGTAATTAATCTGGATCAGTTTAAAACAATTGCCGGTTAGAGGCCTGAAGTCTTAATGGCTAGGCTGGCTTTTGTTTTAGAATCCATTGGCTGACACAAGGTGAAGCAAATTACCACCCTGTTAATGGTTTTAATTAAGCTATTGCTAAAAGAAACAATATGTGCTGTGGGTTGCAGAGGACTAAACTTGCTCCATCCCTTATTTAGGATCAGATCAAAATTACCCATCAGTCTTGTCGGTCACCCATCCCCTTTGCTGACTGATACATCACTTCCCCTCCAGCATCTTACTCCACCACCTATTAGAAAGGTCATTAGCCTTCTGGCCCAGCAGCCCTAAAACAATCACATCTGTCTCCAAACTGAAAGTGACACTAACAGTGCTGTTAATTCCATTTCGCTGCCCCCTTAAACATGGATTGTGGAGTGCCTGCTCCCGTTTTAGCGTACAGCCAGTTCTCCGTCCCATAAGGGCCTGACCCCATTTAATGAAGTGGGATTATTTAATTTACCAAAAAAATGTTCCAGCTGTCACTTTATGATTGTCTGCATCGCATTTCATGCCGCCAGATGCTTTGTGTCCTGCTCTTTATTTCCTGAGTGCTGAATTTACATCAAGGAATCGTACCCAGGAGACATTCTCCCTCCCAAGAAAGATGCAATAAAACCATATCTATTTTCTTAACACATAAATACCACAGTATGTAGTCGCATGAGAGACAAAAACTGTTCCTTCACCTCTCCTTTCCACCCCTCTCCCTCCCTTATCACTAGGTCTGGACTTCTGCTGTCAGGATGTCTGCAAACAGAACCCAGAAGCCAGAGGCTTTTAAATTCTAACTCCGACATAATTAAGATTAATTACAGCAACCCTGACCTTAAATGCTGCCGGAGAGCAAACCTGGAGAGTGGAGATGGGGAGGGAGTGAGGGAGGCTTCACTGAAAAGTTAAACGGGTGGAAAAAAAGGCATAAGAAGCACGCTTTGATGGGTGTTTAGCGCAGAGGACGAAGCTTGTGGGGGTGCAGAGTATCTTTATACCACGGTGAATTACACAGTGACACTTAACTTGGACTGTAGGTCAGAAAAGGCGAGCACCTGGGGGATTGGAGCCTGCTTTCCACAGAAAATAGGACATAGAAGTTTAAATCATCAACAGAGGAGCAAGAAGTATTTCAGGTAAGAATTTGGAGTTGTGATCGGACTCCCAAAAAGTGTGCAATGGAGGTGTGTCTCAAAGTGCTTAAGATGAATCTCTTAGGAAGGGAGTGTAACTCCACCAAATTGCAAAACAATTCTGCCAATAGATGATACTGTAATAAATCATCAATAATATGAATTTAATCAGTAACAGACATTAAGTGTGATGTTTGTGGCAGCAACCACAAATAAAAACTAAAGGCATTTCCTCAGCTCCAGACAACATGCATAGTTTGTTTCAATAACTATATATGCCTCTGCTAACCTGGAATAACCTTTCGCATGATTTTCGCCTTTATGTTGAAGGGTACCCCACATTGACATCTCAGGTGTACACAACAATGTTGTTTATGAAAAGTCCATGGCCACTCTACTGTAAGAGCAGGAATTGTAAAAACATCACCTGAGTCAAATGACATACAGAATATTAAAAAAGACATCTATGTTCCAAAGCCATTGATACAGGCTAAAACATATCCCAGCTAACACAGATCATGAGACATGGGTCATCCTGGACAAGATGGCGGTCCATCATTGGACACCCTGGACAGGAAGCCTTTCCTTCTCATGCCTATAATGGAGCCAGTATTCATAGTGCCAACAGAAAATCAGGTGGACCAGTTTCACAACAATTCACTTAAAGACAAAATAACACTACAAGCTTAACTACCTATTTTTAAATCTATTTTTAAATGACACATGGTATTACTAAGACCAAATGAATAAAGAGAAAGAAAAATCAATTTACCTCTCAATAGCACTTTCCCTCCAATTGATCTAACCACACACACACACACACACACACACACACAAACATACCTGTCAGACAGTCATTTTACAGTATCTTACTGTATCGCTTGCTGTGAACGCTGAATAGGTAAGCCTAAGATCACCAGAGGCCACCCTCACTGCCCTGGCAGTCTCAAACACTCAAGCACAAAATTAGCTGTGTGGACATGGGGGAGATCATGCAAACACACAGAGGAGAGGCAGGAATCAAACCCTCAGCCCTGGAGGTCTCAGGCTACAGTGCAAATTCCCAAACCACCATGCCATCCATATACCAAATACTGTAACTGTCATACTAAATATAAGATTAAAACATTTAAATAATTAAACATACACTTGCTATTTCATCTTGCACTGCAGGAACATATAAATGCAAAACACCACAGGTGGGCCAAATCAGCCTCTATATTATTCAGGGCTCCTGAGTTTTGTGTTGAAATCTAGCATCTGTCTGTTCTAAATTTCTGCATTTGTGAGTCCTCCTCATGTTTGTGCCAGTTTCCCCTGATTGCAGTGTCTCTGATTTGCCTGCAGAGCATGAATTGAGGAGCACGCCAACCACACTCCACACTTCAGTCAGTAAGATTTTAGCTTTATGTGGCTCGTTCTTCATACTTGTGCCTCCTTGATTTGTAATATACACGGCACAGCTTTAGTTGATGATTTCCTCTTGTCTGAAAAACTTGGGCCTGCAGAAATGGCAGCGAGGGCGCGTTTTCAGGAGACCCAATGGGATACCATGTTGGTCTGACGCAGGCTTCACTCTGACAAACACACATGTGGTGGATGCAAGTGGGCCTGAAGCGGAACAGTCCATTATAGAGTGTCTAAGGCTTGTCAGAGGTCCAGGACCGTGCAAAACTACACACTCTATCACAGTAATGGAAAATGGGGGGAGGCTGGGATTGTTCCATGCTCTGACTGTTACATTGTTAATTTTAGGGGCTCCCTGTTTGTTTTTATAACCGGAGGGTGACACTGTGGCGTAAATGCCATGGTGATAATGAATGGTTTTTGTAAAAACTCATTTTTTATTAATTACTTATTTTTTTTTTAAATGAAATGAGGAAAATTGTCTTTGGTACCTTCATAATTGATGTTTGGACTGAATGCAATATTATATTCATAATATATTAAAATTTTATTTATGTTCCCTAGGTACCTTTTACGTGAATAAATAATGTAGTGTAAAACAGGAGCCTAAGGAGAAAATTTCTGTTTTAGGGAACAGAGAATTAAAAACAAAAAAGGTTCTTCTATTATATTCTATTCTACTGAAAGTACATTGTATGAAATGTGGTTGTATGCACGGTATATAGCATGTAATGTCTAGAAAGCAAAGAATTGGCAGTAGGTGTGTCATTTGTGTGTAGACATTTAGCCTGTGTATATTCAAATGCTGCACATTCTAAAAATGAAGCTCAGATTAAGTCAAAAATATACGGCGGCTCTGGGGCCTTAGTGTTACAATCATATTAAGTTTGACGACAGAAGGAATGAATCTGATTTCTTAACATTATAGCCCGACGGAAAATACATTTGCATTTCTCTGGGGGAAGTCTATAAAGAAGAATATCTACCAAATTACCATCAAATAAATGACAATAATTTAGAATGAATATACATAATATTGTGCTCTGTAAATACCTATAAACAGTTGAGAAATGCATTTCCGTGTCTATCTTTTAACCACATGTCCAGTATTTGGTCATGGAAAACATAGAACACATCCCATGAACAGTGGACTCAGAGCAAAGGACCTCCTGTATGAGATCTCTGTCCATCACAGGGCACTTTCACATATTTACAGTACCTGACTACATGTTTTCAGTCATTGGGAGGAAATATACGCAACACAGGGAACATGGAAACTCATGCTAATTTGTACTTGCCTTATTTACAGTGTTTTTTGCCTGTGCAAAGTTTTTTTTCAGAATTTTTGATCTTTTTGAATTTTTGAAGAACCTTGAAATGCTAATTTAGTGCAGTTGATTAAAGAAGCCAGAAAAATACAGGAATAAAACTTTTTAGACAGTGTAATGTTTTGCTAAAGTCACACTACAGTGCACAGACCTTCTGCCTTCTGGGGGGCAAATTCTTATTTTTCAAATAGTTTTTTGTTGTGGTTCTTTTTTAAAACATTCAGTGGAGCTGGACTGAGAGAGGACAGACAGGGGACAGAAGAGCATAGACAAAAATATTGTTGTTATGTGGCTAAAGGGTTTCTTTCCATTCAAATTTTGACAGCATGATGCATCTTCTCAAGAACTCAAGCAGATTATAAATATCATCAAAGAACCAACATCAATATACATTTCAATCAGAGGTAACGTTTAAACAAAACCATGAAATGGTTTTTCTTTGTAATGGAATGTATAAATTACCATCAAAATAAATGAAACAATACAAAGTGCCATAATTGGACTATGAGTCATGAGCAAACAGAACAGCTTCAGTGACCAGTGGCATAGATAATTATTCAATCGCTCATTCAGAAAGTTTGACATGCAGGAAATCGTTATTATTTGGTTTGTTGATGGTGGTGAAAAACACTGTGTCAGCTGGTGTACCAGATTCTCTTATAAGCAGTCAGTTTAGATGAACTGATGACTGCGACGGCAGTGAAATGTGCTGGCAACAACACGCAGTTCAAATACAGGTATATATTAATAAAATGCTTGGATTTAAATATACTGCAATTTCAGAAGTATATTCACCCAGAAAGGATTAATTGTTTTGAAAAGAATTAATTCTGAAATAATTCTATTTTTTTTTTTAGATTGTGTGGGAGGGTAAAAACAAAGCTATTCCTGAATACAGAAGGACTGAACATCACTTAAATTAGGAGCTTTCCAAAGACTTTCAATGTCACTGAGAAAGAATGTTCTTTCAGGGTGGACAAACCCAGAGGGTCTTTGGGCCTCTTACTCCCCCCCCCCCTCAGTTAAAATGTCAATTGCTTCTTTAGATAAAACTGTCCATTTTACTGTCATGATTTCAAATGGGGGATGGGATTCTTTCAGAATCGGAGCGAAGGACACGATTCATCTGCGGTCAAGTAGAGCATCATATATTCTCCAGGCTGAAGCATAGTAAGACTCTCTCTTTCTCTCCCTATGTCTCTTGGTAGATGTTTAGTAATACATTCTGCCTGGTCACCCTGGTCATCTCTAAAATTACTCACAAAAAAAGATTAAATGCATCCAAAGATGCCTCAAATTGTTCACATAACCCCGTACTCCTTTGATGTCCTTGCAGGTCATTTATGTAGGTTGTATACATAGAAGCTCCTATGCACTTGTCAGGGTATAAAGGAATAAATGACTCAGGTATTTATCGCCAAGCCCCCAAGAGTAAAGCTAAAGCCATTTGATTTATGTCCTCTGGGATTTATGCAAAGAATATATTTGTTACATCGGCTTTGCTCTGAAACACCTTAAAGGCATTAATATACATGTACTTATTCACATTTTAAATATCAAAGCAATTAATATATAGTGCATTATGAGCACCATTAATCATTCCATTCTTTATTGCTTGTCTTATACACAATACAATTCCATAAGGATGCAATACCCCTCTATATAAAGGTACATTAAAATGTTCATGATTCAATTAAGAAGAAATAAACAGCAAAAAATATTTCTCCATCTCACACTGTCATTTCTCTGTCGTCGAGTTGGAAGAAATGGTAATTGATTAACACATACAAGGTACAATAACCTATTTTTTAAATTTGAACTTAAAAGGCACCCAGTGAGAACACTTCTTTGATCTAAAAGATTCTATAGTATGGAATACTGAAAATCTTTTGATGTTCATGCAGTAGTAATGTTGGCTTCAGTCACTCATTATTCCATTTTCTCACCTTCTGCACAGTAAACTCTCACTTCCATGAAACCACAGGACTTTATAAAATGCTTCCACTTTAATTGGATTTTCATGCAACCAGCTGAGTGGCCACTTTAATTTCTCCTCCTACCGTTTCTGCCATTGTCCTAACTACGAAGGAGGTTCGAACGGCAAACTACAGCCTAGTCACACTAAAACCTGTGTTAATAAAGCACAAAACCCAATTTCCACACATCTTTAACATATATTTCCTATTCGCTGTGATGGCCTACATTTTTTTTCATCCTAATTGGGTTCACCAAGTTTAGGTCAAGGCCTTGAATGCTGCTTTGACCGGTAATGATTTAAAAAACTGGTTTGGATTATATAAAATAAAAAGTTATATATATACTTCACTGTTCTTTTGTCTTTTGGTAATGGTTTTTGGTGCTCTTGTCCTTCTTGGTTCTATTATTGTTGTGTTTTGTGTGTCAGCTGTTGTCATGGAGATGATGTGGCATATTGAGTACTACTGTGTTTGTACTGTGCACTGTGGGTGGGAGTGCGGAACAATAAAAAACTTGATTGTTTCACCACAATCTCGATGTGGAACACTAGATCACCATGGGATATATCTAGGGAATATAATATGAGAGGAGGCAGGGAACATTTTGGGGGTAGAGGTGCGGCCATGTTGTGAGGTACTGTAGGACTATTGTGTTGATTTAGTCCACCTTCACAGGGGATTACATCCCCTACATCACAGGGGACTCTAGCCCCTACCTCACCGTAGTAATAGTAGACAACAAAGTCAAACCACATTATATAATAAATTTGTAATACATGGCCATAGTCCAGGGAAATTGTAAAGATATGTAAAAATCAAGCTCCATTTGACACAGCACAGTGTTATTTTAATTCTTTAATGATCTTATTGAACTTCGGTGGTAGCCCATTTGTTTCTTGGCTACTGCAGCCATCTCTGCGCGCTGATAGTCTTGAGTAGCCTCACGGTTTTTCCAAGAGTACCACAACAATGAATTCGATCAAGAGCAGCTCCTCCTACACAAAATAAAACACTATCAAATTACAACATAGGAAACATCATATGTATTATAAGCCATACACATGATAGACACTCAACAACATTCAGAACCAACTTTAACATATTATCTTTACTATGATGCAGAAACATTTAGGTTACTCAACAGCCTCACAAAAAGGCTACTGCAAAAAAAGAAATTGAATTTAATTTTAGGCCTACCTTTGATGCCTTGCCAAAGGCCTGTCTGACAGCACTAATTTGGTGGCTCCCACCTCCCCCAGTTCAATAACGTTAGTAGTGGCAAAGACGGGTTTGTGGGAAATCTATTTATTTTGAGATTTATAAATATCGCAGTATTTATTTGGGCTGGATATTGGCACAGATACCCCAATTCGATTTGATTCAAGCCAGTTTGATTCAATTCTAATTCAATATCAATTTGATCGGAATGAGATATGAAATACTATATAACAACTTTTCATATTTTGAGAGATGTGGGGTAATAAGGGGATGGGGGGTAATAAGGGTCAAAAATAAGTTAATTTGAGCGAACTCCTAATGTTTTTACAGGATTTCAGTGAAATTCCAGGACCTTCCTGCTGTGAGGCAGCAGCGCTAACCACTGCCCCACTGTATCGCATGACTTTAAGCTGTTTTCCCATAAATTTGGTAGTAAATTGTTATGAATAAAAAGCAGGTGACATGCACTGGGAACAGCGTGTACACTGAATCATATGATCCCAGGGGTTGCTAGCGAGTTGAGGTATCTACACAAGGGTTAAATATATAAATAAATACAAAATACTTAAATTTACATAATGTTCCGGAATAATTCCATGTGAAATGAAACCGCAATTCAGACTGTTTTGATCATGTTTTAGGTAGCTACTAGCTAGCATCAGGCATCTGCTGACATTAGGGTGAGTGTAACGTTATGTTTAACTATTGTGATGAACCTAGAAAACCAGAAATTTGCAAATTAGCCTGAAAGATCAATCCATACATTTTTAGACAGATCTATATTGAATCAGAGAATTTTTTAAAAGCAATTAATAAAAAAGGATATTTTTGCACATCCCAAGTACTGTATTTATGGCAAACAAGTCACATTGATATTTGAAAATTTCCAATGTATTACAAGAAAAGCAGCTATTTGATTGGGTGGGCAGGCTCACCCATAGCTATGACCCAGAACGAAGTGCTTTTGCACATTTCCCATCTTAGCGTCTTGTTCTTCTGTGTTCTATTTACCATCTAGACTGGGGTGATTCTTACTGGATATAATATTCAAGTGACAGCTGCTACTGATACAGAAACTGTTTTCATTAAAACTAGTGAACAGCATAATGTATACTAAATGGGTGAATGTGATGAGATTCTTATCCTGCCGGGACCAAACAAAATAAATCAAAAATAAATATTCAGATGACACTTGTTAGTATGGTGTCTGTTAGTCCTACAATAACCCAGGGCACTGCTGATACCAGAGAATACTTATAAGCAGTTATATAACTGAATAATATAATAATAACATAATTCCATCCCATTTAAACGTATGTATCATAGCATCAATAAATTGTAAAGCTTTGCAAAAATAAGAGAATTACATTTGAGAAATGATGAGTAGCAAGCAACCCTGACCAGAATATGCGGTTAGAAGATGGATGGAAATAATGAATAGCACTTATGAAGAATGGAAAAAAAGGCCTGAAAGAGCAAACTGAGATAACTGGCTGTTGGAATTCTTAAACCTGACACTTGTACTCTTAAAGCTCTTGTCAGCCGCCAGGCATTGTAGCCCCCACATTAATCTGTTATTCTCTCAGTCCTGCATGCCAAGACCCTTTTCAGCCACCTATCATAAATTAAATAGCTGATCTACTTTGCTCCTTAATTAAGGCGACAGATGTGATTTGTCTGACAGGACGTAGCGCTACCCGTGGCACTACCCTGGTTAATCAGTTCGCAGCGGCAGTAACTTGCCGGGATAGAAATGCACAAGCTTCACAAAGGCTACTGTGGAATAAATATGAAGAGGCTCCCCCGGCTCACATTTTCAGACTTATTCTATCTCGTCTATCTGTGTTTTTTCCACTCTTTTATGGGCCCCTCTTGCTTTCTGTCACAGGACAAAAAGCACATTTCTGTACCCCCATCGCATCCCTCGTGTAACATTCTACCTTTGTTTCCATCCACCCATCTTCGCACTGCACAGCAAATCAGGGAATCAGTGGCTTGTGCCGTACTGCCAACATGGAGCAAATGGAAGCAAAGAGGTCCTAGACTTGGCATTGGCACAGAAAAAAAGGTTATTGTAAAAATTCATTTATGTGGGTCTTTGTTAACACATAGACATAAACAATTAACATCGTCATCATCATCTTCATACGACTTCTGCTGGTGAGGGACGTAGAGGCAGCATTCCAAGCTATATTTCCAAAGCCAACAATTCTAGCTCAGTATGGTGGACAATCCCTGCTGCGTGTCTTGGTTTTACCCCAAGACCTAACAAATGCTTAAAACAATCCCCTTGGCCAACCAGGTGCCGTCGTTATGAGATGTCCAGAACCACCACAATGGACTCGTCTCTATGCTAAGGAACAGTAAGTCTATTTTAAGGCTCCTTCAGATCTAGATTCCATATTCCTCATCCAGTCATGGAAAGCGAGTCCTGCATCCCCACAGAGAAATCTCATTTCAGCCTCTCACTCATGACCTTGTTCTTGCAGTCACCACCCACTGCTCATGATGATTGGTGAGATGAAGGACTTGGATTGACCAGTAAACCACAAGCCTAATATTAAGACTAACACTTTATTGTACCTTCTCACTCCCCACAAAACTGCATTCACCAATCCAGTACACCCACCACTCAAGAACAAGGTCCAGAAGTTCTTAAACTCCTTCATTAGGGGCAGACTCTCCCCCCCACCAAATAAAAATTATGCACTATTTCCAGAGAGAGCACCATGTCCTCAAATTTAGAGATGCTGTTTCTTATTCCCTCTGTATTATGCTCAGCATCAAACCACTCAAGTACAAGCTACAGAGAGGTACTGATTGGATGAAGTCTGCAGATATCAGGGATGTCAATAATATCCTGTCAATTAAATAACAAAAAGGACTTTACCGAGACAACTTTGTGCCAAGGATGTGGTAACAACTTACCCAGAACATGTGCCAGGGCATGCAGTCATATGCCTTCTCCAAGCTGAGAATCCTGCAGACTGTGTTAGAATTTTCCACAAACCTCACACAAGTGTGCAAGGGTTTACCCTATACTGTAACTGAAATGCATTCTCTTGTCCATTTTTTTAAACTATGAACTGCCAGTCCACAACTACTTTATGTGCCTTCCCTGCAACAATGAAAAGTACCATCAAGCCTTTCACATCCAGTTCTTTCAGCATGTCTAGAAAGTTTTAATCTACTTCTACATCCTCCACTCTGATGACTTCGGACCTCCATAGCAACTTAAGTTGCCTCCCCAAATTCCTCTTACAATTACGTGACCAGTCCTTCTGGTCTGCCAATACTTTACACCTGTCTCAGGAGACCACCAGCAAACTTGTATTACCCTGAAGGCTTGACAGCTTCCCTCACCAATCGTATCCCGTGAGTTCTAGGGTTATGATCATGAAAGCCAACTGCTGCCATCCAGCCTGCTCTTCATAGTTTTCAGCATGGACCATTCAGAAGCAATATACCGAGTCTCATACTGGAGAAGTGTTTCTGGGGGTGTGAAATTCATCTGACACAGATGTTTCAGCCAGATGTTTCCATTAAATGCTGACTGCTTGTTTGGGATATCTTAGTCCATCTGGGCTTCTGCCCATGCACCAAATCCAACTCACCAGTGGTTATTAATTGATGGCTCTGCCTTTTATCTGAGTATCCAAACCATCATCCCATGGCCTTACACCTAGAACTTTGTATGTTTGCAATCCTAAATGTGTCTTTTAGGCCTAATCAATGGCATGTGCCTAAACCAGACGTATCATCATTTCTGAAAGTGAACGCTCTACGCTCCCAATTTGATGTTTATATCTTGTGCTTCGCAAACGGGTAATATTTCTCATTAGTGCTGCCCATTATTTAATTAGAATGCCCACGGTGATTATTATGCCTAAGAGCTACTGGGCATATGTCCAGCATTCAGAAGACGGTACCGGGAGACAAGTCTTAATATCCAAGTATTTTTTTACTTAATGCAATTTTCCTTCTGTATTCAAAAGACTACAAAAAAGATGCAAAGGCTCCACTCAATTTAATTTGCTTTGGCTACATTCAGAACCATAGAAATTATCATAAAACAATCTCAAATATATCTGTTAGATTTTTAAGCCTATGAAGGTGACAGCAAATTTTTCCACAGGTTTTACAAAGAAAATCATAGGCTTTATCATTTTATTAACATTTTTAGACAGATAAACAATAAAGTCAGAAAATGTGGCTATAGTACAATGTGTTTTTACTTGCATATACTGTACAGTGCAATGCAATTTTACCTGCTCTTTGCTGCACACTACATTATAATAGCGTCAAAATAATTGCAATTTTTCATTCAAAAATACACTCACCTAAAGGATTATTAGGAACACCAGTTCAATTTCTCATTAAT
>JAABNX020000106.1:10912712-10923328 GCA_015163995.2 Mormyrus lacerda | reverse complement strand
GATCTTATCAATGATGATGGTCATCAGCTTATCAATCAAATAAAATCAGATTACTCTTACCACTATTTCTCTAGCTCCGATTTGCCTGAAATATTACCTCACCTCTATCTCTTACTCCTTCAAAATCCACCAAATAGCTTCTTCAACAACATGCTGAACCAAAGTCCAGTAAAACGTACAAATTCTGGTAACTAACTAGCTACTTGGAATAGTTTTCCTGCACACCATTGACAAATTAATCTGCAAATGTAGATTAAATGCACAGTGCTTCATATGTACATGTCTTTAATGTAGTGGCATTGCTTGAAATGCTAAACTTTTCTCACATTTGAATAGGGGAAGTCATGGTCTATCAATAGGAAGTCCTTATACACAGCACATCTAAAGGAAAAAAAAAAGCATCAATGTTTGTCTCAGTGCATGTGCATTAGGTATACTGCATGTTGAAACAAACTGAGATGAGCACTGATATTACAGAACTGCTTACCAGGCCTTGAGGTACAACTGTGCTCATGTGCTACCCTTAACTTAATGGCAACAGACACTGATATATAAGTCATCAACTGTAAGACAGCTCTTGTGTATGATGTTTTTGCTACTTAGCCAATCAGCCACATATATGGGCTGTATTCCCTACAGGAAAGAACCATTCTGTGGTGCCAAAAAACCACCCATACATTTTATGAAACTGCTATTCCTGTTAAGGGTTGGGGGTCCAGAGCCTGTCCCAGAGGCTACAGTATAACCCAGGATGGGGCACCAACCCATTGCAGGACACACACACACACACACCAGGAGCACGTTGGCAACCTCCGTTAGCTTCAGGCTGTTTTTGGACTGTGGGGGGAGCTGGAGTACTCAGAGGAAACCTTACGACAGCACGGCAGACCCAGGTTCCAGAGGTGTGAGGTGACAGTGCTAACCACTGCACCACCATGTTGCCCCGCCAAGAGACCATAACTAAGGAATAATCAGGGAAGATGGAAAGTCAGACAGGTCAGTGGTAGGATGAACTTGTTGATGTGTTCCAGATATGGGTTTTCAGATGATTGTTGAAGGCTGTGAGGGTCTCTGGTAATCGGAAACATTGCTGCAAGAATGGAACATTAACAGCATATTGGTGAGATATGGCATTTATTTTACAGATAGCATTGTTAATTTGCCCATTTCAATTTAAAAAGGTAAACATTAATTGTTTGGTGCCGTTTTAATTGTGACACTATGTCTACTACAGAACAAGTGGTAACAGCTCAGAAAAGGTTTTATAGGAATCACACATTCTTTGATGGATCTTATATTTCTGTCCACTTTCATCTTGTCAATTTGCAACTCAGCTTCATATCTGATACCTGATGTTGGGTCTCCAGTGCAAAATTAATATCACAAATCTGATAAACAATATGTGGAATTACAGGGAATAAATCAAATTGCTCACATCCACTCATCCGAAACTGATATGATTGTATGTGTCATGTACAAAATATATACTGTAACATAAATGTTATAAATCATTAAAATATCATACGAGAATGAGGCCAGGTCAAACATTATTTACAGGGGAATGCATAGAATTTTCTAGCTATAATTTTGTTATAAAAATAACTCTGAGATTGTTTTATTTTTAAGGATGTGGTAATGAGGTTTTTCACATTTATTAAGTCCATCCACTATTCACTAAAGATTCACTTAAGGTGTATTAAAATTCACTTAGGGTGTTTTAGCCCCAGACCCGTAATTATTGTTTTTAGGCCAGTTTGTTACAGTATGTGTGTCTGTTATTTTAACCCCATCTCTCATGCCAGAGTTGAGGCTTTTTTTGTCATCTTGTCACGTAGCGTCTTTAATTTCTATGTGATGCTTCACCGACCTCTTCACTGCCCACGCAACACCTGAAAATGAAAACCCCACAACCTGCCATACCCATACCCAATCTTGATGTTGTGTGGGTCTGTTTTAATAGTTTATTTTGGGGAGGGGTTGTATTGGGGGATGAGGCTCATTTATGACAGCATCTTACCAGATAATACTGTAATTGTAATATGCATTCAGTTAATTCTCATCTCTGCAGACTTTAGATTTCTATTTTAGATTCCCTAACAGAGATAAGTTATACATACATTTGCAACAATAGCCTTGTTATCTACAATCTTACACACACTGTTACTAAAAATATGGCAGTGGTTTTTGTGTGCTTGAATTGAAAAGAATTTTGTATGAATTGCACTTTTAAACTTAATGTGAGTTTCAGTTCATTGAAATGTACTGTAATAATAAGATCAACAATGATGCTGATAAAATGTATGGCTGGGTAATAGCTTCGGTATTTTTATCAGCTTATTTAAAGTGACATTGTCTGAAATTTTGGATGTTGAATAGATTTAACTGCCTGTGCATTTGTCATGTTATAAGTTCCATAACTTCTTAAAACGCATTGCTTATACATGCAAAGTTAGACACAGTAATTAAAATTGCTTAAATCTGCATGCCACTTTTACAGAAAAACACTTAAGACACCTACTTTTTTCTTTCATTCAATTCAATTTAATTGATTTTTATGAAGCGCCCTTCCCAACATAGTTATCCGAGAGCACTTTGCATAAAAATGCACAAAGACTCACAGCACACAAATGAAGCCAGAGGACAACAGAGGAGAGGAACAAAACCCATTACTTTGGGAAAAAAGGACCCTCTGGGGAACAAAACAACAACAATTAATGTTGAAATATCAGTGAATAAGTAGACGAAATTCAGCTGGTCTTATTCTGGTCCAATGTAGACTTCAAGTCTTTAGGATCCTACTGAGGAACAGTGCACCTGATCTGGATTTGATTGGGACATGTTACACTTTATGCAGTGCTGGTGATTCACCCAATATATGCATAGAAACCATCATTATAATTGTATTTCATTGAATGCCCCAGTGTAGATGTGTAGTGGCTAGGAGGTACTGTTTAAATGCCCTTAGTTACATGTTCGTCCTTGCTAATTGCCTAGAGAGAATCAGACTCAGACTCAATCCTAATCAGGATGAGCAGCCTCTTATGATAAATGAATTAAGAAAAAAGAGTGGAGCCAATCCTTCTCCCTACTGGTGGTGAATTAGCAATCCACTGTCCCCTTCAAACATTACCAGTGAAATTATTACAGGATGATTACAGAATGTGATCAAAGCAAGAATACAGGTCCCCAGGTTACGAACGAAATCCGTTTACTAAATCCGTGTTTAAAGCAAATTTGTAGGTAAGTCAGAAAAATAATACAGCACATAATAATAATATAATAATAATAATAGCAGAGGTGTGAAAAATACTCAGAAATGTTACTCAAGTGAAAGTACAAGTAATGAGTGAAAATTTTACTCAGTTAAAAGTAAAAGTACTCAGCCAGAATCACACCTGAGTAAAAGTAAAAAAGTAGCGCATTAAAATTGTACTTGAGTATTGTAAAAGTAAAAACAATAATGAAAACTAGAGATTCTTGTTTACAGTTTTAATCTCTAAAAACATGAAGTGAATGAACCACATACATGGTTTTATCCTGCTTTAGAACTGTTTAGATTTGACCATTTAATTATGCGAAAAGGCACACCTAATGCAAATATGCAACATGCTACTCAAAGTTGTAAAACCTCAGATTTAACTTAAGCAGAAGCCGATTTCACTAAGAATTCGCTAAGGTACGGCCATGTGTGCTCTTGACCCTGTGGCTGATTTTGGACTGCGTTCACTACTGAATCATGTTCTTCCTCCATTTTTTTCCACTGATTGAATGTTAAAATTTCTCTAATTTCCAGGTCAAGGTGCTGTGCATTGTGGTGATTGATGCGACATAACGTCACTTCCAAAGGACCAATGAACATGTCTGACTAATTTCATAAAATATGAAAACGAATCTCATTGGCACAATGAATAATATTTTAGTTAAACTGGGATTCAGCGCAATTCAATTGGTTTGTTAGCAAGGGAAAATAAAATGATCTCCCAAAATTAGTATTTTAAAATGATTTACTTTTTGACTGTAAATAAAATCGTAAAGTGTAAAAAGTACTTTTTTCTTTAAAAATGTAATTAAGTAGAAGTAAAAATATTCATTTTTAATTGTACTCAAGTAAAGTAAAACCCCCCAAAAATAATACTTAAGTACAGTAATCAAGTAAAATTACTCAAGTACTTTACACCTCTGAATAATAGTAATAATAAAAGTAACTACATATGTTACTGTACCGCATCTTGAGCTGAGGGCCGTGCAATGTTTTCATGAGCATTGCGAAGTACTGTGTGCGTTTGTGGTTACAAACTATTGTCTTTTACCCAAATTTTTAATAAAACAGGTTTTATGGGAGTCCGTTTGAAAGTACGTAAATTAGATGTTCTTAATCTGGGGACTGCCTGTATCTTGCAACTTCATTTCAGCTGATCAAGTGCATTAATCACCCAGTGCACATTTCATTAGAAGGTTAAATTTGTGCTGGAGTAATTTTCAAATTGGTCTTATGTTGGATTAAGGTGAGTCAGAGATATCTTTTGAAATTTCTCAGATCATCATAACTGCAGCATAGCCTGCCTTGGGGTATTGCAATTTTGACGTTTTTGTTGGAACATCATACAGAGGTTTGTTGCTCCAGGGGGAAAGGTCTTCAGTAGAAACTGAGAGATGATGGATTGAGCATTGAACGTAGTAGTCAGAGCAGAGCTGTCATGCAATAGAGGATCTGGTCATAGGTTCTGTGGAAATTAGCCATTAGCAACATGACCATAAAGGCGGAAAAGCCTTCATCTGACAGAATAGTCCAAGTTTTCAGTCTGCACTGAAATTCAGACCCAGAGTCCTCCAAACAATCTAGTAGATTGTTTCACAGAGAAGGCAGAAAACTATCATTTAGCAATTTAAGAAATTAAAAGATAACCTTCCCTAACTGAGTGGAGTAATCATAATGAAGAGATAACAATAAACACAGATAAATACATGGATAAAGCAACTGATCTGTCACCATAAGAGTGGCCAGAGAAGAAGGAATCGCCGAAGATTGTTTGCTTTTCATGTATTTTCACCGTGACATATTACTCATGATTAAAAATATATACCACTGAACCTCTATGAAGAAAAAATAGTTTCTTGTACTGTCTACTGGTGGGTGAAATATTTGATTCCAAATTTCACTGCATTTGATTTATGTATTTTTTTCAGTGTGCAAAGCTCCTTTGGCTGTCTGAGTCAAAGACACTGCAACAGAAATGTTTTTGCTCATGCTTGGGTCTGCATTCCTTTGTACGAGTAACTTCAGTATAATTCGGTCACACCAACTTTCCCATTCTGATTGTTACTACTGTATGCAATCTTCTGTCACACTCATTTGCATGGCTCTTTCTGCAGAATGTAAAATACAGCCCTGTGGCTAAATCCACACAACATCAAGGTCTAACTGCTACGATTTCCAATTATGGCACTTACAGCTGTGATATGTAATCTTTACCCTGGATTCCTCAGATCAGCTTTTGAAAAGAAATAATGAAACAGAAGATGAGAAGCATAGGTGCAGCCAAGTTAATTAGTATGATCTTTTAGCATATAAAGTAGTTTGATTTGATTTAGAGTAGACAAGCCTACATTATATTAAATTCTTAGCGCAGCTTAGTCAAAAAACATTCCATGACAGTGGGTACATTACGTTGTACTGATGGTGGATTTTTTACTTATTTTTAATAGCACAAAAGAGGCAATATTATAATTATGCATCAACAATGCACAGTATAAACATTTGTACATTTTATTTTTATAGAATCTGTTTTAAAAAGCAGTATGGTGACACAGTATCCCATATTGCTGCATCACTCCCCTGGAACTAAAGTTTTGAATCCAAAATTAGTACTATGAAGTTTGCTGATTTTTACATCTTATACTTCACAGGATAAACTTCTTGTCGCCATAACCTTACCTAGTTCAGCAGATAGCAAAAATGTACTAATACATGTAATTCATGATGGTGCTGAATGTAATATTGACTTTTTAATTGACAAAACATTCAAAGATATCAGAACCGCAGTGAATGTCCCAACGTTGTCTTCTTGCAGAAGACTAAAAGATTTTTGTCTGGTTTTACAAGCTACCTGAATGTTGTTTCACATCCTAGTGCACCAGCGTTTTTGTTCTAATTTAGCCGTTAATTAAGCCCTACTGGACTCTGCAGAGCACTCTCTCTCTTTCTTCTTCCAAAATCCACTCCTCACCTTTCCTGACAGTCTTCCAAGCCCTTGTGTCAAGGTGACTCAAAGCATCTGGAAAAATTTATGAGGTGTGAAGTAATTTATTCGGTGAGTGGATGTGCGGTGAATGCTCACCATGTCCATGTGTTACTATGGTGTGTTTGTTATTATTATTATTGTTATTATTATTATTATTGTTAATACTTCACTGAACTGTCACTAAACACATCCCATGCTTATGTGCTAAGAGGAAAAGTGAAACTTTTTTTTACTTCCAATATTCATGCCAATTATTCAACATACTGTATCACATGAAAATAGCATGTGCCTGTGATATTCATCCAATAAAACCATCTTTGCGTTGATGCATGACTCTTTAGTTCAGGGATGGAGAACCGGATCCATGGAGGGCCGGTGTGGGTGCGGGTTTTTGAAATGGCCTCTCAAACGGCCAATAACAGGACTGGTTTTGAGAAAAACTGCTTTATTATTGGCTGATTGAGAGCACACCAGCCCTCCATGGATCAGGTTCCCTACCCTTGTTTTAGTTCATTGTCTTCTCCCAGTATCAAATCACACTGTTTAGATATGTGTTATTAACATATAAAAATCCATCATTCAGTTACATTATATTTTAGGGTTTAATATCTTCATCCTCTTGAGCCAGAGATTTTGTGCCATTATATAAGCCCAAAGCATTCCTACTGTACAGCTGCTCTACAGATCTCCAAATTCTTTACAATGAGAGACATTCCACCTCTCTTTATTTTGAAGGTTTATTTAATTCTACACTGCTCATTACTACTTTTACAGTCACCTTGCAGACTTGCCTGAGTATCCCCCATAATAGCAGCATTCAGCAAACAATGCTGTCAGAAATGGAGACGTGCGCAGCAAAGTAATACTACACAGGCATTCAATCAGAAGTGGATGGATGAGGGAGTGCCAATTAAAAGAGCGGTCTCTGTCTGATATGTGGCACGTTTCAGGCATATTAGAACAAAACAGAAATAACTGAAAACACCTAAAATCTCTCTCTTGAAAAGTATCACAAGCCATCATAATCAACCAAGTATTTCCTACACTGTTACACAAGTGGTAAAGATGTTGAAGCTGAAGCCTCCAGAGTTTTGTATTAGCTTTAAAAACCTTTTAGCCTAACTTAACTTATGAGCATGTCTGGCAACTCTTTACCTTAACTGTACCTACATAATGCATTTATAACATTCATAAGTAGCATGTGAGTATACCTTAATGTCCTAACATTCCTTAACAGCTTTAATACACACTAATAATAAACATTATATGTTTATAGAATCATAATGGTTGTTTTTATCATATCATGTTTGTCATTAATTTATATTACAGTTGTTAAGGTATGTTAGGATGATAATGTACACTTACATCCTGCTTGTGAAAGTTATGAATGCACTATAAAGGCATTTTGAAGGTGAAGTAAATGTAGAGCATTACTGCATATTTCGTCCACACAACAGCCCTTAACAAACGTGAGGGTGAGGAGTGAATTGGGAGTGATGTCAAAATATCAATGAATAACTGAATAAGTTTTCTCCTTGAGGGGCCCTCAATCACAGAATAGCCCTTTTTATTCAGGAATGAGCCAGTCTCCAAGAATAATTTAAACTTGTAATTATTTAACTAGGTCAATCATTCATATTGCTAAATGGGAGATATGTGACAGTGTTAAAACATGCCCATGGAGTCACCTTGATCAGAGAATGAATATATCTGTGTTGATTGGGTCCCCCTTCCATGTGATTATGTCACTGTTTGCTGCTCAACTATAGAAATGTGGCTTTTCTGAGGTCACAATATTTCCATCAATAACCAGTTACAGGTATGTCAGCATTCTAGTATTACAATGTGCAATTTATTCTCTGAATGGTCCTTGGAGCAACACGTTTCTTTGGACTTACCTGTGGTTTCTCCTGGGAAACTTCTGAGACCACTTATGGACCTCTTAAGGACACCTACACAGCCATCTATTAATCGACATTGCTTTCCATGCATATGTCAGTTATGCTATCAGTATTTTCAGCATATCAGTAGAACATTAAGGCCAGTTCATTGATGACTAGCTGTTCTAAATTACCTCCTCAATGAACCTTTGGCTATATTGCAGTTCATATAACTGCGTATGATTTCTTTTAATTTATAAATAAATTTTATATGATTGAATTTCTACGTACTGTAACCATTCAGTGTAGATCCATTTCTATGCAGTTGCCTTCAAAACCCAACCACATCAACCCAGTCTTGTAACATTTCATATCTGGATCATGATGGAAATTAATGATAGAAATAGATAGTATTTCAGTTATATTTATTTTTAAAAAAATACGTTTTAGTGGCATATCAGTGAGAGCCCATCCATCCATCCGTTCATCCATCCATTATCTTCCGCTTGTCCGGGGTTGTCCTAGGAGTAGCAGCTTCAGGAGAGGTACCCAGACCTCCCTCTCCCCAACTAACTCAACCAGCTCCTCGGGGGGGACACCAAGGCATTCCCAGGCCAGCCAAGAGATATAATCCCTCCAGAATGTCTTAGGTCTGCCCCGTGGCCTCCTCCCTGTAGGACATGCACAGAAAACCTTTCCAGGTAGCCGCCCAGGAGGCATCCGCACCAGATGTCCAAACCACCTCAACTGGCTTTGACGTGAAGAAGCAGCAGTTCTACTCTGAGGCCCTCCTGGATATCCAAACTTCTCACCCTATCCCTAAGGGAGAGCCCAAACACCCTGCGGAGAAACCTAAATTCGGCTGCCTGTATTCGCAATCTCATTCTTTCGTTCATTACCCATAGCTCATGACCATAGGTGAGGGTAGGGACGAAAATGGACCAATAGATTGAGAGCTTTGCTTTTTTTTGCTCAGTTCTTTCTTAGCCACGACGAACCGGTTAAGCACCTGCAAAACTGTAGACGCCACTTCCATTCGTCTATCCAGCTCCCGATCTCACTTACCCGCACTCGTGAATAAGACCCCAAGATACTTGAACTCCCCCACTTGAGGCAGTACATCTTCCCTGACTCGAAGAGGGCAATCCACCTGTTTCCGGCGGAGAACCATGGTCTTAGACTTGGAGGTGCTAATTCTCATCCCCGCCACTTCGCACTCGGCTGTGAACCGCCCCAGTGAACGCTCCAGCAGATGACGACATTGTCTGCAAATAGCAAAAAGAGGTAATCCTGAGGCCACCAAACTGGACACCCTCAACGCCCTGGCTGCACCCAACCCGCACTGGGAACACGTCCTACTTATTACCGGCAATGTGGACCAAGCTTCTGCTCCGTTCGTACAGGGACCGAATCGCCCACAACAGTGGGCCCCGGACCCCATACTCCCGAAGCACCCCCCACAGAGCACCTCGGGGAACCCGGTCGTAAGCCTTTTCCAAATACACAAAACAGGATAGGAAAATTCCCAGGCTTCCTCCAGCACACTCGCAAGGGTATAAAGCTGGTCTAGTGTTCCACGGGCAGGACGAAAACCGCATTGTTCCTCCTGAATCCGAGATTCGACTATTGATCTCACCCTCCTCTCCAGTACCCCGGAATAGACTTTCCCAGCTAGGCTGAGAAGTGTGATTACCCTGTAGTTGGAACACACCCTCCGGTCCCCCTTTTTGAATAAGGGGACCACCACCCCAGTCTGCCAATCCAGTGGCACTGTCCCTGACCTCCACACACTGTTGAGAAGGCATGTCAGCCACGACAGCTCCACAACATCCAGAGCCTTCAGGTACTCTGGGCAGATCTCATCCACTGTCCACCCCCGGGACCCGGCCACCGCGCAGCTCACAAACTACCCTGGCCACCTCAGCCCCAGTGATGGGCAAGCCCCCCCCGGCATCCCGAGGCTCTGTGCCTTCAGATGTCTCAAAGGCAGTGTGCGTAGATGTATCTGAGGCAGGCTTGAGGAGGTCCTCAAAGTGTTCCTTCCACCTCTGGGTGATGTCCCCAGGTGAGGTCAACAGTGCCCCCTCCCCACTATAAACATTAGGAACTAGGAGCTGCTTCCCCCTCCTGATATTCCAGATGGTTTGCCAGATCCTTTTTGAGGCCGATCGAAAGTCGCTTTCCATGACCTCACCAAACTCCTCCCACACCCGGGTTTTTGCTTCTGCGACCACCCAAGTCACATTCCGCTTGGCCTGCTGGTACCCGTCAGCTGCTTCCGGAGACCCTCGGGCTAATAATTTCCAGTAAGCCTCTTTCTTCAGCTTGAAAGCCCCCCTCACCTCTGGTGTCCACCATCGGGTACGGGGGTTACCGCCACGACTGGCACTGATGACCCTGCAGCCACAGCTCCGTATGGCCGCTTCCACAATGGAGGTCCGGAACAGTGTCCATTCAGACTCAATGTCCCCAACCTCCCCCGGTATGTAGTTGG
>JAABNX020000106.1:10890971-10908643 GCA_015163995.2 Mormyrus lacerda | reverse complement strand
ATTTATTTATTTTGAGCTTAGCTAGGCTTTGCAAAACATCAGCTTCAGTTATATCTATATTAGTTATAGACAAAGCTGGAGTAGTAATAAGAACTTATCCTAATAAGAATCATCCTTAAATCTGTTGACGCAAATACACACCTACTCCAAATAAGTCTCTACTTTACAACCAGAACTGGGTTATATTGTCAATAAATAAAACAGCAAAAACATTTAATAGCTCTGCAACTCAGCTTGGTACAGAGAGGGCATAAAATACACTACTGTATATTGCCAAAAGTATTGGGGCACCCCTCCAAATCATTAAATTCAGCTGTTCCAATCACTACCATGGCCATAGGTGTATAAAATCAAGCACCTAGGCATGCAAACTGCTTCTACAATCATTTGTGGAAGAATGGGTCGCTCTGAGGAGCTCAGTGAATTCAAGCATGGTACCGTGATAGGATGCCACCTGTGCAATAAGTTAATTCGTGAAATTTTCTACTAAATATTCCACGGTCAACTGTTAGTGGTATTATAACAGTGGGAGCAATTGGGAACAACAGCAACTCAGCCACAAAGTGGTCGGTCACATAAAACCACAGAGCGGGGACAATGCATGCTGAGGCGCACAGTGTGGAGAAGTCGCCAACTGTCTGCAGAGTCTATAGCTACAGACCTCCAAACTTTGTGTGGCCTTCAGAATATCTCAAGAACAGTGCATTGAGAACTTCATGGAATGGGATTCCTTGGCTGACCAGCTGCATCCAAGCCTTACATCACCAAGTGCAATGCAAATTGTTGGATACAGTGCTGTAAAGCACACCACCACTGGATTCTAGATCAGTGGAGAGGTGTTCCCTGGAGTGACGAATCAGGCTTCTCCGTCTGGCAATCCAATGGATGACTCTGGGTTTGGTGGTTGCCAGGAGAATGGTACTTGCCTGACTGCATTGTGCCAAGTGTAAAGTTTGGTGGAGTGGGGATTATGGTGTGGCGCTGTTTTTCAGGGATTGGGCTTAGCCTCTCAGTTCCAGTGAAAGGAACTCTTCATGCTGCAGCATTCAAAGCCATTTTGGACAATTTCATGCTCCCAACTTTGTGGGAATAAAGGGGCGGCCTACCCAGAAGAGTTGAAGCTGATATAGCTGCAAAGAGTTGGCCAACTTCATATTAAATAATAGAGTGTCATTAAAGTTCATGTGTGTGTAAAGGTAGGTGTCCCAATGCTTTTGTCAATATAGCACATGGTACAGGTACATGTTGGACAGCAGATTTTTGGGTAGTTTGATGTTAGCACTGTATAATTAAATGTTTATTTTGAGTAATCAATTACAGAACCATGCATGATTGAACACATTCAAAAGCATTGAAATAAACCTAGTAGGATTGAAATCCACTGGTTAGGTCTTCTATCCAGTAAGCCAATGATTTAAAGAACTTATTGCAAGAAATTATTCCATCCATCCATCCATCCATCAGGTTCTAATAATCAATTATCCAGTGCAGAGCTGCTGTAAACCTGGAGCCCTTTATAAGTAGCCCAGGGATAAGGCAGGGGACATTATGAATAGGACTCCAGTCTGTCTAAAGGCACACACCCACACAATGTGGGCAATTTAGGCTCCAGTTCACCAAACCAATAGTGCTAGTTTTTCACACACCCTGCTTGGTTTACACTGACAACTCACTCACATGTATATCATCCACACCGATGCCAAGAGCTTCTTAAGAGCACCTAGATGCATGCTACGTAATATATTGACAACATCAACATTTATAGTTATATATAATCTATGTTACATGAGACCAGACTGGCACTGAAAAAAGACAAGTGAAAACTTGGCATGAAGAAGCCTAGTATACATCAGCTAGCCACTATATACAATGAGTACGAAAATGTGCTGAAACACAAGACAGGAGTAAAGATGTCTCTGACAAAAGTAACATGAGGAATGACAAACAAAGGACAGCCATTTCTGAATCAGAGCCCGGTGAACATGCATGTGCACATGCCAATAAAACAGACAGTGGGTGAGAGAAGGACCACAGCTGGGTGTGAATTTTAGCATCATGGTCTTGGTGCATTTATAGAGAATTAGGCAAGACAAAACTAGGATGGGGTATACTGAACTCACACTCATTCAAAATGAATGAGTGTGCTCATCGCCTGGCGTCAACCCGCCCCAGGATGTCTGCTATTTCATGTAATTTAGCTGTATCTGATCTCATATACCAATGTCAGGCCTCTGAGACTTCAAAGAACTTTTTCTTTTGTAAACCAATGCAGCTGATGAGGGTTTAAGTACTGAAAGAAGGAGGATTTCGAAATAAATGAAGGAGCAGGAAACTTATTTTGTATGTTAGCCGCAAATTTCTCTATTGACAGGGAAATTTATGTTGCAGTGAAAAAATAAGCTTTAGCTGTTAAACATGCTTTGAACTTGTTACAGTAATACCTTTAGGGTAGTGTTTGACTCTCATTATAGATCATGTTCCTACTGAAGAAACAAACGACCCACATTATATACCAGGCTTTTTAGCCTCGCAGCCTTTTTGTCACATAGTGCAGTAGGCTCTCAGGGGTCGTAAAAGCCCCAATGGGAACGTGAGTTAGCATATGAGCCTTTGCAAGACAGAGCCAAGTACAAATGAGTGTATAAGATAGTGGCCCCAATAAAAAGCAGTTTAATCAAAGTAGTTACAAGTGCGACTTTAATTGACAGAGCACAGGGGAGCTGTCAGCAGCAGGGAGAGTGATTTGTTTAATCCAGTATTTTTCAGTATTTTCACGGATAACAAAATGCCCCCACTCAGCTTCCAGGCACTTATCATTGTCAGGGTCACATGGGTACCAAGAAAGCTCAGGGCTCTGCTGTATCAGGGCCAGAAAGCAAATCTCACCATAGATTTTGGGATCAGTCCATATTTGATTGCTAACTATTGTTTTTGGTCATTCTGTATTAATAGGTGCTGCCAGGTTAATGCTAACTCCTAGTGACTGTATAGACTGTGTTCATGCCCATTAGTGAGATAGGAGCACAGATTAAGCAGTAAATGATGAGCCTTAACTTCTGTTTTGCTATGACACTGCAGTTAATCTAATCTACCTGTCAGTATCATGTTCCCCATATTTTGTCAAAAAATCCCAAGGTAGCAAAAGGAGCTTTCTGAGAGAGCACCATGGCCTCATATTTGGAGGTGCTGATTCTCATTCCTGCCGCTTCACACTCTGAATTGAATCTCTCAAGTTCATGCTTCACTTGCTGGTCAGATGAGGCCAGAAGCAGAGCAGTATCTGCAAATAGCAGGGTTGTCACCTCAAGCCTCCCTTAACGTACACTCTCTCTGTAAGCTATGTTAGCAAATTCCCATGAACCATCACACAGCTGCGGAAGAGAGAAGAATTAGTTCAAAGTTCCACAGCCAGGCCAGAATCTGTATTGTTTGCCCATTGGATGGAGTCTTTTTACATTATCCTATCGTTGGCTTTCCCAGGGAGGCTGAGAAGTACATTTCCCCTAGAGTTGGAACACCCCCTCTGCTCCGCCTATTTAAAAATAGGGACCACTAATCAGATTTTCCAGTCCAGAGATACTTTATCCAGTTTCCATACATTATTGACGAGGTGCATCAATCATATGACCCCAACAACCATCCAGTACTTTCAACATCTATGGATGGATTTCATCCCTGTGGCTTCTCCACCGCAAAGGCCTCTAACCAACAGAGCTGCAGTGATCCACTAAATGATATATCCACCAGGCTTGAGCGCTTCAAAAGCTTCTTTCCACCACATCTACTGCATATCTTCCTAATCATGTCCCTCCAGGTGTCTCCATCATTCCCCACATGACCACAGAGTCTGTAAGCTATATATACAGTAAGCTTTTAAGAATCTCCTCTAAATTTTCTAAGCAGGCTGGTTACTCCAAACTCATGTCTGCTGCATGCACACAAACAGCGGTCAGTTTTCCTCTATGCAATTTTCAGTTGCATTTAGGAAACCATCTTGTCTGCTAGGAAGATCTCCAGCTGCACAACCCTGACACTGAGTATTCCCTGCCTGATGTCTTTCACCATGAGTAATTTCAAACTAGGAGTGAGTTCACCCCGATCAAGAAGTCTGGTTCTAGAACCCACACTGTATGAGGAGGTAGCACCAACTCTATCTAGTTGATAAGAGCAATAACTCAGACTCCTTCTATGCCGGAAGAATGTTCAACATTCCCCAAAGCAATATCCATTGCCAAGGTATAATCTGTCTGGGTCTTTCCAACATAACATAATAATTGCTGCCCAAGTTTCACTGCACGAGATGTTTAATGAAAGCAAAGTTGAATGAGAGGGGACCAGTTCTTATCGTGCCATTATGGGACTTAAATACAAGGTAGTCTGAAGTCAAGTTCGGTTCCCATAAATCCGGCACATAACAGGTAAAAAAAAAAAACAGAATGAAGATTAAATCGTTGTTATTGCATTTTCACCAGTAATGTTGCATTGAGAGGCTGGTGAAGGGAAGAGGGTGTTTTCAAATGCTATTCATTCCATCATTTATAAAGAGGACTGTTATCTTCAGATAAGAAGCATAATGATTTTAATCACATAAGTTCACCTTCCGTGTACTATACGCTAATGATGAGGAGGAAGACCACTGATATTCTAATAAGAAACTTTCTGTTGCATTGAAGTAAATAGGACACTTAATGAAAATTGCAATTTTTTTCAGCAGTAATTTGTGATGCATTAGCACTGTTTCTGGCTCTGGAAATTGCTGTGTAAAGAACTTCTCGAGAAGCACTGAATCAGATGCAGACTGGCCATCGGGAAGTTTTCCCAGTGAGTCTGTCTCTTCCCCAGTGAGTCTGGGGACCGGTCCTTCTTCCCCATCCCTGAAATTAAATAGCCTGGGGTGCCCAACCTGTCTATCAATCATGGCATGTTTCTAGGTCGATAACATGAGATGAATGATGGATAATCCTTTATTATATCAAAGGTGCCCAACCGGTTGATCGCAAAGGGAAAAATATACCAGAATATACCCCCAAATTCCTGAGCTGATTTTGTCAGTCCACCCATGCACTGAACCAATCCCTTCAACGATTTCGGAGCTCCAGATGCACCCATCTTCCCATTTCCTCTTCGACACCTTCCCCTCCTTTCTATAGGACAGCCATATAGTAAAAAGCTTATTTTGAGACATGCACCAGGTTCACACGGAAGGCGCTTTGGGGATAGAGGGCTTTTGTATGGAGGTCAGGCAGGCTCAAGTGCACCCCAGTTGTCCTTGCAGACTCTTCCTCATTTTGCAACTTTCCCTGCCAATTAAAGAAAAGGAATTGGCAGCATCTCCTATTCATTGGCTTCAGAACGATACCCTCACAACGGAGGTTACAGATGGCATGGTTGGCTTCCAGTGAGTGTCGTACTGCTCTGTCTTTCATTCACTGAGGAATAAGGAAGGCACATTAAATAACTTGAAAGATACACAGGATAGGGGAAAAAAAGAATTAAAAACTGCATTGATGCAATTTGTAAGTTGAGTTCTTCCCTATTTAATTGCTTAGCATACACATTTATGTGAGGTGGTTTACACAGCCAGATATGTTCACTGCATCAAACAAATGCAAATGGTTTGCTGAAACACAGAACAGCAGAGGCCCTCCTGGGACATGAACCTACAACCAGCTGGTGGCAAGTCCAGTGTCATTACAGTACTTAACTTTTCAAAACATCTGATCTTGAGTGATGAATAAGTAAGAAGGTATATTTACACCACTGCAATAGGTTTCCACTGTGGAAATGAGGGAGAATAATGAATCCAGCCATCCTTTGTCCAACCGCCTAACGCAGCACAGGGTCGCAGGGGGGTCTGGACGCGATCCTCAGTAGCAGAGGACACAAGGAAGGGGAACACGTTGGACAGTATTCCAGCACATACACTCTATGGACAATTTAGAGATGCCAATTCATTTCAGTACCTCTTTCTGGACTGTGACAAGAAATTGCAGAACCTGGAGGAAACATGGGGAGAGCATGCAGAATCCACACACACAGAGTGGAGGGTGGGATTAAACCCCCAACCCTGAGTGTCAAAATAAACCTTGATAGGTACAGTCCTGCTGGTGTCACAGCTGAAAAAAGGCAGTTTAAGCAAGGCTTGTTGTCTTTGCCTCCCAAGTATGTACATGTGCAATGGTTACGGGATATGAAACTTGCGGGTACTACTGAGGTTATATGATCCGCAGTCGGAGATGGAGGTGTGTATTACTCAGCAATTTAACTAGCCTCTGTTTTCTCAACAAGCGTCGTAACTCATGAATAGCTCACTTAAGAAAACTGGAAAATGAACTCGGTGACAATAACACAAGAGACGATATGAAGTGGACTTGTAAACATTTTCCTTAGCCCTGTGCCAAATCTGAACATTATACCTTAATCTGGATAGTTACAATTTTATTTTCATAAATCTAACAAACGCAGCAGTGATTCAAAGCCCTTATATCGTTACTCTTACTAAACTATTATTACTAATACTTGATATTGATAATACTGCTACTACAAGAATACAAGATGGAATAGCATAAAACTTCGAAATATATGTTGCAGGAGGTAATAATTTTAGATAAGCAGTATAAAATTTCACATCAGTCACCTATTTGTATGTTTAAATAATATTCTACTTTTTTGTATTTTGGGTCATTCGCAACATTATTTGTATGTCTCCTCAAAAATATTCAAAAAATATTGTACACCTCCCCTTTCATGGCAAATTGTGCTTTACTAACCCACATAAGGGGGAGAAAAATGTCTGAAGTCTCTCCTGAGCCTTTTCTTAGTCACCCAAGAAAAAGACAAAACAGCGAGAGAGCAGTGAGAGACCTCCAGAATACCTTAGTAATTTATTAGCGAATGGAAGAGCCTCTGTAATACAGATGTGATACTAATCATTTTAAAACCCTGTCACAAGGAGCTGCTATTGAAGCAAAAACTGCAGTTGACAATGTCTCCTTGCCCTGTGCTTACAAAGTTCATGGCAGATATTTCTGGAATGTGATTTTTTAAAATTATTTTTGCCAGTTCATGTCTGAATAAGTGAAAAAAATACTAATTATGTTTTTTTTACCGAATAAAACCAAACATTTCTTTCTTACATTTTGACTAGGAGCCCTCCATGAAGCCATGGTGCTTTATAGATAATTGTCGCAATATACCTCTTGTAATGGTTCCACTCAACAGAAAGACACCATTAATGGATAAATAACAATCAATCAATCAAATACGCTGAGAACTATTCAACATAGGTTTTTTTCTCTTAAAGTCAAGTTGACATGTTCCAGCTTTGAGTACATGACAGTGTCTTCTTCTTCCCTGCAGCCAAGACATTATTGCAGAAAGTAAACAATTTGAAGTCCTCCGTCGCTTGTATTTTTTTTTTTTTTTTGCTTGGACCAGCGGCTGAATGTCAATCAGAGTCACTTATTTCTTAAAGCAGCCAAATGAAAACAGTGTTAACACCTTTTCCTGGCAAGGAAAAGGAGGAATGCTCAAACCTCTGATTCCAGGCTAGACACCCTGCTCCAGGGCTTTGGCACACGAGGATTGGCACCTCTGCCCGTGACTACAACATGCCTCCTGTCTCTGCTGTGAGGTGCTATCAGTGCGGGGTCCTCCCGACCCCTCCCAGCGTCCCTGTACACTCTGTACACATTGTCCTGGTACGCTATCTGCCCAGGTACCAGGGAGGTATCTTCAGGGCAGTGACCCATGCAAGGGAAGAGGTTGCACATCTCCATGGAGTGTTCACAGGTCGGGGCTGTTCCCTGCGCGAGGGGCCCCATATAGGCTGGCATGTCTCCATATGAGTCCAGATAGGTGGAATAGTGTCTGTGCAGTACGGTTGAAGATCTCCGCAGAGCAGCTGCATTTTGGAGAATGGCCTCCCGATAAGATGGCAAGCGAGTGGACTGAGAGTGTTTCAGCCTCTGCCTCTTAAATGGGTGACTATGGGCTGGATGGAGGTAGGTGTGCTCAATTGGCACTGGGTAGCACAAGCCTTTCCCCATAGAGTTATAGTACCTTGCAGGTTTGCCTGCCACCCTTCGGGGAAAGAGGTCTGGCACATCTATGCAAGTAGAGATGGGGGTGGAGGGCATCTCATCCAGCTGGTGAGCTCTGTCACTTCCCCAGGTGGCCTTGAGAAAAGACGGCCTGCGATTCACACTCCGCCGCCCCAGTAGAGGTACATCATCCTGTTCGGGCTCCATGTACGATTTAACGCAGGATTTGCAGCTGGCGCTGGTTCGTGGAAATTGACTGTTCACACAGGCTAAGGCAGCAGGAACATGACTGTCCATGAGGTGGTTCGCTCTCAGCTCTACAAGGCTCGCAGATCGCTCTTCGTAATCCTGCTTCCTCCTTGGCCTCGAAGACTCATCCAGATAGCTGTGGGACCTCCTCTTGCGTCTTAGGCCGTCAGCAGGAGCCTTATGGATCATGGGCTCCCGGTGCTCCGCATAGACATCTGGCACCTGAAGCTCTCTGTATGGGACAAATGAGGATCCGCGATGTTGGGGATCCAAAACCAGCCCACTGCTTTGGTGGTGATTCAGCACAGGAGGAAGGGCATCCTTCATGATAACCCCAGGACTACTCAGGCTGGATACGGGCAGCATCCTGTCATAGAGGCGGCTACCCTGAATAGGAAAAGTATAGTGCACAGGATGTGCCTGTGCCAGCACCCTCGGTCTCTCTAGCAATGTCTGACTGGTGTTTTCACCGTAATGCATGGGGAATGTGGGAGCCAAAGGGCATTGTGGGAAAGAGGCATGGTTTTCAGTGATGTTGGAGACATATGGAAAGCGATTTGTCAGCATTTCTGTATGGGCCACCTGTGGAAATCTGCCCTGGAGGCCACCCTTCATGTCGCCGTGTCGGCTCCAGTTCTCTATGGTCTTAGTGGCATTTTCTAGGGAATTCTCCACTTTAGTCGAGGAGACAATATCCTTAGCAGTCTGAAGCATCTTTAACATGTTGGCTTGGGCATAGTTGGTGGTGATGTCAGGGTTAGGGATGCTGCCAGACCGATCTGGATCCTCAACTCCACTGAAGCAACTGTAAATGCCCTGAAAACAAACAAGGAGAAAGAGTGGACCATCGAGCTTGTGGCCATTTTTTGCTTTTATTCTACATTATGATATATTAGTCTGAATGTTAGGTTATGATCTATGTAACTATGTACCATCATTATTTTTCCCTGTTGATTATAAGACAATTCTCACATGCTTAACTGCACTGTGCTGATTAATTAGGAGAAGAATACCATTATAACAATATTCACAATTATACAGTAAACTGTTAAAATGGAATTAAATTTGGCCTTCTGTCTCCCTCAATTGTTAATCACCCATTCTTTTGCTACTAATCTAATGACCCCGGAGGTGATTTAATCACTAATCATAGTCGATGGTAATATGCCTAAAATTTCATGCTTTCTATTCTTTAAAAGTTAGTGCTACAAGCAGGCTGACCGGCCTTTTATCAAGCAATCGTTCTAGCTGCCCTGTTTTACTTGTGACTTGTGTTGTCTAAATTGTAATGATCTCATCACATTCTTCCATTGTTGTCTATATTTTATAGCTTTTATCAATACAGTGTCTTTCTAGAAAACATACTGAAAGTAAATTTATACCTGCATTAATTGCACCACACACTGTAAACTCAAAAACCTCAATGCATGCCATCACACATTACCAACTCAAATAAAGAAAATGAATTTAAAAATATTACAAAGAAACAGACTTTATAAAAGAAACATTAACTACATGCATGCAGTCAATTATAAGGATCATCACAAAAGGATCAGCACAAAAGTGTTATCCCATATTAAGTGAGAGGCGATGCACAGAGATTTTCGTCAACCTGCTTAGAGAGGGAGAGATGAGAGGCACTGGCAACGTACCCTGCTGATGGCGAGCAGGAAGTCCAGCCGGTCTGACTTGCACACGGAGTGGCGCAACTTCCAGTATAGCAGGTGTTCCCAGGCAAACACCAGCAGGCTGAGGCCCATGGCCACCAGCAGCATGTAGAAGACCCCCGCCATGTTGTCGATGTCCAGCTTGGAGCTCATCACCTCGTTTTTCTCGTTCTGACAGATCCCCGACAGCCACACCGTCTGTAGCCTCTCGGTGTCACCTGCAGAAGACAAACTACAGGTGAGAAACAGGAGGTTCATTGTGTGGCGACTGGTTATTAAACGTGCCACTTGTTGTCGGCACTGAGCCGTAACTGGTTGGACGAACTGCCCGCCGCTATTCTTTGTTTGCACCGATTTCCACCTGTCCGCTATAGAGCAGGTTGGACTGTTTTGTTTGATAAGTGATTTTATAACGTTACACCACTGTATTATTTTATACTGAATTGAACTTCATCCAGCTCTCAATCACTTACCCTAGACAGGGTTCCATGGATGTTTTTGGATTTAGTCTATGCAGGTTTGTTACTGCTGCATTCTTCTTACTATTTTGAAAAAATAACCATTTTTTTCTATTAATATGAGTATTCAGTGGAATAATTGCTAGTAATAAAATAATATATTAATATTAATTCTGTACACAGCTCACTGAGCATACATGACTCTATATGATGAGTTCTCTTTTGTTAAGGCAATAATTTGATTGATCCCTCGAACCATGCAGTTGCTTCTTCATTTTATCAGGCTAAACCTCTTGCCCTGTAAGTTGCACTAGTTTTTGTTAATAAGGCTTCATTTTAGTGCTATATAATTTTTTCTTCCCTATGCTATTGTGACCCCTTAGGGTTTCCTGATTTTTTGTTGCTAGTTTTTGTCCAATTTTGTGCATACTCCCACCCTTACTCACCTTCAGCAAACCATGGGGCGTGACTTGACCATATCTAAATCATCTGAAGGGACCGATGGAGAAGGCGGGTGGAGTTAAAATTTTGGGAAGAAAACAGAGGCCAAGAAGGGAGTGTACTCTGGGAGAACATCCAGCTTGGTAATTGGTGGTTTATAATACTGACCCTGTTTAGTTTTTTTTCTAATAAATACTTTGTCTTTACAAGACGTCCAATGAAAAATGCCTTTTGGTTATGATACCGTAACTGTGCTCTTCCTCTACTGATTTAATCAATGACTGTCAAAAAAACCTAGAAACGTATTTATTTTTATTTTTACTGACATTTTGCGAAGGCCGAAGCAGAAGTGGAGGGTAAACAAGACACTAAAACTGGAACACATCTACTGAAATGGGACTGTCCAAGTCAGGACACCTCAAGAGTTTGCGCAACATTTATAACTCCTGAAGAGCTGTGAGCGTATTTAGAAGATCTCAGCATGTAGAGAACAAGGAATTAATTGTCAGATAACTATGGTACCCTGGTGCTGATTTACCGTCTCCTAGGAACTGGAGTAAGGCCAGGTCAATGGGGCGCTTCCAACGGGAGTCTTTCTGCAGGGCGATGCCATAGCCTGTCGTCGCAAACACCTTTCCACTGCCAATGGTCACCAGCTTGCAGCCCTCATCTTTGCCAGCCATGTAGTTTAACACTGCTGCGTCATAGATGAAGGCATCTAGCTTGCTGTCAGAATATGAAATATGACAGGCTGACAGGCAATCAGTAAAAGACACAATAGCATTTTTAGTACACTTTTATCGCCAGTATTTCCTTTCTTTTCATTCAGATAATTAAAGCGAAAAGTATGGTACACAAGCTGAAGGTTCTGAGATAAAAGGCCCATCTTCAGCATGCATGTTTTCGTAACATGGTATTGAGAATGAAATTTATTGCCCTTTGTTTGTAAATTTAGGCCATTAGATGGATTTCTGTGTGTTGCCGAGCCCTTACCCTGATTTCAGACTGTTAAGTGCATCCTCCACTCCTCGCTGATTGTACTTGATCATGTGGGTGTGCATGTCTGGATAGTTACTACGGATGTTCCTCTCCGTGCTACCATTGGGCACGGTGCCAAAGCGAAATGGTGGGTAATGTTCCTGGGGCTTCTGGAACTGCAGAAAAAAAGATCAGGGGATCAATTGGCTTTGAATTTATATGAATGTCAAACGAGGGAATCTGGGAATGTCATGTGGGAAGTTTACTGTGTAGTAACAGCACAAAACATTAAAATCTGAGTTTTTCAAATCTCACCTAAGGTTTTGATCTTTATTTACCATGAAGGATAATTTATTGGCCATATTGCTTTAACGCTTTAGAATTAATTAGGTATGCACATCAGAGCAGGAATTTCTATATAAATGTATGAAGAATTGCCAGTTAATCTTGAATTCCCAGGGGTAAGGTTATGATATCCGTTTTAAGCTTTCAACAAATGGCAAAACTTCATCTGTCGGTATCTGTCTGGGGCATTCGTCTGTCAGGTGGTTTGGACAGCTCTGCTTTTTGGAAAGCCGTTCTTACTGTGCTAGAAAGCTTTTCTTATTGGGAAAACTGTTCTTTTTCAACATTCATTTTCTACTGTCTTTGTTTCATTGTAACATATTATTCCCTGCAAAGGCTTTGTTAAATAAGTTTTGAATAACAAACCTATTCTATAATGAAGTAGGCAATAATCTCCTCTGCATTAAATACTGAATTCGATTTGCACAGATCTTAGTTGTCCAAAGTGGATATTATTCTTTGAAACACACCACTTCCATCTTCCCTCTTGACAGTTAGATTCTATTAACTGGAAGATGAAAGTAACGTTTTCAATCATTTTAATGTTTCTCAAACCCTCGATGAATCTGTGAATAGGTACTACTAATTACTTTTAACCACTTTCAAATGACTTTTGTATATTTCTGAATTATTGACTTTAATTGCATTTTTTCTGTTTTATGGATTTCCAAAAATACGACAAAATCATATATATATAACTCGTTCTTGAATTTCTGCTTAACAAGTAAAATAGAAAATGCATTAAATTTGAGCAGCGTTTTCATTCAGAGAACATCTCCTACATATTGCTGGTAGGTAAGAGTTTAATAAAAGGTAAATTTAAAGGGCATTGAAAGTTACAGAGTAAAAAATAAATATTTCATCACAAAGCCCATTTTCATGATTTATATTAGTTCTCAAACAACAAACGATTGGTTTTGCGTCATAGAAAGGTTTCACAGAGTGGGGCAGGGTGTCAGTGTATCGAACCCCAATTTAGGACTGTGACTTAGCTGACCTTGAGGAAGAAGTCTCAGTACAAATATTATATTCAGTGCTGGCACAATACTAAACATGCTACTGTCGTAGGACAACACACATTCTAAGTCCTGTAAATAATAGGCAAAATATACACAACAATGATATTCACAGCATTAATTTATATCAATGTATTTCATTTAGGATTCACAACACTGACCAAATTAAGTTGTTAAAAGATAGATATATGTCAGATCATTTATAATTATGGTCATATACAAAATATGCTACAATTATTTATTAATGAAATTCAAATCCACTTAGTTTGATTCATAACAAAACAAAGCAGAAATGAACAGCATATTGTGAAAATACTGCACTGATAAAGCAATAAGACAGACAACATTCTGCTAAAAGAATATATTTCGTAAGATCTGTATGTAGCTACTTGTCCGGCAAATCTGCAGACATGTGTTATCCTTACCTTTTTGTCACTGAGCCCAGAGACTGTGTCGATGTACTGCTCCTGAATCATAAAAGCAGCCAGATTGGCTGTGTAGCTGGCCAGGAAAATGACAGCAAAGAAGGCCCAGACCAACACCATGATCTTGCTGGTGGTGCCTTTGGGATTCTCGATGGGTACAGAGTTGTTGAAGACAATGCCCCACAGGAGCCAGACTGATTTCCCAATCGTGAAGGTGGGACCCCCGGGAGCTGATGCAAGAGAAAGACAACAAAGAAGTTTTTATGGGTTGGATATGGGAAAATGAGACACTGCATTATACCACCAAGGATCTTCACCTGTATTACTTCAGTAAATGAACCATCATCCAAGCATTTGTCCTGAATCAAGTCACTGTGGGGCCTGGACCCTATCACGAGCAGCACAGGTTACAAGGTATTGGTATATCCTGGATGGGATTCCAGTTTATCTCTGAGCACATAGACATTGACACACTAGAACCCACCAAGACAGAATTTCCAGAAGTTACATTTATGGACATAACATAGAACGATCATTTAAATTATCGAAAAATTAATAGCAACATGTCTATTATTTGCATTTCTAGTGACAGTTTTAAGAGAAGACAAAGTTGCCCCCATCCCAGCTGTGGACTTTTCCTACTCTGAGACTTGTATTTTTACGTAATACAGATTTTTTTTGACACAGGAGTCTAGTGGTAATGGTGAACCAGTACCAACAGAAGCAGCCTAAGAGAAGAAGAAAATGTTGCAAAGATACAAGACTAAAATTACATCTCCCGTGTTTCTGATATTGTCTCACTAGAGTGGTAGACAGGCATAGGCTATCCTAGGCTACCAGGCACCCCACGCTTTGATTAGCATATTATTGATGTTTTACCATTTTTAATTCCATTTCATTTCTCTTAAGACTCCAAAAAGTAGCTCAAATGGCGCACTTAAGGGGGGCCCTACCCATGTCAGCCTAGGGATCCAGAGAAGTTAGTCCACTCCTGCCTTAAGTCTGTGGATTTTAAGTTTATGGTTGAACATTCACTGTAATTGTAGAGCATTGTATAATTCTAAGAAATGTATTTAAATGTAAACACTCAATGCATAACATAATGCTGGGCAGCATGGTGGCTCACTGGGTAGCGTGATTGCCTCACACCTCTTGGGTTTAAGGTTCAAATGACACCCCCACTGCATGTGTGGAGTTTGCTTGTGCTTCTCACCCTGTGAGGGCTTCCTCACACAGTGGTTTTGTGTGTACATGCCCCCCATGACGTTTTGGCATAATTTCAAACTTGCCTTATGCCCTGTGCATCCTTGGATAAGTTCCAGGTTATTGAAAGCTGGATGGATGATTGAATGAAAGCGGAATGAGGCTTGTATACTGTAGATAAGCTCTGAACAATTAGTGTGGCACCCAGTATTAGGATATGCCTGTAGGGTGTTCTATGAAGCATGCTGGATAACTTAAGCCAATCCTGAAAACAGTCCAATAGGAAGAGAGGAAAGAAAAATTTGAACAATCCTTACATTTGGCTGTGTTGGGTGTTCCACAAAACAATATTTTACAGGTAGTTGAACAGGAATGCTCTTTACCTATGCTCATATCAGACAATCATGATTTGAGATTTAATTTATCCATCCAACTCAAAAGATTTTGCTTTTGTGGAATACCCCCTGCTGGTGGATTATCTGTTTTAATCAGATGCAACCTGTTGTACCTGGATTTTTTTATAGGTACCAGTACCATGCTCGAAGGCTGAACATCAGGAGTTCTACAAAGATTTAAACCAGTACCATATGCTATCTCATTGAAGTATTAACTGTGTATTGTCTTAAACTTTCAGTTCAGGTCAGTTCAGTTCCATTTTATCTATATATTGCAAAATCACAACAATCACCTTAAGGCACTTTATGTTGTAAGGTAAAGATCCTACAATAATACAGAGAAAACCCAACAATCATGTGACCCCCTGTGAGCAAGCACTTTGGCGACAGTGGGAAGGAAAAACTCCCTTTTAACAGGAAGAAACCTCCGGCAGAACCAGGCTCAGGGAGGGGCGGCCATCTGCTGCGACCGGTTGGGGTGAGAGAAGGAAGACAGGATAAAGACATGCTGTGGAAGAGAGACAGAGGTTAATAACAGATATGATTCAATGCAGAGAGGTCTATTAACACATAGTGAGTGGGAAAGGTGACTGGAAAGGAAAAACTCAATGCATCATGGGAATCCCCCGGCAGCCTATGTCTATTGCAGCATAACTAAGGGAGGATTCAGGGTCACCTGGTCCAGCCCTAACTATATGCTTTAGCAAAAAGGAAAGTTTGAAGCCTAATCTTGAAAGTAGAGATAGTGTCTGTCTCCTGAATCCAAACTGGAAGCTGGTTCCACAGAAGAGGGGCCTGAAAACTGAAGGCTCTGCCTCCCATTCTACTTTTAAATACTCTAGGAACAACAAGTAGGCCTGCAGAGCGAGAGCGAAGTGCTCTAATAGGGTGATATGGTACTACAAGGTCATTAAGATAAGATGGGGCCTGATTATTTAAGACCTTGTATGTGAGGAGCAGGATTTTGAATTCAATTCTGGATTTAACAGGAAGCCAATGAAGGGAAGCCAAAACAGGAGAAATATGCTCTCTCTTTCTAGTCCCTGTCAGGACTCTTGCTGCAGCATTTTGGATTAGCTGAAGGCTTTTCAGCGAGTTTTTTGGACATCCTGATAATAATGAATTACAGTAGTCCAGCCTGGAAGTAATAAATGCATGAACTAGTTTTTCAGCGTCACTCTGAGACAGGATATTTCTAATTTTAGAGATGTTGCACAAATGGAAGAAAGCAGTCTTACATATTTGTTTAATATGTGCGTTGAAGGACATGTCCTGGTCAAAAATGACTCCAAGGTTCCTCACAGCGTTACTGGAGGCCAAGGTAATGCCATCCAGAGTAAGAATCTGGTTAGATACCATATTTCTAAGCTTTTCAGGGCCGAGTACAATAACCTCAGTTTGATCTGAATTAAGAAGCAGAAAGTTAGCGGCCATCCAGGTCTTTATGTCTTTAAGACATTCCTGCAGTTTAACTCATTGGTGTGTGTTATCTGGCTTCATGGACAGATAGAGCTGGGTGTCATCTGCATAGCAGTGAAAATGTATGCTATGTCTTCTAATGATACTGCCTAAGGGAAGCATGTATAATGTAAACAGAATTGGTCCTAGCACTGAACCCTGTGGAACTCCATAATTAACCTCAGTGTGTGAAGAGGACTCTCCATTTACATGCACAAACTGGAGTCTATTAGATAGATATGATACAAACCACTGCAGCACAGTACCTGTAATACCTACAGCATGTTCTAATCGCTCTAATAGGATATTATGGTCAACAGTATCGAACGCTGCACTGAGGTCTAGCAGGACAAGCACAGAAATGAGTCCACTGTCAGAGGCCATAAGAAGATCATTTGTAACCTTCACTAAAGCTGTTTCTGTGCTGTGATGAGCTCTGAAACCTGACTGAAACTCTTCAAATAAACCATTCCTCTGCAGATGATCTGTTAGCTGTTTGACAACTACTCTTTCAAGGATTTTTGATATGAAAGGAAGGTTGGAGATTGGCCTATAATTAGCTAAGACTGCTGGGTCTAGAGATGGCTTTTTGAGTAAAGGTTTAACTACAGCTTGCTTGAAGGCCTGTGGTACATAGCCAATCATTAGAAATAGGTTGATCATATTTAAGATCGAAGAATTAATTAATGGCAGGACTTCTTTGAGCAGTTTTGTAGGAATGGGGTCTAAAAGACACGTTGATGGTTTGGAGGAAGTAATTATTGAAGTTAACTCAGAAAGATCAATTGGAGAAAAAAAGTCCTGAGAGTATAAGGTTTCTGCTAGATAGGTTTCACAAGGATTTCAAATACATAGGTCGGATATCATGTTTAGTGAAGTTACCCCCACAAGGAAGTAATTGCAAGATTTTAAATACAACTGCAGTTCAATTATTAATATGGGTTAAAGAGTCAAAAGAGAACAGTACGGTTAAGCAAGATTCAATGGGTTGAGAG
>JAABNX020000106.1:10875512-10890871 GCA_015163995.2 Mormyrus lacerda | reverse complement strand
TATATATATATTAGTGAATAAGTTAAAAAAGTAAATATGTAACAATATATACCCCCTCAAAAACTTAGGCCAGTTTGTCTGCTACTACAGTAAAATCCAGTTAACAGACTTAAAGGGACCTGGCAAATCAGTCCGTTACATCCAGAATTGCTGTATGCCGAGAACACAACCACAGTACACCATTTACTCATGCCACACCCCAGTAGACACACTTGTGATATAGATTATTATACTGTACATGTAGTAATCTAATTTTACCTGAGCAGATGCGTGACTATTAATAATCCCGACTATGTATCTGCGCTGGATATCACCTGCACCCCACACGCCTTGTAGGCGAAGCCTGCTGGTCCTTTATAACCGAACAAAACTACAGCTAAAAAGCGGTCCTGAGGACCAAATTGTTTGTCCGTTATAAGCAAAATTCTGTTATGCGAGTCTGTTATAACGGGATTTTACTGTAAATATAAATAAATATACAAAATGAAATACAAAGCAAGTTTTCGAAGTGTCAGCATTTTTACTTCTTGCCCTGTTATGGGTGGGAACAAAAAAGCAAAGTGATCAATCAAAGTCAAACTGGTAAAATGACAAGTGCTAATTAAAACCTGGGAAATTACCTTTTATATCAGACCAGCTCCATTTATAACCCGGCTGCTTAGCCTTCGCAATATACAGTACTTGCTCTTTTTTTCTCTTAAAAAACCCAAATTCAGAAAAACGGACGAACCAGAACTTACCTTTGGCGCTGACTAAGCTGCGGTTGTATCCGACAGGACTGAAATATTCAAAGACGAACACAGTGACGGCCACGACGGTCAGGCACATGACGAACATCATGACCCACACCGCTGGGCTGTACGGCTCTAAGGGAGTCACAGACACACAACCACAAGAGAAAGTAAGAGCTCCCTTATAATCGTGATTATTCAACAGTGCCAGTCAGAATTTTGGACACGCCTACCCATAGAAAGGCTTATTTTAGAAAAATTATAAAGATGGCAAGCCTACAAAATAACATATATGTAAACATGCACTGACCAAAAAAGTATTAAATTAAAAACATAATTAATTTATTGGGGGTGGTAGGCAGCTCCGTGGTTTGGGAAAGTTGCCGTTTCAAATTCCTGGGTCAGCAGAGTAATGCCACCATTGGGCCCTTGAGCTAGGCCCCTAAGTCCAATTGCTCCAGGGACTGGTTGACCCTCCTGCCTCCTCTGTGCCAGTTTCATCAGGTGGCCTGCTTGGATGCTGTTTCAGATGTCCTGAAGGAGGTCCCACATACATGCTGAACACCCATTGGTGGCTTTTCTTCACTCTCTTTAGGTCAGGTGATCAGGTTATGTAATATGACACTATCACTGTCTTTTGTAGGCGACTTTTGACTGGCACTGTATTTATTTGTGCATGCACAGTAGACTTATTCCGAAGTACTGCGATTACTCACCAAGAAAGGCTGAAGGGGAAACAGTCCCGTTGCTCCTAGCCACCATTACGCTGATCCCTGTTTCCACGAACGGCACAGAGAAGTCAATAATTTCTGACCGCTCCTCGTTAATGGTGAGGGACCCAATGGCCATGTCTGCGCGCTTATAAAAAACCTGTAGGGGGAGCAAGAGGGGCTGAACAGAAGTGGCACATATAGCTGCTATTTAACCTGCCACATCCTATGGCAATCAAAGTAAACGGTGTGCTGCCCAGTCCTTCTCCTTCTGTCAATAAAATGACAGAACATCTGGCCACCAGATCAGAGGTGCAGCCCTCCCTGACAGAAACTTCAATCATTCCTTTATTTCAACCAGGACAATGAGACACAATTTATAAAGTGCTGAAAGTACTAGTACTGCTTTTCCTTTATTATAATCCTATTTTACTGTATAAGGTCATTTATCAATGGCTGAGCATCATTTAGATTCTGGGAGATTTCTTGTTAATGTTACTCTACATCTCATTAAGCACTTATGAATCTTAAAACCTTCTTAAGCCATATTCAAAAATGCTTAAAAACCATACCAAACAGACAAATAATGCTTATTTCCTTTTGCAGTGTGCAGCGTGGGCTTCCAGGTTTTGCAGTGCTTGATTCTTTACCAGAACCAGGTTAACTGGATGTGCCTGTGACCACCAGTATATTTTTCAGCCCCGCTAACTAATTTGTCAAAATCTAATTCTATTTTGAGCAATGTTTTCTTTCTACATGTTATAATAGGTAAAAAAAAAATGCATATAACATTCCAGCCCCATGTACAACTTGAATTACATTCATAATTTTATGCATATGATTTCTTATTTATCAAGCTCGGCGTTCTAATAATATAATGAAGACATCAGGGCTGGACTAAATCACTAGTGACCTGGATTCAAACTTGGACTCAACACTACTGACCTGGATTCAGAAATGAAACATTGTGGTCTAGGATTCAGACCTGAACATAAATAATGAACCTGAGCACTGTGGGCTAGGATTCAGACCTGAACATGAACAATGAACCTGAGCACTGTGGGCTAGGATTCAGGCCTGAACATGAACAATGAACCTGAGCACGACGGTAGGCGGCCTTTTGGATGCTAAACACAAAACTGAATCTCACTACAACTGCTAGGAATGAAAAAGGACAGAAATATATATTTTTTTGCTAGCATACTGTATATAAATAATATACTGTACATATATTCGTTTATGCTCTTTCACTAGTCTGAAAATATTTCATTATTTTAGTTAAATGAACTGAGAGATGGGATCAAATTTTCTGTAGCTATTGGTTCAGTGCATTTTCATTTTTGTTTATATAATGACAATCCTGGAAAACTGAGTGAAAACATGAGATAATTAATTTGCGTGTAGATATTCATTGGAGGTAGATAAGCAATTCCAAGCCTTGTATACTAGAAGCGTGACCTATGAAATGGACTTACATATTTGTTTTCCAGAAAGAACCCAGATTAGTCTATGTTTTAAACACATATTTCCATTTCATCCTAATTATGATATTGTATTTTATTGATTCATCCAGCTTTTACTCAATATTAATTTCCCACTGTGAAAACAAAGGTATTTTTGGAGAATGGTTAACTGCATGAGCACAATCTCGTGGTGGAATGATGAACAGGTGATGATTTAAACTGATTAAGCCGCTGGGAGCTAAAAGACGAGATGTAACGAGAAGATTAAGGGAACTGATACGCAGCAGGAGACAAACGAGATAAACTCTCCCAATCTGTTTTAAATGATTTCCCTTTGTGATTATTAATTAATTGCGCATTAGTAATTAAGCATCATCTACAAGCCTGTCTTTCTGCTAACTGCTAACAGCCTTCTCGGTAATTTGGAGGTAGGCTGTGAGTGGAGTACCAGCGGGAGCTTTAGGTCAGTATGCCTGCTCTAGCACTTTATCAAGTAAACCGATGCTTTGTTTGCTGTAACTGACTTCCTGCATTTGCAGAGGATCATGGGAAGTGATGCTCCAGCCTTGGCACTCTTGGAAAACGAATGTGTCTATAGTAAAACCCGTGTAGTCATCGTCAAATCTTATTTAGCGGGACATTTGCTTTTTACTACATTCTACAGGTTTGTTCAGAATACAGTACTTTCCAGGTTAATAAGTTATTATTTATAATGACATTTTGCATTGTTTATTGCACCTCTCCAACAATCTGTTTTCCTTCAGTTTTCTTGCATGGAAAACTGACCAAAAAAAAAAGTGACTTAGAACATTGTGGAACTTCAGCATGGTTAACAGGTGCTTTCAATCACCAGCTGCTTCTTTTCAGTGCATTTAATTGGTTCCCATTCAGTTAAAACAGGCAGTCATTGACAGAGCACAGTAATTCCCCTCACCAGTTCATTTCTCCCAGCATGACTAGGTTGTATTCATTCTATAAAAAGACTGCATGTCTAGACAAAACTCAATGACTTATCCAGTGGTAACTCCGCCAAGATATAAATGTTATCCCTTGTAAAATCTGAACAATAAAATCTACATTTAGGTTATGCCCTGAGTAACTGGTTTTTAAAGTTGTTACGTGAGTAGCATACAGTAGATAGTATTAAGAGGGCTTGGAAAAGGTGCAGAGGGCATTTGTTACCTCTCCAATCATTCCATTCCAAATCCCACGGACCAGCTTTCCATGCTTCCCATTGGTGACCAGGTACAGGTCATAGGAGAACTTAATGGTGCGGGAGAGTTTCTTCAGGATGTCTATACAGAAGCCCTTACAACAGAGTTTAGTGTATGGTTCCGTGTGACCTGCAATCCTGTGACAAAAAAACAGAAAGTACAACTAAAACAGTGACTCTTCTAACACATATCTCTTAAAATATCCTCATCATACATATTTTCTACAATTTTCCATACTTATTTTTATTTTGACCATGCCTATTTTTTAAAGCATACATTTTCTTCCATACATTCTGGCAGACGGATGTGCAGAAGTGTGAATTCTGGACAGGAGGTGCTGAGGTATGGCCATTTGCAGGCATCATCTCTCCTGACCTTCAGACATTTGGATCGTGGGAAGAATCCCTGAGCCACGAGAATGTCCACAATGTACAGATTTCTATATGCAAATATCTGTATCACGAAGATCCAACTTCCAGCCACTAATCCCAAACAGGGTTGCATGGGAGCCAGTAGCTTATCCCTGGTAGAACAAAGTACAATGCAGGGGCATACCCTGGACAGGTCGTCAATCATAAGGCATCCATACACACACGCATACATTCTATGTGGAACTGAGAGACTCCCTGTAGCCTAAATGCAGGTCTTTGATCTACAGGAGGAAACCCACACAAAACGAGGGGACATTCATGCTAGACACACAGGGAAGAATACCCTGGAGGGGTGAGGTGACTGTGTGAGACATTGAACCACTTTGTTGTCCTATGGAAATATATACTTCCATCCATCCATCCATCCATCCATCTTCTTATCACTTAACCAGATCTGGCCCACAAGGGGTCCTGGAGCTTATCCCAGGCTGCACAGGGCACAGGACTGTGGTACACTCTGGATGGGACACCATTCCATCACAGGGTACATACACTGCAGTATGTAATTATATACTGGGAACACACATAGACTAAAGTGTGGAAGTACAAATAACAATTCAGGCACTTACAGTGGTGAGCTGTAGTTTTGGTAGAATACCTGTTGTGTTTTGGCAACTTGAATGTCTTAATGTCTTACCCCAATGACATTGTGGCACACCATGTTGGCTGATGTCATTTTTCATGTTATCAATGTCTTCCCATGATGTTTAACTTGGTTCCAATCACAAGCAAATCACGTACAACAGTGTTTACATCAACAAAAGAAACCTGCTGTAAAAATGTTTTCTAGCTGCACAACGACGTGAAATTAAATCAGAGCCATATTGGAAGCAAAGAGTATTATCATGGTGTTTCTTATGCATTGTTTTTAATGCCTTCCATTATTAATGGTAAAAATTCAGAATATTATTTTTTTTGGTGCATTTTGTTATACTTTAATAATATTATGAAGTCATGTCACTGCACAACCTTGAACAAATCATAATGACGCATTAATCTTATCCTTACCTTGGGGTCATAAAATAAAGAATCATTACATTACATTTTTTCACAGACATGTTGCATAAATGCACATGGGATAATAATGGCATTTCATTCCAGCCATTATCATATACACCTATTTAACATTTTTGCACCATGCAGTCATTTTTATCTTCAGTTTTAAGCAGGAAATTAGAATGTAATTATACAGTACACTGTAAAATGTGCATTATTAAATTGAAATTGACTGTCTGCTCCACTATGACTTATTACTCACTAGTGGTATAATTAAATTCAGTATCTGATGTCTTGTGGATTCTGGAGGTATTTGTGTATTAGAGCTGAAGTTGGACAGAGCTGTTATTGTGTAGGTATTTGATCTTTCACCTCTTTGCTGTCAGTGATGCTCCAGGGTATAGTATACTAGATGAAAATAGTTCATGCCTCGAATAAGCAGCGACATTAATCTCTCCTGAGATGATGCAACCTGGAGTTATTTCTTTTATATTCCATGTGAGCAAAGAACAACCAGAGCAGAAGGTCAAGTATGCAACACGATGCTGGATATATTCACGGGGCACTGTTCTAAATAATAAATAAGAGAATATGCAGAGTTTGCTTTAAGTTAGCTTCAGAAACGTGCCACTTTTGTGTCGCTGGTTTAGCTTTCATTTAGCCGATAGCAAAGTCAGACAAGTAACACATGCTGTTTGCGTACCTGCTATTCCAGTTCTACCCTAAGTAACCCTAAGTGCTACTTCCTTAATGACCTTGAACAGTATGTAACACCATCTACTTAGCTAAGTAACAGGTGCCTAAGTACCTGATTGCATTTACATAAAAGTTAAGTTACTCCCTACTTCCTTAATTAGATTCTCTAAGCAGATTTTGATGACATCGAGTGTGCTGCATTCATTTGGAGGAAGCGGTGATGCACGGTGGATTTACACACATCCCGGCTTTCTCGGCCTGGCCTAGGCAGCACGGTATCTTTGTGGTGCTAATGCTTTAACGGTGAGATGGCTGAGCAGCCCGGACAAAAAGACAGGGGCCCGTTAAGCGCCTGCGTACGAGCCGGGGCGCACTGGAGCAAAACGCAAAGGATAATAATAACGCATCACCCCAGCAGACCTTCTGTCGAATGAAGTGTGCTGTCAGCATGAGGTGGGGTGAGCTAACGTGCAGCAGAGGCAGCGGCGGTGCTGGTGCTGCGGGGCCGCAACAAAGGGAAACAAATTAACTGTTTGGAGAGATGAGTGTTTCGTGGTGAATCCAGCAGAAACGTAAAGTAAACAAGAGGGTCCCCCGTTGCCTCAGCTTACCAGCTGCTGAGTCCCAGCGCAGTGGGGGGTGAGGGGGGGGGGGTGGAGTCTATGAATCGCAGCTAACTTATTTAATCAGTCAGCTACCTTCTGTGCGCGTCAGTGTGTGTGTCAGTGTGTGAATGTGAGCCAGGGTAAAACGTAGGTTCGGAAGTTTTGGGCACTATTTTTGGAAAGGAAGAAAGCTGCCATTCTTTCATCTGTCCATCGATCTGCCTATTCTTCTATGTATCCATCCATGCTGGGGCAGGTTGTCATGCAACATACGTAAAATTTAATCACCCCTTACAGTTAATAGGTGACTATACCAATTTAGCAGCACAGACCCCAGTCATTCACTTCCTGTAATTGCTGATCAGTTTCTCATAGCATTATGAAGGGATTTAGATCTTACCCTCTACACAGAACGGCTTCAACTTGCCACAATTTGCCATTATCATTGTGAATTTTCCAGAGGTGGAAAGTTCAAGCCCAGAAGGTACAAATCCATACCATGGTTTTGTAGCAACCAAGCAGTTGGGTACTCTGTGACTGTGATTCTTTAAACTCAACTGGTTGATTGAAACAAAACCTGGATTAGTGCTTTCTGCATTTAAACTTTGCACCTCTGGAATTTTCCTCTTTTTTTTTTGTTCACCTTTTCTGTGTCCCAGAACCATGACTTTACCACCAACAATATTCACTATTTGCATGAGGTTTAGTGCGGACTATAATATTTTGTTTTTAAAGTAGGGTCCCTTTACGGCTGAAAAAAATGTAATCATTATCTGTAGCATATTATTACAGAATTCTTAGGCATCAAATTAGAAAACTAAATATTCAAATTCTCTACATTGAGCATTTTGAATTAAATCTGACATTCAGTCCACTTTTGTCAGCGGTTTCTCTAACTGTGGTATCATACACAGTGACCTCGGCGGAGATCAGAGAATCCTAGACATCCCTGGGCATTTTTTGATGTTTTTCAGGACTTCCTACTCGTGGAGGGATTGAGGCTGGACCAACACTCCTGTGAAGATTCCCCTGCAGTTTTTTGATGGCAAGTCTATGATTCCAATAAGGCCATCCGTGACTGTAGTTAATTAATATACTTTGCCAAGCCTCAATTTCACTTCCTAAAGGCCAGAGTATATGAGCCATGGGATTAATTAAATATTTCTGTTCTGGCTGAAACCTATTAGCAATGGGACACAGCTGCCTGAAGACAGCTGTCATTGTTGTGCAGTTGACACATAACGGTTATCGATCAAGGTGTCTCCATGAGCCATGGCTCCTACGGTTGGGTAATGTTTTCCCATTATTTCAGTTATTCATGAGGGCCTTCCCCCCATCCATATTTTAAATGTGCCGAGCAGCTGTATGCAGTTTAGTTCCTGGTTTTATGGTAGCTTCTTTTGCTCGATGTTCCCGGAAGACCAGAGAGCAGATGTGGTGACACTTTGGATTCCCATGGGAGGAAAAAAATAGCTGCTCCTCTGCTGTAATAAACTTCCATGGACAAAGTGCAGCATCTCAACTAGGCACAACAGAGATTTAAAGACAAGCCAGAAGTGCAGCGGTCAAGGACTTACAGAAGCATCCTGTATATCGACTGTCGCTCATTTGCAACATGAAATTAGCATTTTTCAGCATGCGTTGCGGCATTCATTACAACACCAGAAAGCAAATTATTTCCCACCATAAGGACTTATAAGTCATAGCGTGAAAAAGAAACATTTAAAACAATGCCGGCATGACAATAAGGTAATTATGTTTCTTTACACTTGCACTGGATTAAAAATTGTCGCTTGGCTAAGAACATAACACAAAGGCCTACAGCATCATGCATCTCCTACTTGTTCATAGGAATTCTTATACATTTTATGTATATAAATATTTAAAATATATAATTTTGCTTGAGAAGCATCTTTTCAAACAATGTTGCATGCATCTATATAAACTATAAACTGGGATGAACTGCCATAGTAATATTCATTAAGATAACTATGGCCAGGCATTTAGGTACACCAAAAATCATACATTCAAATTAATTCAAAAACAAAACCCTCTAATCGGATAAATTTATCTGTATGTACCATTTTCATCCATTTAGCTTTGCACACAACATTTACTTGTATCTGCTACATTTTCTGGTTTATTTGAGTGCATTTATTGGTTTAGTTAGGTGCACATTTAGTTTTAAATTAACACTTAAGCAATGCATCTGTAATAAAATGTCCCCTGCCTGATGCCCTGTGCTTCCTGGGACAGGCTCTAGGCTCAGCACGACCTTGTACTGGATAAGCAGTAATGGAAGACAGATGGAAGTAAGCGAGGAAAGAAGGAACCGGTACCAATGAAAAACCTCCTGTAAACGCCTAGAGATATAGTGTTCATTCTGTACAGGTTAGGAACTTACGTGCTATATGGTCAAGCTCCCTTCATTTTGTTCACTAATGAATCTCATTATTAGTCAAACAATTTTATGTACTGGAACAGCCTGGCGCTCCCCATGTGGGGATAATAGATATCTTATCAGGCTAGACATAAATCTTCTTAAATGGCAATCAATGTGCGATTGGACTTAACAATGCACTATACGTGTTTTGCGTAATTGATATGCCAGCATGAGAAATGTATAGGCGTGACTGCTAGTAGACATCGTGGTTTCAAATTAATTCCTAATTATTCGGTTTGTTTTATTGCAGTGGATGTGATGTACTAGTCATGTGCAATGAGCAGAAAGGGGATCATGTGACAGACATTGATTCCTTATAAGAATTTAATACAGCTTGTGAAGAAGACAGTCTCAAGACTCCACTTGTCTGTTTGGATAACTGATGTTAGATTTCCATCACCACTATCAGGCAGAGTAACACATCTTAGGAGAGATCCAGCCGTCTTACCTATTCTTTGTAGTGTCAAACCAATACAGCTGCTTACATAAACACAGAATATAAAGGCCTTGTATAAAGCAGCTTTACAAGGCAGGTATTTTCTCATCTGCATTAAACACGGATCAAGGTCTCGCACAGAACAGCCTTACTGACGTGAATTTAATGAGATTAAATATCCATTTTGAATACCCCTGTGAACAATGAGTAGTTGCTATAATGACAATCTTTCACCTTCATTGTCATTGGTCCCTTTTCCACATGGTGTCTCAGAACATAACTATTCAGAAAAAAATGAGAAAATTAGATCACCCTTCCTGTCTTCCAGTAAACAAGGGATACACGTAAAAAGGCTGCAGTCGGAGATGGCGGACTCACACTTCGGTCTTGTTGGCCTGACGGCGGCACGGCACTGTGTTGCGCACGCAGGTGCCAGTGTCGGGGTCCACGTTCTCGACGATGACGAAGGGCCGCTCTTCCAGGGTGGCCACTGTCAGGTGCCGGTTGTCAGACAAGGGTTCCTGGAAGTTGCCATAGCGTGGCCAGACGGGGTACCTCATCTGGAGAATTCCCCTTTCAAGGGTCCCTACCTTATGGCATTAAAAGAACAAAAATGATGAAAGGCAGCAAAAAGGCCCTATTATAAGACACGCATGAAAGAGAAAATATCTCAAACTAAGCAACAAGAACTGTGAAGACAGAAGTGAGAGGTTTAGAAGTAGCAGTAGTAACAAAGATAATAGGCCATTTCCTAATGAGGCAAGGCTACAAACTTAATAATCTATTTCTACACTCTTTCACCTGTGGAGAGGCTGACACAAAGTGAAGCAGACTTTACACCTGACCCCCTGTTAGACTTTGTAAAAGGAATGAGAAAGTAAATATGCTGTTAATGACAATGGGCCAAAGAGAAGGATTTGTTCCTGTCTGCTGGAAGACAAAACTTATATCTACTGCTGTCAACTCTGCAGCGCAGTGATCTGAGTCACATCGCCCTGTAATCCGGAGAGCGTTCAAGCTTCCTGTTCAAGAAAGCGCAAAGGCCCTTGTGGGACTGTGTAAGACGGGCCTTTGCAAAGGGAAACCTAGACAGATGCTGCCCGTCAGGCCGCCGCCGCTGCCGATGAGCTGTGTTTTCGGCTGCCTTAAATGGATTCCTCTTCTATGTAGGTGAAAACTGCCTCGCAAGAGGTGATAGTGAGTCGGCGAGACCACATGCAGATAGATATTCCTGGAGATTCCTCTCTTGTAAATAGTGACAGATGGTAAATAAGACAGATAAAGCACTGCAATGTATATTTCTCTGTAGCATCGTGTCATCTTACTTGGGTTCATTTAATATCTCCTGAACTCGATCAATTTCAACTTGTTTTTTTAAAGAGCCAACGTGAAGGTAAGAACCAAGTCTTGAACTCCTACATCACCTCCCTCTCATCTGTTGACCTCCTCATCCCAGAACAACCTTCTAGATACAGTAATATCATGCACTCCTTTGCCTGTCAAACCAAATTTCAAGTTATATAGTTGACTAGTCATGACCTTTCAAGTACCTTTCAGCTGCTATAGGCTTATATTTTGTGTTTCTGGTTGCCATTAAACTACTATTTCATATTCAGATTTTATTTGGTTAGGTAATAGTACATTTATTATCTGTTAATCTGCCAGTTAAAATTCATTTACTGCCTAGCGGATTTTTCATCTGGAACTAGTAGAATCTATTCAAAGTGTATTTGACCAGAAAATGCATGAATAATTGAATGCATTTCATCACAGTTTGTTGTTAGATATCTCGACCAATTCCTTACGTACTTGTGTGGGAGATCAGGGCTCTCCCCAGCAACACTGAAAAGTTGCTACACTAAGGTCAGAAACCTATAACAAACCTACACTTAGCAACCTTAACACTGGAGAGCGAGCATAAGATGCTTTGCTGTATATGAACTTCAGCTGATGTCACAGAAATTGAGGTCAAAGCAAGGGGAAGAAATAGCTCAGCATAAGAAAGAGCAGCGTACTGTAGCAATGCTAATGGTCTCACCAAGCAAGCTTGACCTATTGATTTAACTGCTAATTTTACTTTCATGCAGTTCATGATAAATTGTTTTGTTTTACTTCTGTCCACAAGTCATCCCCAGTACAGATTCCACTGCTATTTTCTTACATTTCAATCTGATAAATAGCAAAAGCAATCCATTATCACATTCGGCAATTATAAATGTTTCTGATACCATGCATTATTTATGGAAAAACAATGTTTAGTTTTAGTTTTGCCTCATTCTTCTGATAACTAAGCATTCAAGCTACTAAAATTAAGATATGCACATTTAGACAACATACCAAACAATCTGTGAGCACAGTTTCTCAACTGAATAGTCACAGTGCTGTCAGAAGTTCTAATATTTTGATAAAATGGCAGTACTGCATTACAAAAATGGTTCTGAGCTCACTTTTGATTATTCTTTTGGGCAGAAAATACAGGAGCTCTTTTTGCATTTGCCTCACAAATACACTTCCCATTACACCCATCCATCTTCTAACCAATGTTCCAGTACAAGGTCAGAGAATGAGGGCCTGGACTCTGTCCCAGGTAGCACAGGGCACAAAGTGGGTGTACACCCTGGACAAGATGACCATTCATCAAAGTGTACACACCATAAGCAATTCAGAGATGCCAATTCACCCAATTGCAAGTCTTCAGACCAGTGTTTCCCAATCTGGTCCTTTGGAAACCACAGTAGTCCACATTTTTGTTCCCTGGAGCTGGGAAGGAGCAAAAATGTGGACTGTCTGGCAGGGAGCTTGGAGGGGACAGAAACATAGACCGGCTGTGAGTCCCGGAGGACTGGATTGGGAAACACTGCTTTAGACTGCAGGTGGAAAAGGCAGCATCCAGAGATAACCGGCGCAACTCAGGGAGAACATGCACACTCACACACACACACAGGTGCAATTTGAAGACCCTTTGCTGGAGGTGTAAAGTGATAGTGCTACCCACTGAGAAATCTCTTCCTATTATGATTTTTCATACATGCTATTCCACGGAACCACATCTTCAAGCCTATTCTTTCCCTTCACAATATGGATTTTTATAAATGAATGGGGTAACACTTTACTTGAGGAGGTACAGATAATGTAGTATTTTCTATTACTTGTGTAATAATTTACCACAAACTAAGTCTAAGTATGTAAACTATGTTACATACTGATCTCATGTTCATTCATCATCATTCGTAAGTACAAGTTATCCTTGTGTGGAACGTTCTTCACCTAGGGACTGCCTGTACTTGTTTTCTTAATCCTTGTTATCTAATCATTTCCTTAAACACTCTTGGATGCTGAACTACATACTTGGTAGCTGTCCATGCTGAACCACTGGTTTTATTATTTCTATTTGTGAGCCGTTCTTTCAAGTTGCTTTCCAGTAGTACTGCTACTTAGCTGAGATGTCGTCACGTGTTAAACATAATCCTACCGCCTACCCTCTCTTTTTTGTTGTTTGTTGTTCTTAAATATTCACAAGTTTCCACACACTGCAGTTTAACACTTAAGATTCACATCACTCATCACTGCACAGCATGAAGCTTCATGTTTGTACATTTCGTTCATGAAATCTACAAAAATCTGCTGCCAAACTACTTTTACCATACTCTTACCTGAGTTGTTTCTTATAATAGCAGTGTTCTCCTATTTTGTCAAAGAGAATACAGTGAAACATAAACTCCAAAAGGAGCTTGAGTGTGGGTCAATTTCTTGAGACCTTGTTTTAAAAACTGAGTGGTATAATCAGCTACAAAAATAAACATACAAAAATAAAGGTCCAGACTTTGTTTTTAAGAGGCTATATTGACGTGTATACAAACGTGATATATTTCATGACGTGAGAATACGTCTAACAAATGAGTAGGTCCAATAACATCCATCCATTTTCTGAATCTGCTTGTCCTTATCAGGGTGGGGGGGGGGGGTCCGGAGCCTATCCTGGCTACAGGAACAAGGTACAGTTGGTCCAGTACCATTAGATGACAAATCTCCTGCTCAAGAACTGAGTGTCAAGGAACTGGTATCTCATGTAAGATGCTTTAAACACATAAAACTCAAGGAGGGCCATTCAAGTACGAGGGTCCTGTTTATAAAAGCCCTTTGCTGTAAGACAGAGCCACTCTGTGCCTGTGTTAAAAAAAATGATACTTCCAAAATATAAATATACTAGTTGCACTAGTATAATACATGTAAATAAGCATTACATTCTGAATGAGATGATAGTATATTTCTATAAGATTAAATATATTACTGATCCTTTATAAAACAGCTTCAAGTATGTCTATGAAAAACCGCTTTTAATTGAAGTTGTTGCCTCACAAGAGAAAACAAAGAGAAGGGGTATTTGTGTTTTCAGCTGGCTGTCATGTTAAATGGAATCTGACCAAAGATCAATGTGTCTTTTCTTTGCTCCTTCTCACTAGGTTTAGTGATTGACAGCTCCTAACACAAACCATGGTAGAAAATCTCCAGATATTAGAAAGGCCATCAGACAGTCTGGACGATTCAGACAGTTCTGCTCTATTAACACTACATTTGCCCAGTGGGCATGCCAATGCTGTCCTCTCATTTGATAAACTTTTGAGGAATGACTCCAACACATCTGAGGTGTTGAGGGAAACGTTGTCGTCAGATCACTGCCGTTCTGTTCTGGCGTTATTATAGACAGAAATTGCAGTGTCGGAGAAGGCTGTTTCACTGTTGGAAACACATAGGCATTCATGTGAAATGGATCAACCTAGCTATCTCTGTACGGCATATGGCTTTTACCTATTGGATATGCGTCACAATTATAAGATTATTCTGGCAAAGCAGCCAGCCACTTTCAAGTGAGATATTTATGCTCGAAAAATTGACAAGAATGATGTTTTTTAAAGGATGACTAACTCCTAGATATTTCACATTGCAGTGGGGATCTGTTTAAATAACTCTTAGCTTACGAGAAGTGAGAAAACACCGATATACTTAATCATGTCAAAATGCATATGTTGTTATTATTTTGAGGTTTGACGGCGTAGGGCTGCCCGCCGTGGCTTATTAAAGGCTGTGAGCTTGGCCATTTGCAGAGCTGCTGTTTATTTCCCCAGACTAGTGGACTTTGTTTCCTTATGGATTAGCTAATTATAGCAGAAATAATCAGGTCAGAAAACTAAATGGATGTCATCAGCTGATGAGTCTCACAGACATGAACTCAAATTGGCCCTGTCTCTCCGTAAGACTTGGCATTTTTATGTTGATTTGTACATGGGAGTAAAAGGTAGAGTATACATTTGAACAAAACAGCTTTCAGGAACTCTCTTTGCATAGATGCAGGGTGTGCTATTTTATCACTGTGACGACTGCCCCCCCAGCCACACAGCTAATTCGAAGGGAGGTATCATGGTCATTTGTTCTAAGAGTTTGTTTAGTTTAAGTTGTAATATACTGTACTGGTAGTTAACACTTAATTTGTTTATGCATTTCTTTATTTGGCACATTTAACCAGTTTATTAGATGAGGCGCACGCATTTGGTTAACATTATTGAGTTTAACTTTCCTTTCATTTACCGTGTGTGGAGTGCAGGGGAGGATTCCTTGCTGCTCCAGGCAAAATAG
>JAABNX020000106.1:10857039-10871957 GCA_015163995.2 Mormyrus lacerda | reverse complement strand
TCGCATATGAGCTACGCACTGAATGTACCCTACTGTTTAAATAAAAGACAGCCATTCATTTAGTGACTAGAATTTTGCTACTATATTGGATTCATAACCGCAATCTCACTAGTAGGTGGAGTCAGAAGGTGGATAAAGTAGACAATTACTCAGACTTCACATACTGTATGTTTTGAATCAGTCACTTGTGAATTATTATGAATATGTCAGCAAAAGCTTAAGGACTGGAAAGGAGGGCAAGAGTAAAGTCATGTAATATGTTTTATGTTTTACTGTATGAGTAAATGTAGTCTCCCCTTAATTCAGCCTGAACATTATAATATTTAACACAAATTTGACACTTAATCATACAGGGAGAAACATTTGTTTTCCATGCAGATCACTCGTGTTATTGAGCAAAACAATAACTTGCAGGGAAAAATGAAACTGACCTATTTTCTCACATTACATTTAGAAAGACCATTTATTTTCTATGGCTAAGCAGGGCTGGTTGTCAAGAAAATCCCATTAGGTAAAGAAGTCAAATTGCCTTAAATGAAACTGCCACTTAATTAAGACAAATGTAAGCAGTTATTCCAAAAGGTTGAAAATGCGTAGCCATTACACTGAAACGTGTGCAATGTCACACCGTCCCCTCCCCAAATAAAGGATATGGCAGATTGAAATTAAATGCCTATTTATGCAGGTACCAGCATATTGACAACACGTGCAATGGTTTGTCACTGAGAATGCAAAGCAATGTTTTTAAAAATATATATATGAAGATTTGAAATAGGCATTTCACAAATCAAAATGGTATGTTTCTTATTGTTCCTATCAAACCTAAAGCACTGTCACTGACAAGACAATTACAAAGGAGTGACAATTCTAGTATTTAATTTGATACCTATTACATTTAGATCTCAGAAATCACCAACTTTTTAAATTGTCAAATGAACACAAACGATGAGTAATTCTTGTTTCCTGAAACCTCCATTTCAGGTTTAACAGCTAAATACACACAACTATATTACAGTAGTAACTTTTTAATAATTATATAAAACAATGTCCACAGAATCACCCACTTTTACATATTGAAATATCAGCTGTTGATTATGTTTAGATGTTTATATGAAGCGAAAAAGAGCATATGCAGTATCAACAAACCTATCAATGCTTTTGTTTTGGTCGAGGGTCACATTGCTCGCAGAATTTACTGCATCAAAAATAAAGCTGTAACCTTGGGCTGGCTCCTGAATAGATGAATAAAATGTGCTGCCAGTACAAGCAAAGCACAGGTAATTTATAACTTTGGACAATAATATACTGTTAATGATTAGATAGGAATGTGCCCCATTTGCATCTATGTTCTAATGCTGGTTTTTATGCTTGGTTTTTCAAGTAGAATCTAAACAGCAATGCAATGCCTCCCACAAATGGGGTGGGGGCGTGGTTTAATATTGTCTCTGTTTGCAAGTGTATTAAGCTCTATCACAAAGCAGAATTCTACAGCATGTAACTGATACATTGATTGAACATTGATTGATTTGAGTGGAACAGGCACAAACTTACCGTTCATTTAGTTGGTTATTCATTTGTCCATATTTTCATTTATTTTTAATGACGTCTAAAATTGTTGACTATTATGACAGAAGGGCTGTGGCACATCTATTAACTTCAGCCAGAACTACAGTTTGTACAGAGTGACAGCTAGTTTTGGAGAGGAGGTGGAACCTGAAAGCTATAAATAATTTTGCATTCATAATTTATTAAGGAATCAAATTGAAATGCAAAATATCCAAAATTCAATTTAATCAATTACCTAAACAATAATTTCAACATCCTCCCCTGATAGCTGTAATAGCATTTAGTTCAATTCAAATAAAATAAGGAGTGATATCTTTCACAATAACTCTAGCATACTATCAATTTCCGCTTGTACAATGAGATTTTCAAAAACTTACTGACCAGAAAATGAACAGCAAATAGATTGCCTTTATAGTTTTTAATGAACGGGCCTTTCTTTATACTTCTGAGTGTTGCCACATTTCATCTATTAACATTAAAATTTCTATGATTAAACTTACATTATAAGCTTATTATAAGCAAAATCCTGTAAGATGCTAATGTTATTCCACCCATATTCATCGGGCAACTTAATATAATGAGGTATTACTTTAAGAAGTCATACATTCAGGCGTCCTTACCTTGTCCCACTGTCGCTCTCTGTCCAAAGTAATGATCACCATGGATGGGTTGGTAAGGTGGCCGTCTGGGTTGAAGGACAAATCGCGGTGTTCCCATGTGACATTCAACATGTGCCTGTTAGAGAGCAACAGCAGTTGGCATATTTTAATTTCAGCAAAAAATAAATGCCCAAAATTCTTAATTTCTAGGTCTTGGATTTTCTGCAAATGTTACCATTATTAGCATATGTAAAATGCAAGAAGCCCTGCTCATGAAATAAAGAAAAAAACTATGTATATATCGTGGGCACGTTTTAATAATTTGTTCCCTGATTTTAGGCAAATCGTAGCCAAGGTTTTTTTTTATTTGTTCTCTCATTTTAGTTAAATCGTGGGCAGATTTTATTAATTTGTTCTCAGGATATATTAAAATGTGAGCACATGTTACTACATAGCCTGCTTATTGCTTAATGCATCACTTTCATTTAGGCCACTAGACATAAGCTGGTATGGGCAGAGATATTTTAATTTTAAGGTTGGAATAAAGTGGCCACCCGTTCCGTATTGTACAGAATTATTCATTATTGAGAAATAAAATGTTGGGGACCATTTTGAACCAATATGGAACATGATTTGTCCCGTATTTGCGGTTTGACCACCCCCACCCAAATTTTATTGTGCCCCCCCACTTGGCATATTTTATCATGAGGGAAGTCCCATATTTCCTCAGACTGGAAGTGGCAAATCTAGGTTGGAATCACATTACAGAGGCACTTATATATGCTTGAGAGTCAGGCTGTTTACGGAACTCGTTCTCGTTCCCTTATTTTAGATTAATCATGGGCATTTTTATTAATTCTTTCCTTCATTTTTGTGAAAACGTAGCCATGTTTAATTCATTCATTCCCACGATATATCATAACATGGCCATGATATATATCATTTTTATCGTTTCATAAGCAGGTCTCTGCAAAATCCACTTCAATTAATTCATTTGTGTTGTTTGAGTGGAGGACGTGCTGACACTTGGTAAACCATTACGCTACATGTGAAACATCATGCCATAGCGGCATGATGTACTCATTTCTCATGCTTAGACTGCAGATGGCGAAGCCTTTCATTTCCTGCCCATGTGTCTCTCAAAAGCATAATCACCCCAACGCTTAAGAATGTGATTAAAACATTGTCTGTAATGATGGTAGAAGCCCCCTTGTGAAAAGACTATTTAACCTGTTAATCTGTGTAATCTTATTAGCAAATGGAATGACTGGCAAATTCCAAGCCTTGTATTTAAAAAAAAATGTTTTATCAACATCATCAGGATACAGGAAGCTTCAAAGGAATTTCACGTACAATGTGAACAATACTCAGCTTTGTAATTATGAACAGGAGGGAAAATCATGATGTTTGTGAGAATGTGTTCTAAGTAAAGAAAGTGATATTTAATAAGTTAATTGTAACAAGGCAATTGTTTCTTAAAATGGACATATTTCCAGTCATAATAGCAGCAGTTTAATTCTGGTCACGCTCAAATCAAATTAACATGTAACTTGACATGATATACAGAGCTGGACATCTTTCCATGTTCAGCAACTACTAATGCCATTAGTGGAACAGTGGGCATAAATCAGGGGCATCCATGACTGACCAGATCACCTGACCTGTACCTCTTTAGGCTCTAGGTAGGAACCAAAGTAACAACGCATATTAGCACATTGGAACTGCATCCTCTGAGGTGTCAGGGACCCACTTCACCACTCACAGCCCATTACATATGACTTCTTTATCCAGTATCTCAGTTTATCTTCAGTCATGACAGTCTTTAACTGCTTTAGCTGCTTTAATAGCTATAGCGTAGTTATCAAAATTAGGTAACAACTAACTACATTAATACTAAGGATGTATTCTATTCTTCATAACTCTATGATAGCTCAATAAACAAAAGGCTTTCACTGCCAAATATATTGCTTAGTAAATTATTTGATAGTGAAAATGCCTAAAAGACATAAAGGTGTAATATGTGGTGTTTTCCAGACCAACTATGGTTTTAAGACAGATAATTCAGCAATATCTGTCTAAATATCTAAATAGTTTTTCAAAACAACATAGTTCAACTATTCAGTTCCTGAAGTCCATGATCGATTGACTGACCTTCACCAATAATAATCAGCGACTTTTACAACCTCAAGCCCTCAGATGCAATTGAGCTTGACTAGTATTTACTGTTTTTCTTGGCATTGAGATAACTCTTTGAAATTAGGCCTCATATGACAAGGTACCACTTTTTCCTTTTCTTGTGTGACAAAGGGAGGTTAATGTGTTTCCAAGGACACTGGAACGTCACCTTACTGGCCATCAACAGATGCATTGCTTTGGCTACTAAAACAGTTATTTCAATAAGGCTGACAGCGTTTTATGCCAGCTATTTGTATAAACAGATTAATATCCTTTATCTTTTGACTTATCACAGTAATAGCACTGTAGTATGAGCAGACAATACTTAGGCAATACTCGTAAAATAAAATAAAATAATCTAAAATATCCTACTCACACCATTATGATGTAATGAAATTTTACATTTCTTTATACTGTTAGGGCAAAAAGTTTTTATTCTCAATTTTTACCTTTGAGGGTACAATTGCTTGTCACTTGAGCTGTACCCCAAGGGTCTGCTAATTGTACCCTAGCTGTCGGTAAATGTACATTTGGTCTAATTGAAGGTATAGAAATGTACCCAGAAGAACATTTTTGTACCCTTGGGGAACATTAATTTTGTTTGTACCTTAAGGAACAAAGCAGTAGCCCTGTGCAGATTAGACTAGATAAACTTTATTGATTCCAGGGGGAAATCCTTATAATTACAGAGAAAAAATCAGAGCGTACTTCATTAAAGAACTTAAAGACTGCGCTGCGCAGTTAGACTTAACTTTTTCTTGCAAAGCTGCAGCTTCCATGGCCTACCTGAACAGGGTGTTGTTGCTTTGAGGATGCATAGGACTGTGACAGTCATTGTAGCCCTCGGGTACAAACCCCTGGTGCCTGCGGAAGCTCTGTACACCGTTCACCACGATGGCCACCCCATCCCGCACCCGTTGCCGCAGACTCTTCCGCCAGCCATCCGTGGTGATGCTTATGAGTCCGACGGGAAAGCTTTCTGGGGGGATGAGGTCAGGGTTTCCCACAGCCAGGCTGGGGACAATCCATATATATCCGGGCCCCACTAGCCCCGCTTCAGTTGCCATGGCAAAGAGGTAGACCGCTTCCTCATGGGAACAATAGACCAACAAGACCTGGGCATCGACCTGCTGCAGCATCCGGCGCGTACGAATGTCGTTGGCTGCCTCCGACATCTCGAAGCTCAGTACATCTTGCAGTTCCCACAGGAAGTAGCTGGTGTCTGTGAAGGAGTGGATGTAGTCTACAAAGGTCTCGTACCCGGGATAGAAACTGGTGATCACTACAAAGTTGCGCCAGTCATATTCCTCCATCACCTTGAACATTCCATTGATCTGTTGCTCTATGGATGACCCAAGCTGCAGAAACGCCGAACCCTCACCCTGCAGGAGACAGGAGGATAACAAAACAGCATGATATCAAAGGTCAAATGTTAGAAACCACAGGGTGAAGAGTGCACTAAGCAGGACTGACAGTGGGAACATTTTCAGACTTCAAATGATGTTTGAGGAATTACGTGCAAAACATCCAAAAATTAAATGTAATGACAACCTGGATGCAGATTAGATTTGTCTACAGTGATATATAACCTGTACTCTTTTCACTGTAATTTGGAATTTCCATAACTGGATCATGCCTGCCTTTAAGTTCCAGACACAAGCTTAAACATCCCTAGTCCATTATCATTTAGAAATGCATACATTATTAATGCATATAATCAGAAAAAGTAGGACTAGAACTACCTGTATTTAAACGCATCAATTTGCATATTAATAACAATGCCATTAATGATTCTCATTGATTACATCACATTTTGCACTTAGCCAGCTACCATACTACCATACTTCTGCTATCCTGTGAGCCCTAACAGCTCTAATGTGCTGCTTCATTCAGAAAAGCAGTTTGGCAGCACACTGATGTAAAGACATCTTCCATGGTTTTGTGGTCTTCCCTTTTGTTAAAAGAAAAAAAAAACATCAAAAAATATATGCCTTAATAAAAACCTGTATGTGCAATATAATTCATTGTGCTGCATTTCTCAGCTTGGCTAAGTCTGAATGGATTCAGCTGCATCCTTTTTAAATTATGTGGGGACCATCGGCTGCTGCGTGACCCACACTTTGAAGAGAAACCCTTCTGTCTTCCAGATTGCTCCAAAACACTGTAAGTGCTCCTAGGACATATATATGCATGGAGTGTATCTGCATCTTACACGGTCAACTGGTTCCACGACCCACTGCGATACTACAAAGCCGTGTACGTTCAAGCCCCCTTATATAAAAGTGCCCATTTACTTTGCATATACACCTACTCCCAACCTGTCGTATACTTTAAATCATGCACAGATTATAGAACTGTACCTATACAATGTAAATTCTATGTAAAAGCAGTACAGTAATTGTTATAATGTATTGTTTTGGTAAAAATCCAAAGTCATTGTACAGTATACTGCAATCCTTCATAACCGCGTAAGAAGCGGGCTGACTGTATATATTCTTACATCTTCTAAATGCTTATCAGGTTGGGTCACAAGGGCGACTGAAACAACAAGTAGCAGATGTGGAACGTTCAGATCCAAAAAAATTTCCATTTTTAGATTCAGAAATAACTTGGATGGTACGATGGCATAGTTATTAGCACTGTTGCCTCACATCTCTGGGACCAGCATTCAAGTGTTTGCCAGGGTATCATGTGTGAGGACTTTACATGTTCTCCCCGTGTCGTCGTGGGGTTTCCCCAGGGTACTCTAGTTTCCCCCTTCAGTCCAAAAACAGACCCCCTGCGACCCTGTATAGTACAAGTGTTTACTGAAAATGGGTGCCAATAGCTTCTAACTACACACAGAGTACTCAACTTCTTGGATAAAACAAAATCTTGGTCTAGATTTTAACTCTCTGGACCTGAACCATCCAACTCTGACAGGCAGCACATTCAGGGATCCACCTTGGATGTGATCAATTAATTAAACACACACTTACAATGATTTACTATGGGCAATTTTAAAAATGCTAATTAGCCTAACTGCATGACTTTGGAATCCTTGATGCAACTGGTGTACTCTAGGAAAACCTGTTCATGACGGGAAGAACACGCAAACTCCACACATACAGAGAGGAGGTGGGATTCTGCACCCCGTGCTGGAGGTGTGAGGTGACAGTCCTACTCACTGAGCCGGACGCACTTCATATAAATTATGTTAAACTTCATTTTCGCCATCAGATTTATGCAATATATTACAGCTACACTTATTTTGGAATCTGCATGGCAAATGATTAATATCCTGCATTTCTCGTTGCAGAATTTCAAATTCTGATGTGGCTTCGTTTGCAAATCATGCATCCAGTCCGGTCCAACTCGATGTTCCGATGCTTTGACATATGCAGAGGCCAAGCTTCACATAAACCTCCATGTGTTATCAATCAAGCTGGTTAGAAACAAAAAAATAAACTGAAAGTTTCAAGTGTTAAAATATCAAACAGAAACCGCAGCAGTGCCGACAGTACATTAATTAAACTATGGACCCCAAACAAATGAGCCAGATGGTCGTAAGAAATTTCTGATAGAAAACATTTATAATCACAGTCCCCTTCGCTTGCAGTATTTAACATATCTGGAACACTTTCCAATTTGTTACTCAAAAAGCGTGCACAGTACTGAATCTCCCTGTATGTCACTCATGGCTTTAGATAAAAAATTAATTACACTGCAACAGCTTTAAAAATGTCAAGTAATGAAGGTGAAATCTTTGCAAAAAAATATACTGCTTGTTTCTTTTAACCTTGATGTGAAACAGAAAGATCCGGCTCCAATGCACAGCGACAAACCTCAACTGATTCTATCTGTTTTATTACTTCATCATCTCAGTTGTAGTTTGGATTGATCGCTAAGCGCTTCCTCATTTTTCTTTGTTGTAATTCCCCTGAATAGACATGAATTATAAAAACTATAAAAACTGTTAATAATAATTCACATTTTGCCAGGAAGCAAAGTTTGCCAGAGCAGTGAAAGGGAAATAATGTTTTCTTATGACTAATTTGAATATGGTTTCACTCCACATTCTATTTTTGTGATTTAAATTAGTCATCTTAAATTTAGAGATGCTAAGAGAACTGGGATGCAAAGCATCTGGAGAAAAAGGCATCTGGTTTTCTACAAATGAGACATCTGCTTTTCGCAAAACAAATCATTCCCATGGGCTTTGACTTTAAGCTACGGTGACCCAAAGAGAGAGGAGATGGACTGTGAGGTTCCCCCAGCCTATCTGCTAAGCTGCATGCGTCGTGCCTGCTCTGGTCCCACATTATACATCACCTACAATAACACCACCACATTTAATACTGCCTCCAACAATGGAATAATTTATCATCTTTACTCCCATCCTATCACTTGCACCGCTACAAATGGACTGCAAACATGCTTTGTCCTTTCGCAAATACAGGTGAGACATTATCAAGTGGCCTGTGTTTTTAATCAATTCTTATTTTTTTATTTTGTCAAGTGCTTTATCTCCTGACCTTGGGAGGCTAAAAACAATGTATACACAGAACGTCTACACCCACTCGTTCGGAACTCAGACCTCGACTACAGTTTTAACAACAGATTTTGTTAAGCAGGAGACACTCTGGTACAGTTTTGATGTTATTATTATTCTAATTCTAAAGGAAACAATTTAGATCTAGATATTTTAAAGTTAATGACTTTTTGGGCCGCATGTTTCAGATGCAGAAATTCATCATTAGCTTCTACATATCTGTCTCAGACATCCTCTGTTGAAGTCAGAGTAATGGCATTAGCCAAAAACACACACACACACACACACATATATTCATATTTTTAAAGCACAAGCAGAGGAGCACTCTATCCTAGCATTTTCTTAGTTTTCCATCATCTCATAAAGGAGATTTACTAGTATATTGATTAAACATAGAAATGGTCATTTTAAATCTGCTAGTTCAAATACCAGGAAGAATGCACATTTTAAGATGGTCAACTGCATCCATATTAATAATCTGTTGCTCTGATTAAAATATGAGACAACAGGACATCCAGTCCCAGACTGAGGCCAAGACACAGGAGAGTCGATTGGGTGGTGCTCAGTAAAAGATTTTCCTTCCTGAACATCATGAATTTAATACAATAAATGAAATTCAACAACGAAGTACATTTTGTCGTTAGTCGCCTACCAATAACCTGTCATTGTGTTGTGAATTCAACAGTCATCATTAAGTCAGTGAGACTGCATATAGTATGATGGGATACTTACTGTAAACCATGCTTAGTTATTTTCATTGTCTCGTCATTCACATAGCATTAAAGGTTCCAGCTGATTTTGGACTGTATTGTGTGTATTGTGTGTTTCAATCTATAGAAGCAAATACATAGATTTCTCCAGCTGTAGGTTTACGGTTATGCTTATTATTTGAATATTTTTATACATATTTTTAAATATATCATTATATGACTTTTAATGAAGTTTTGATCTTAAAGTAAGTGTAACTAAGTGAAATGATACAGTGGCTTAACAAAGAATCAGAGGAGAGCAATTTAAACATAAACTACTGCAACAGCAGAAAGGAGACATAACGCAACATCATTCAAGCAAAAGGGGTTTTAGCTCCCATAAAATCAAGCAGAAAAGCAGACAAGGTCCTAAACACAAAACAAAAAATCCTCTTTAAGGCTAACTCTAATCTCTCCTCTCTCCTTGAATCTTGCCTGACTGCTCCTATTGAAAAGCATGACCAGGCAATTGGTCCAAGCAGGGCTAGCTGAGTTTCATTAACTGGGGTTCCTAAAGGCACAGACTGATCAATTGCGATGGCATTGTAGGTGCTTAGCAAAGCCCTTTCCCCCTCATACTTCTTAGGACACAAACCTTAGCCAGAAAGTACAGGTATTGTCAGACCCTGGATTATTTAAAATTTCTGAATAAAAATGCCTATGGTTCCATTGGCTTTTGAATAAATAATCACTAGTCTGAATATAAGGAATCGGTTGTTGTATATGCTGGTTTTATTATACACAACCAGTTATTTCTTGTCAGTTTAGTCACTCAGATAGCAGATGCCCTATAACACCTGAATTTAGTTAAATACACAAAGAATAGATGCATATAATAGCCTTGAAACCCATCTACATGACTGTCTAAAATGAAGCTGTACTACCATACTACCATAAATATGAAACATACCAATCCAATGTTCTTCAAACTGCATAAGGCTCCTCCCTTGATTTTTGAAAGCCAATGCACTGCAGGTACATTTTGTATGCGCTGCAGGTTGCAGGTAACACGTTAGCTGTTAAATGGTCCTGAAATGTCATTATTCCAGGTGCGATTAAAAGTAAGAGCCTGTTCTGTAACTGCACTGAAATGTCAATATGCATGTACTGCAGCATTTATTTCTTAAAGTTTTTTGGTCTAGAGGCCAGATCGATGTTTCTCTTGAAAATTAAATAAAAGAACCCCATTCCTGGTACCCTTGTACTCAGTCATATGGAACTTCATTCCAGGCAAAAATCACAAGAGTATCAAAAAATGTATTTTTGGATCCCCTGGTATTTTTTTTAATCTCTAGGTCTTAGTCTGCAATGGTGGGAGTAGAGCGTTATGCAATGAAGGTTATGCAACTGGGTTGCTTAGACCAGGACAGCTGAGGTATGGTTGGAGTTTGGGTCACAAAAGACTCAAAGTCCAATAAAACTGACAAAAGCATACAGGTTGGCAGGACACCCAGGGAATAAGGTGACGTGGTATATATTTCTGGTGAAGAAGGTGATTGTTGCCTTCAGTGTGAGAGCCCTAAGTCTGGTGCCAGAGGGCTGACTGATTTGGTGTTGAATATGTTCCCCAAGTGCTCCGCTATCAGAGGTCACCTAGTGAGAGTTGTGTGGACCACCATATAGTCAAACTTCGTATTCGTCTACATTCAGTTGGGTTGGGGTTCATGTTGCTATCCTGATATGAGGTGTGAAGTGAAAAAGAAAACAACCCAAATGGCTGCTGGTTCTAGTTATATGCCCTGCCTCTCAGAATGGATGACTGGTTTCAGATGTTTAACGAAGTTTCATGGAAAAATGCTCTTTAGCGTCTTTTTTCAGGGGTTTTTGCTGTGCCTTAAAATAAGCCCAGTAATTGGGTGATTTGGAAGGAAAATGGAAAGGGCAAGAAACTCTATCTCTGATTAGCCCTTATCATACTCTCACAAATAGCCTGGCTTGGGGGAACCCGAGTAGCTTCTGTTGCTTCTGTCTTCATCTCATTGCAATTAATTTAATCCTGTGGTCCTTCATCACTTTGCCTGTGCATGGCAAGCATTTGAAACGATCCAGAAATCTTCAGCTGGGAAAACAGCTGTGTTCTTTAGTTCCGTATAAAAAAATATATTCATCACTTCAGTTGAAAGCAAGCGCATTGTATCCTTTCATCTCAGAGCATGTTTTATTCTCACCTGCCCCTTTGTGTCGTGTGGTTGTGACTTACGTTTGATATGAGTCAGGACAAAAGAGGACAGGAGGTGAATTTGACAGATGAATGAGATCCTAGTGATGCCAGGATTTGGACCCTGATTTTAATTGCTACTTTAAGTAATTTGCTTTGCATTTTGGGAATTGAGCTACATCATCACCAATCTGTTTCTCACCCTGTAATGGCTTTTTGTTACTTGTCTCTAACTACTTATTGAAAGTGAATCAAAGAAAGACATGGTAGTATAAAAAACATGGCTCCAGGGAGAGAATAACAACATGTGCCACCCTGCCTTTAGGCCAGGGGTAGCCAATCTTATCCGCAAAGGGCTGGTGAGTATGCAGGTTTTTGGGATAACCTGTAGGTCAGCTGTTCAAACCCAGGTGTGAGGACTCTTCAGCTGATCAGTCCTCTGATTAGTAATCTAATTAGGGAGTTGCAGTGAAAACCCGCATACACACTGGCCCTTTGCGGATCAGATTGGCTACCCCTGCTTTAAGGCCATGCAAAAAGTGCATGGTGTTTCCTGCACATATCCCATGGAGCAAGGCTGTCTTCTGATATTAGGCTAAACCCCATGAACCAGAATCCTAGACCTGATCCTCAATCCACTGCTTTTCCTAAACAGGCACTTTCCAAGCCAAGAAATCGAATTTCCATAATTGTCGACCCAGTGCACGGTCACTGTGGGACTGGAACTGATCCCATGATGGATGACACACTAGTTAATCGCAAGGCACACTCTTATACGCTGGGCATGTTCGAATGTCTTTAGACTGTGTGAAGATTGCTGTCCCCAGAGGAAGCTCTCAGGAGCACAGTACACGCAAACCCGATATGCATAGACCTGAGGATGGTCACCAAACCTACAAGCCTGAAAATATAAGGCTGCAGTGTTGCTAATCGCCAAACCACCATGCAAACCAATCAAAAATAATGCTGTAAGAATATGGCACTATCAATGTAGCATAGTGCTGTGTTTTGCAAACAACATTCACCCAGCAGTTATTAAATCAAGTATCAGGTATAGCGGGAAATGACACTGTTATAAGTAAAACAAAAAATATGCAGGTCCATGCTGCAGTTACATAATTTGTTACTTATGCCAAATTTAGGCTAATAAGATTTATTAATGAAACTCGTTAATTACTGTGTCACATATGTGGGATACTACAGCCCACCTCAGCTGTAGTACTTAGTGTACTTCTACTCAGCGCATGTTGTTACTTGTCAGTTTTATAATTTTTATTTTTTTTTAATATGAGACACGACTTCTTTCTAGCGCCTCCTGCCAGCAGAGCCTGCTTGCCCAAATGCAAAAAGAAGTGAGTGAGTCCACAGTAGCATGGTGAAAAGGCATCGAATAATCGGCGTGAAAACGAATTAGGGTGGCTGTTTACCGCCTGACCAGAACTCTCCCAGAGGACTGCGACTGTAATTCACGTCCACTGACCCAGTAATACCCTTGAAGTATAATTTTGTAAGGCATGTTTGTCAGCCATTATAATTATTGATTTACGTGCAGTCATCTCAACAAAACATTTTTTCTGTGATGGGCAGCTGACAGTAAATGAACTTCGATTTTGATAGAAAGGAACACGAAATGGATGTATTCCACGTAAATACCACATATTGGGAACAGCTGTTGGATTTTTTTTTTTTTATCTTTTTCGTATCTATTTCATTTCATCTCAGTCAACCTATTTCTTAAACTCCCTGACAAATCGTAGAAATCTTGTTCCTTCTCTCCTCAAAGCCAAAATTTTAAATAAATCTTCACCTCCATATTAAAAGATAATGAGTTAGCAAGTTTAATTTTTGCCACCCACTTAAGGGGATTATCACACCAAGACTGGCATTCGCAGCGAGAGGCTCCTGAATTCATACCCACTAAAACACTTGCTCATCATCAGCGGGGCACCCTGACTGTGCGTCTCCATGTGCAAACTCACTGATCATTACACTCCTTTCTTTTTCTGCTTCAGAGTCCGTTAACATACTCGGCACTCATTCCTCGTTTAAGACACCTGCCATGAGTTATCACAGTGTGCTTCTCAGACATGAGGAAGGCGAGAAGCCATTTGTCACCCCGGCATATAGAGACCATAAATATAATTTCTGCACCGGCCGCAGGCAGATGTGTTGAAGGGATCATGATGCGTTATCCTTCTAGCTCTTTTCGGCAAGGCATGTGTCAGAGCCTGCAGAAGGAGAGTGTGGTAGCCTTAATCAGGCAGAGCGCGAGATGGGCTGTCACCCAACTCCACGGCGGTCCTCTGCCAGCCCCTAATAAGAGCCTTGAGCAGCCTGCATCTCCATCAGCGTGAAGACCCTCCCCCACCCTGCGCCGCTCCCACCGCCACCATGCGCGGCTGATGGACTTTGTCACACCGTGACAACAGGCTCACGCTCGCTTCTGCGCGTCCCACTCCATGACTTTCATTTACCTTTGGGCTTAAAGAACCTGGTGGCTGGCATGGTTTAAGTTACTCAGTTCATCCAAAAGAATTGCCCTGCATTCATATCCTGAAACTCTGTTTACATAAAACTACATATTTTTCATTAGCTGTGCTTCCTAGAGATTCCACACTTTGTATGAGCATGAGAATGTTTAAGCAGCACAACAGACAAAAAAATCACAGCCAGGAACAAGTATGTTTTTTTAGAATAAAGATCTGATGATATTTGCAGCTTCTCCTCCCGTGGTTGTTTGCTGGAGCGAGTTTGAACAATACTTTTTATTTCTCTCCGGAAATCAGAATAGCACCATGATTTTAAATCATTGTGTTCAGCTGATCACCTGGCTAAACACAAAAGACAGAAACACATCACATACTGACAGGGCCAGATCTAACTTTTCTGGGGCCCTAGGCAAAGCCTTGCTTGGAAGACCCCCTACCAGGAAAATTGATGATCATTTTACTTCCTCTGTGACGCAGGTAATTCGAGGGCCCTAAGCAATTTCCTGTTTTGCCTATAGCAAGAGGCGGCCATGGTTCTGCCTGCACATAAACAATTTATTTTCAAGGATTGTGTTTGTCTAATTATTGTAATTTATAAATTATATTCATATGAATATATAAGATATCTTTTTTCATGACTTTTTTTTTCAC
>JAABNX020000106.1:10842049-10856939 GCA_015163995.2 Mormyrus lacerda | reverse complement strand
CTTCCTAGTTTGCCTATAGCTGCTTCCAGCCATGCACAAAGCCCTGGTTGGTTTTTTTGATTCATTGATATTTTGATGGAGTACTAGACACTTTTCTGTCAGGACCATTAAGAAGCTTGTTTTGTAATGGAGGGTACCGTACCAAGTCAAAGAGCACTTAGCCTGTCTTCTGTAATTAGTATTTAGGTCATCTTCACACAAGGAATAATTCTATCCAAATACATTTCAAGACTGACGGAAATCAGGAGTAGCAGAGAGCTGTATTTTCCAGCAGATTTCCATTTCGGCAGGAGTGAATAGCTGCGCTTATTAAACACCGCCACTGCTAAATCGTCTCACATTAACAGTGGAGATCATCAATCTGTTTTATCACTTTTCATTATCAGGTCTTAAAATGTTCTGCTTATTGATGCAGACTGGAAAGTCAGTCCCTGTGGGTTTGTGGCTCAACTTGTAGAGAGTGATCATGATTAATACGTAACTATTAAATCTCTAAGGCACATACCAACCTTGCTCAGTTCCTACCAGCTATAAAGTTATACGCTAAGCTGCTCCCCGCTGTGTCTGAGCACTTAAAAGTCTTTATATGTGTACTTGCTTCATCTTGGTTTATACCCACTGCTATTCCTTTCTAATTATGGATGCTCTTCACTGCTGCCCTACAGCCCAGCTCAAGGATGCCGGGCCTGTCAGGAATTATTGTTCAGCACTGCTTTTGCTCCTCAGTGACCCTTTCAAAGATATGGCCCCTGTAGCCAAAACCTCAATTGCTTACTTCTCTTGACAGAAGGCTTTCTGGGCCCTGGACAAGTTTTGGGGAAAAGGAGGGCAAACTTTGCGAAGATGGCAAAAACAGAACCAAGGCATGAATTTCCAATCATGGTGAGGTGGGTTTTACTTTGGCATGAAGTTGCAGGGTTCTCTTCCCTGCATGGAGCTTACGGGGACAGGCAGGGCCCCGACTGCGTGAAAGATATCAGAAGCCCTAAAATACTAGAATTCACAGAGCAGAAAGGTGCTCGCATTTCCAAAAAAACAACAGAGAATAACAGGCACCGACAGAATTAAATAGCTGTTCCACGGATGCCTATGACATGTTGCTGGTTTAGGTTCTTGGCTTTTCTCAGTATTACTGGACAACAAAATTTATACCTGGGGTTTAATTTGAATTTCTTTTGTCCCAGAACTACAAACGTTAGAAGCTATAGTAGGATGAGCTATAATAACATTGACCTGTTTACATTGTATCTGGGAGAACAATCGTATGCAACTGGCCATCAGCCATATTTTTCATTTTATGTGTTCAGATCAGAGAGATGACTCATCTGCATACCCATAAGATCCTGTTCTATTGGATGGAGACTGAACAAGATGGGACCTTTGACAGGAATACCCAGGTCAAACCACCCAAATGCATTAATGGTCAAACTTAAAATTCAATCCAAAGTAGGTTTTACCTATATACATGAGCCTACCTCTTCAATCAAATTAAGGTAACCATCTATATCTAAGAACAATGAAGTGAAACAATGAACAAGAGTTCAAGTTGAGGGAAGCTGAAGTGTTCTAACACTTACCAGGGCTGTCAAGTTTCATCAAAAGTTTGGGGTGAGTTTATATCTGTTTGGGGCGGAGCGCATGTCTCACGGTCAATGCGTGACACTTGAAAGCCCTACCTACTGCTTTCATCAGATATTGCTCTGCCACTTCCACCTTGCCTGCACTCTGTTTGTGCGCATCCCTGTACTAACATGCTTGCAGCGGGATCACATGCAACAAATGCTGTTTTCTGATTGACTGATAGGTGGCTATTGACTCTGTCTAACTCGATCGGGACAACTATGAACTCTGCGAAAAACTCCATTAATTGTATATAACGGGACAGCTTGCTGGGCGTTATCCCTTACTTCTCGGCGTGAGAAACACAAGGTGTGCCGAGCGAGTGATTGAAGTGGCTGAGATGCGTTACACTTGAGAGCCCCGCACTTATCATTTGGAGTTTGAACAACTGAGAATGTAATTCTCTTGTGCCTGGACATGAATAGCAGTTATGCAGCTCTGACCAATCACTAATATGAAAACACCATATGTAAATTGTCATTTACTGATCATTTGCTGCTGAAAACCTTTTGTGCACGCATAAAAAAAGCTGTGGGGCGAGGAGATTCCTTGAGTGATTGTGGCTAACCATTGTGGCACTGATGACAGACTTATAATTTCATGCTTTTAAGATGAATTCAATTCAGAGTGTGTGCTCTTATTTAAAAAAAGAAGGGAATCCTAATGTTGGGCTGAACAAAATTATTGACAACCCCCTACGTTATCTTCCTGAGCATGGTTATGGGTAGCTAACACTCTCTAAACATCAAAAGATTGAAAGTTGCGTATTAAGTGCATATAAAACAAGTCCATAAAAATTATGCTGCATTAACTGAGACAGGCGATTTTAAATAGTAACTGTGTTATGGACTGGACACCTACTTTTAGAAGGTGTCAAATATTCTTATCAGTCTTATCAGTCATATTTATCCTGATGTAATCTTATATGTAATATTTTTCCTTCATGATGATAAATTAGATATCTCTTTGTTTGTGGTTGTAAAATATACGCTATATACTACAGGAAAAGCATATTGATTGTATTTTCAACATAATATTCCAAAACACATTCCAAAACAAATGAGCTGCAGCACTAACACAGCCAAACATGTTCACAGGTGATAAAAATACTCATGGGGTCACTGTTTTAGCTAAAACTGTTTCCAATTGCTTCCAGCTAGGCAGTCACTTGAATGTGTATTTGACAAGCTTTATTCACCAGATAACATCAGCCAATGACAGCAGAGCTTGACAGAAGCTTTTGACTCCCCTTAGCTCTCAGTTGTTTTCAGTACATTGTGGGTATGCAAGTCGTCATGTCGGCTTCGTCCCACCTACTAACCTTGTGTGGGAGAACAACTGCTGATCCCCCGCTGATGCCCACAATGGGGACGGCTGTCTGTGTCGAGATGAAATCCAAGATCTGGGCCACAGCCTCGGTGCCGATGTTGTCCTCGAACACCACGCCATGCACGCGGTGTGCGGCCAGCGTGTCACAGATGCGGATGAGCAGCGCACGTGGGTTTGAGTCGTTCACCAGCACTGTGATGGGGTTCACCTCCAGGGGCAGGTCCAGGAAGTTGTCCCGGCTCAGCCGCCCCTTGATCTCCGCTTGGTAGGCGGAGCCACTGAACACCACTGCCACATTGACAGTAGGCTGTTCGAAAGGTCGACCCTGGCAGCAGGGGGTGGTATAGAGTAGAAAGAACAACAGACGCTGCAGGGAGGCTCTCAACTGTCCTAGAGAGAGGCCCATCTCAGCCACCTATGCCCTGCAACAGAAGAAAGACTTTAATGGCACCATTATTTACTGACTTTCTTTTAATTACCCTATTGCCTGGGGGCTTTGCCTGAAAATGTATCTTTAGTTGTCATATATTGAATGGTCCCTCTATGTTTCATATAGTGTTTTGTATAGATTAATATTTCATTATCTGGCATAGTGCATCCTGATCATGTGCTTCTGTTGATGTCGGTTTACTTCACTTATTACACCCACTGACCCGAAAGTCCATAGCTGCAAATTCACACAATGCCTCACAGTTTCTGGTGTGACATGAGGTGCAGTGAAAAGCCATTAGCACGCTGATGAGGAATACGTGCTGTCTTTGACAGCGTTTAGCTGTGACATGAGAGCGTCAACAGCATGGTCCAGCCAACAAGCCAACACAGCGAGACTGTGAAACTGGTCCCTGACTCACTGGAGCTGATGGAAATTAACGATGTAGCTGTAAATGAATGTTTCATATGTTGGCAGACCACACTACAACTCATATGGATGTGTGTCATCTGTTTATTTGTGGCTTTATTTGTTTTTCACACTTGCTGTTATTGATCTTGTTTCTGTTTTTAGGTGCTCAGCTAACACCAATAAGTGTTATTTACCTAGTTTGTTTTATTCGCCTATTTTGCTTATACAGTAGAGAGGTTGGGTCATAGACCTAGTTTTGTTCTATATATAATCTACTTTCTATATGTAATGAGATAAGATTCTTTTGCAGTCTCTTTGCATCTTTTTCTCCTGATATTGTGGCGCATGTCATCGCATTTGTTGGTGTCAGTTGGAGGATGCATTACGATCCGTTATAATCCCTCTTACGCGGCATGAATGTCATCATCGTTATGGATTCTGTGCGGGAATAAAACGTGCACATAAATGCATGCAGGGAATAACACTGATGCAAATATACTTACACCTGCATGCTTAATTTTTTGTTTAAACACCTTTATGAGCTGTACAGATTGGATGCATGAAGGACAAGTGGGTGTAGATAATGGATGGATAATAGAGGAGCTTCAAAAAAAGATGCGAGGAACTATATTACCCGAAACTGCATGGGGGTATATTTAAACTTACATTTTGGAAGAGCAGCCAGGTGATAAACATGCTTTGTAAATCTCAGCTCAGAGGTGTGAAACCTGCCACACAAACTGTGCCACAGGATAAAAATCTTTACCAGGCGGGCTTGCAGGACCGCCTCGGCTGTGATATTTCACAGATCATTCTCATGCCTTGTGAACTGAAGCTGCTGTATCTGTATTGTTTCTGTCTAAACCCACTACACACAGGAATCTTAGAAAGAAAAAACGATAGAAACTCACAGTGACCTACATTTCCACAGCCCTCTACTGGTAGGCAAGGGCGAACCGGCAAGAAGAATAAGTAATTAAGCAGTTTTATGACTATGTGAAAAAAATTGTGAATGACATGACGTATGAATGCAGCAGCCAATCGTCCTGTTGGCATTTTTTAAAGAGTTTCTCTTTAAAGATTTAAAGAGTGTGATCCTGACCCTCACTTGTCATGGAGCATAAATCCGCAGGATACATTTATTTATCTGAAACAAGAATGGGGGGCAGGGTTATTTTGTAATTTGTCTAGCAGAGATGACCAGCTAGCGTAACTCTCAAAGACGGCGACAGTCCAAATGTCCGCTCAGGACGCTTGGTACTTTTACGTTGGTAGTTCTTCATTATGCGCCTTGCAGTATTCAGGCAAGATGCTGCCTTTCATCGTTTTAAGTCGTCTGCATTTCCATAGCCTCCTGACGTGCATAAAACAAGTGTGTATAAGACAATCTGTATCGTTACCAGAACACTCTAGCTTTTGGGATCCTCTCTGTCCTTGTTTATTGATGCACCCTCACATTTCTCCTTGTTGCTATCTGGTGGCACTACATGCTTTCTAAGGTTGCATCATGGGACACCTCTCTCTCTCTCTCTCTCTCTCTCTCTCTTTCTCTTTCTCTCTGTTTCTCTCTCCCAGTAGATGGTTGCAAGCCGGCTGGACCGTTTCATCCCAGCTCTCGGGAATGAGATCCAGCTCTGTTCTAGCAGCACGCAACTGCTAATTGCCGGTAGCAGGACTTTGTAGTCTGTTTAAACCCAACCACAGTTTGCAGTACAGCAGCTGGTAAAGTTAAAACACGGTGAAAAGCGAGCAGCTTGTGTCCTTCATGATTGTTTAGAATGGGGCCTGGCAGGCCTGGCAGGCCTGCCGCTTGTGAGCATGAACGGCAGAGCCTCGGAGAGTAGTGTGACGCTCTCTAGTGGGAGCAAACCCGGCGACAGGCTGTGTGCCCAGACGCGACTCCCCGCAAGGCCATATAAGCATGTCTGCCTCGCCGCCGACACCCAACTCCATGTGTCCCCAACCGGCCGTCAGCCGCCCGCCACGCTTCACGGCACGCCCGTCCCTGCTCTTCCTTTGAAGAACAAATAGTGCCCCACTGAGCCGGCCCGCGCCACTCTGATTTATTCACCCACGCTCTCGCCGGTCCCAGCGTCAGGTGGTGGATGTCCTCCAGGCAAGGCGAAAAACCACGAGGAGAACATTCATGATGTGGCCACTTTGGAGATGAAGAAAGGAATAGATATCCACACAGGTGATGGAGAACCATCACCTGAGACTGTCTTCACAAACTGTGCCGAGTGTGTGTCCATCGCTAAAATGCACCGATAGATAGACGTCCGACATTAGACCTACGCCATCGTAATACCACACAGTGACTGGACCAGGTGAAGCCATCGTCCCATTAGTGACCTTAATGCTTACGGAGGGCATGGAGAACACTGGGGTGTCCATGCAGCCCAGCTCTCAAGTCAGCAGTGACATGACAGAAAGGATTTAGATGCCAGCTTGACCTGGTTTCACACAGGCTTTGCTCTACACTGGCTACAGGAACATGGTTGACCCAAGATAGTTAAATAGTAGTTAGACAATGATTGATACACACACACGCAAACACACACATACACACATAGTGCTATGCAAAAGTCTTAGGTCATAAAAGAAAAAGCTATCTGAGCATTAAATGCATCTTTACTCAGAAACAATAAAATAAACACAATATAACATATATGAATAGTATCACAATAAAAAGCATCAAGAATTTCTTCTCTGCTCCACAAAGTTACTGATATCTTGTTGGACAGCTAGACACCTCTTCAGTTCCCCAACCTCTCCCCAGGGGCACCCCAGTCATTCCAGCTCACTTAATTAATTGACTTAATTAGTTAACTTGATGAGTTATCGATTAGCCAAATATGGTATGCTAATGGTCAAGTCCACAGACACGTGGCTGTATTGGATGGCTGCTGTAAATACTGGGGTGACTTTCAGAGAGGTTTTGAATTGGCTAAGCTGACACACTTTGACAGACATAGAATCACAATCCCTGTCCCACTCCTAACACACATGAGTCATCTCTGCTTCGGCTCTGCCCCTCTAGCTTCCAACTGCATATCCAGTACAGGGCTGGGAGGAGAGGGGGTTTTGCGAGCCTACCCCAGCAGCACTGGCTTCGCCCTGAACAGGATGCCAGCGAACAACACATACGCACACACACTATAGATGCCACTTCAACTAAATGTGTTATTGTAATACATATATTTTTACTTCGTACAGTCAATATAGTACAGCAATCTTAGTTACATTTATTGAATCACTGCAGTCCTATCACTAGCTGTTTGTTAGTACCTAATTCAATGCAGGCCATCACTCATTTCTTGTTACAACGTATCCAAAGTGACATTTGTATCTATTTATTTATGTTTGTTTGTTTATTATATGAAGTACTTAGGCTACAGCTGCAAAGCCCCTCCACCCCCAAGACTCGAACCCACTTTCCCAGTCATAAAATGGAGTAAATTAACAAATCAGCAGATGGCCAAGAGATTAATATTTCAATACACTTTAATTTTCTTTTTGCTCATTTACTTTCTGATTTATTTTGTCACTCGTGTATTTGCTTCATCCTACGAGCAGCTTGCTTTCATTTCATTGGTTATTTTTCACTAAATAACTGGTCCCTAGTTTCCTACTGATCTCAACCGTCAGAAGTTCTCCAGACACCCATATTTTCTGTATTGCTCTTCATCTCTTTGCTTTATTTTGTACTGTCACCAGACCAGAAGGTCATTATACACCTTTCACACTCTTGTCACCCTTCAGGACGTCCCCCACAAATCCCAGTTGAACCATGAAGTTTGCCGACTGTGTGGGCAGTGCGAGACTTCAGGTGATTTTCTAAATCCAGCACCTGACTGCCTTTCTGAGCTCTCAAATGAAGGCCGTCTTCTTTTCCCTATCCTTGATTCTTTGGTTGTCTCCTACCAGCTATCTGATACTTCCTGCCCTTATAGTCTTCCAAGCATCTCGCTCTTCAGTTCCTGAACTCCACTCTCCATTCCTTCTGTCCAATCCAATCTTGATTATCCTAATCCTCTTGTCTTTGGTATTGCCTCTAGATTCCATTACTTTTCTGAGAGTGTCTCTGCCGTGCCCTGTGGTACCTTCCAGCTAACCTTCTTCTGACAATTTGGAAGACTCCATCCTGGCATCCGCTCCTTTTGAGCCTCCTTTCAGGTTTTCGGCATCCATAGGCAGTGTTGGCCTGACTTTTTTCATTTTGAGATACACAGCTTCTCTAAAAACCAATTAACATTATAAATTAATGTTACATAAAGGAAACCCCCCTCCACCGGATACATTTTAATTATTAAAAAGTTCTGAACCTTAAACCCCCCCCCCTTCTCTTTTTGCTATTTATATTGCGATAAGGTAGGTCAGCTCACAAGTCGTCATAGAAATTCCTACCATGTATTCTAACTGATGTTTTGAATAATAAAGATTCCTTGATGTTGTGATGTATTATGGTCATCCTACTCGTTCATAAGAAATCCACATGTAAACAGTTGTTCACAGAACGGTTTGCAGGTTTGCAGTAAAGAGAGAATAGTGATTGTTGGAGAGTGATTATACTTTTGAAAAGCAAGAGCCTTTTTTGTCAGGCTTTCAGTACAGTATTACTATATTAGGGGGCGGGTATATGATGTGGTGGACTAAGTCTCTGTGCTTGTGATCAGAAGGTCACCGGTTCGAACCCGGTCTTGTCAGAATAATCACTTGTCTGTGGACTTTGATTAAGGTCCTTAACCTCAAGCTTCCTAGGTGCCAAAGGTGATTACCCTTGGCTGTGACCCCAAAGCTTATTCGCACCTGAGTGGGTCTCAGGAGCAGAGCGCAGGATGGGGGAGGCAAAAAGAGAATTTCCCCACAGGGATCAATGAGGTATCAGATATTCTATACTATTCTTCAGATTTCACTGGATGAGTTACCAAATATTATTGCTTCCACTGTAAGCTCACCAGTGTACCCATTATAAATGCTGATGAGATGGTGTGCAGCTCCCATGGCAAGCAGCAGAGCAATGATACCGCTATAGACCCCTTTAGCGTGGTGTTCTGATCTGTCAAGAAATCTTTTCAAGGGAAACAAAACAATTTTATGTGGACTCCTCAGGTGTGTCCACGTCCATAATCCACTCTGCTTAATAGAACAGGCCAAATTATGAATATCAGCTTGTCGTTATTTGTTTACGTCCCCTTAATGTTAGCAGAATTATGTGACTCATAACTAGATAGAAGCCTTGATGTCTGTCTATCCATTTCTGCTTGCATAATTAATTTTCCAGCTACCTGGAGCTCGTCATTTGAAGAGTTTGCTTTACAGTGGGCCACAGCACTATGAACAGGACAACAGCCCATTACAGCACAGTGCCACAGTCAGGGGCCAGCTTGTGCCTCATCTGTCCTCAGATAGCATGGAAAGCAAATCACCTGGAGGAAACTCACACAAACAGAACAGGGGGTGCAAAGCTAAACCCACTGTCCTGCAGCTGTGAGCTCACAAAACTCAGCTTTGAATGGCTTCACTGAAAACACAGCTGGAAAAAAAGCAGTTTAAAGTTCACAGCAGTGTTTTGACTTTGAATAACATTTCTTCTGGGAAGTAATATAGCTTTTTAAAGATGAAGACCACCAGTGTAGTCGCACAGGCTGCTTTTAAACATTTTAACCATTTAAATTTCTAACCACAGTACTTATACTGGACTCACCTCAGGCAACATGAGCTCTACCATTGAATGATTATGTCCCAAACCCTAAGTATCTAGAATCCCAGGTAACACTAGCAGATGTGCAGTTATGTGGAAGAACAGGGCTGTGCTGAGACTTTTCAAGGGTCAGGTGTGAAACTCGTGGGGGAAACAGCATATTCAGGGCCCCGAAAGCAGACCCCCTCCAACCCCTTACATAAGTGTGGTTGAAGAATTTCAAATCAAAGACAAAACCTAAAATAATGCAGGAACCCAGTCTTTACTCACACATACTTACTCACACAATGTTATACAGGTTAGCAGCGTGACCAATATAAATGGCATGAGAATTTTACATGAGAGATGGTGGTGCGTTTCTCTGTGAAAGCACATAATCCCAATGAGAAATGCATTTGACCGCCATGGTGTGTAATAAAGGTAACAAACCGCCAAGCAGAGTGCTCTGATTGCTAAGAGAATGTATAAATTTTGCTTGAAGCAGAGCATCGATTTTTAAGCACCAGCTACACGAGTAGAGTCATTTTCACCCCACTGGTCAAATTTACCCCTCCAGATAAATGTATTGAAGGGCACCAAAACATCAGAAAAAATCTATTAAATCTGAATCTGCTGTGTTAAACACCCTAGTGTTATCTCTCCACCATAAACTGGAGCAAATTCCCCAGGCCCCTTTGTCGTACTGTGATTCTGCATGACCTGGCATCAAGCTGTGCTGCGATTAAAACAATTAAATAAGGTCAAAATGAAAACCTTGCAGAAGGGATGGTACACGATCCTCTTCTGCTGCAACATTTGATCTTTTACTGATCGGTACACTTTACTCAAAAGAACCAAATTTTTGTGTAATTAAATTGACACCGAAATACAGACGTAAAGGAGAAGGTAACACAGTGGCCAATTTAATGTTCCCTCAGCTCGTAAGGTATAATTTTTCTGTTCAGTAGCCCATTGCCCTGAGTGAGAGGAACGTGAATCGCTGTGAAGGAGACATTGCAATAAGAAAAAGTGTCACCCTTTTTAAAATGATTTGAGTTGAACGTATCCATTCTTCAGTGACTGTGCCCAATTTGAACACGCCACTCCCACTTGCCACACATCCGCTTGACCTTCGCAGATATAGACACACGCGTTTTGGAACATGTATAGAGAGAGCATCCTGAAATCTCGCTGTAAGTAAAAGCTGCAAGAAAAAGAACATTATAAATAGCAAAAAAAATAAATAAATAAAATGATGGATTCATCGCACAAGTCCGAAATATGACCTGGAGACTGGATTTCATTATGTTGCTCTGAATTCAAAGATGACTTATATATGCTAAAATTTAAATCCACAATCAGAAATGTGTCTCAGTTCTCCATGGATAACATGGATGGTTCCAGCATTTGCAAAGATTTAACTGTCCTTTTGAGGGTAACGGTTAGCAGTGTGAACATTGTGTGGCCCATTTATATGTATATAATAAAGTAATGTTCCCATACATATAGATTCTCTTCATCCTTCAGTCTGTCACAATGCTTCCACTTTCCTGGTCTTGCTGGTTGTTAAGAGAATGACTGTGTTACAGCTAGCTTTGGGATTTGAACTTGTGAACTGCATCCCTTCCTTGCCAACGGTAGCATATAGTACAGGCATTTTCTATTTGTTTCTATTTGCTTGGTCCTTACAGAGTGCAGAGCTACCAACCATGCAGTGAGATGCTTGCTCGTTACTTGTACATTGCAACCATTAGTTTGGTCTCGGCCGGGTTTCATGAGATTCTCTCGTGGAGACTGACCCCCGGCTAGATGATTAGCAGGGGTTGTCCATGGTTGTTTTCATCACGCTGGGAAAGATGGGATCAGATTAAAACTCTCTGCAAGATTGACCCGCTGCAGATGTACGCCAGTGTCCTTCATCCGGGTGTCAGGGTCCTGTTTACTCAGCAGGCTGGGGCACAGTCTTGCCGATAACCGGGAACAATCGAACAAAAGGCGACTCACCTGTGAGGAAGTGCTAAATTTAACTGAGTAAACCTCACCTAAAAGGAACAGCAATTCTGGCATATTAAATAGAACATTTAAACCATACTTTAGAATGTGATTTTACTTTAGAATTTAGCATAAAAAACCACATACTCAAATATTACTCTTCATCAAAATTTTAGCATAAGCTTAGGGATTGTGGTACATAAATACTGTGTTATACTAAATGCAGGTGAATGGACATAATCAAAGCCAAAATAGCAATGATAATTAATCAAACGATACTGTGCCCACATGAAGAGAAATTCAGTGAAGGAAAATTCTTTCCAAATGCCCACCAAAGTTTTTTGTTTTATATTTCACTAAATAAAATATAAATGACCAAAACTGCAAAAATGTCAGATACACGAATGTACAAGTTACACCTTTTCCATTGTACACCTTGCATTTCATTCCATTTCCATTAAAAATGGCATTGACATCAGTCATGTGAATTTAGTGATCTTGTGGCCCAGGAACTTTTGAAATATTGTGATATTTAGAAAAATACCCCTTTCCACTACAAAACAAATACTCCCCTTATACAATTCTGTACATGCTTTTCAAGACACGTCGCTACATATCATCCATCACATTCCCAGATAATCAGCCTGAAACTCATGAGATGCGCTGATTCTGTTATCGCTGTCTTTTAAACATTTGTGTACATCTCGCATGCTTTTCCGTAGTAATTCTGTGATGGTCTGGTCTCAGACTTTCTGCTTTTCCCCCAAGCAGGGCATCTGTACATGCTATCTGAAGGGTATCTGAAGGGCGGCCGTGGGATCTAAATAAGCTTCACCCACACCAGACTTGGCCATTTAGCCTTTGGAACCAGAGAACAAGGCAATCTCAGGCTTCGTAAGAGGTGACGCTCTCAGAGAGCTGTGCTCATGTGACTTCCATCTGCTGGCTGCCGGCTGGCACTGGCCAGTGCTATGATGGAACAAAGGTGCGCTTTATCCCCGTCTATGCATTCACACCAATGTGGCTGTCATAAGTCTAATTGAACACTGACATTTGCAGGACTCCTGCGAGTCTTAATCGCATTATGAACGTAGACATTTCCATTGACGCAGAAATGATTTAATTGGGACTGAAGTGACAGCAACCTCTTGGTAATACTCCGAAGCACCAGCTTAGGTCCGTGTTTCCCAACCCAGTATTCAGGGACCCACAGACGGTCTACGTTTTTGCTCCCTCCCAGCTCCCAACATCGACTGTCTGTCGGTCTCAGAGAAAACATTAACATTCAAGGTGCGGCAAGACCAAGTGCAATTGGGCAACCATTGACCAGCTTGTGCATTTACAACTTGCCCCTGATATTGTTTCATTGCTCTTTGGAAGAGCATGTAGGTCTATGCTTGAGCCATAGGGGACAGGGAAAGGTGAGTGTAAAGGGATGCTGATCCCGGATCAGGCGTTGGCCATCTAGAGGACTGAGCGATGGCCTGTGAGGTGCATCCACTGCATACAGATCAAGGCTGAGCACAACACAGCACAGCAGCGCAGAAACGCTCTGACAGACGGTGGGGAAACATCAGAGCTCTAGCCTCATGGTTCAGAAGCGAGCCTTGAGGCCACTCAACAGCTGCTAATTATAGGATGAAAGGGCACTGCGCATTAAACCGCTGATCATACACACACTCTTCATCAGCACCGATGTCTTTTGCCATTTGTCTTTGCGATGTTTCGTCTAATCTATTGTTCATAAATGCTATTTACTTACTGTTCTTGCGGTCATTATTGCTTGAAGCTGCTACTTTCTATTATTTCTTAGTGATTCTTCATTAATATTACTATTAACTGGCAGTGTGCAGGTGGTATGCGAATGGCAAACATGAACACGGGTTTGAATTCGTAGTTTCACCTGGGAGGAGGGCGCACCCCTAAACAAAAGCATGCCGGCCAGCCTGTCACGTTTCCGGCATTATTTATGAACAGTATAAATTCGGCAGGGGAGATTATGTGAATTTATATGCCCCTCCCCGACGTGGGCGGATTTACAGACCCACGCCCGTGACCTTGCTCCGTTCACTCTGGTTGCGAGCCGTCACTCTCTAGAGCCGGTTTCCATCGCAGCGTGTGTGCGCGCGCACGTCTGTCCCGTCACAGTTTGCTCTCTTTTTCTCCCCCCCCCCACTCCTCCCCGTCTCTTCCGGCTGGATGCAAATGAAAGCTTGGCTCCCTAGATGCCCCGGCTCTTCATCAGGCTGACCGGGACTGATTGGCAGCGAACAGACGGAGGAGCTGACAAGGTTCACCCTGAGCTGCAGCTCTGGAGGTCATTCCACATCTTTTTTTTGTTTAATATTTTTTTTAAAAAGTCACCCAACACTATTTTTGTTGCACAAATGCTCGGGACATAGCCGCAGACGCGTCCATGTTATTGGGATAGTGAAGCGTATCTTTCTCGCTGCATGCCGCGCGCCTTGAGAATAATTGGCTCGTTTTGTGCCCTGGATGTTTGTCCTCTTCTGAACACCCTCATCAGAGCCTCGTATGACTCCTCTAAGCACAGCGCCCCTGTGATCCCTTTCATCTCTGTGTAAAGCACCCCTGTCAAATTTGGAGAAAAATATATTTAATCTATGTCAGTCTGATCTAGCGAAACATACACTTAAATAAGCTCCTGCTTACACCAAAAGGGAATTGTTCAATTGTTGATTCATGACCACACATTCAGTGTGCTATTAGTTTCAGTCTTCTAATTATTAATTTTTTTATTTAGATCAGCCCCACAGGGGTACATCACAGCACAGTGCTGCAACCCTTTTCATTTTCAGAACCGCTTGGCACTGGGCTGCTTTTCTTTCCGATTTGATGGCCAGTCGGGCCTTTGTATCTGTCAAATGTCTATCGTGAGCAGGGCAGGAAGTGATTAAAAAGCTTCAGGGTTGTGGACTGTGTGCATTTTGCATGGTCTCTTTGCTGCTCTGCTCCCTCTTTGTATCCCAGCGCTGTGGAAAACCTGGCAACTTTTTATGGGAATAATAGCTGTGCCCGTTTAAAAACGTCGTCGTAATTGCCAGCTTGTCTTATTTCCCCTAGCAACCTCTGCGCAGCACGCTACTGATTCACGCAACCTACAATGTAGCTTCTGCCATGTTTCTGCTCATGGAGGCTTTCCGTCAGACAGAAACAGATGGAGAGCCGTGTGGCCGCGGCTAACAGCCATACCTGTAGTCCAGGCATAATCTAATTGGTAAAATAGCCAGAACCAAAGCAGGTTTATTTTGAGGTTGGGTGGACTTCATGTGCCCCTGCTGTGTGATGGACCAGTTCTAGGAGACTGGAGCCAGCATACTGGGATCAGTGCATCAGCCTCTACGTCACAGAGAGCAATGTAAGCTGCCCCCCACACACACACACACACGCACACACACACACAC
>JAABNX020000106.1:10806237-10825892 GCA_015163995.2 Mormyrus lacerda | reverse complement strand
GAACTAAAAACACACTCATGCAGTGCCCGCACCAGCGCAACACTTACACCCCACCCTATCCATACTCCACAAAATAAAAAAAGAATCAAACACCGGGCTACACCTGCGTTGCTGCTTCTGACCAGACGAGTCTCTTTGGTCCTCCTCTTAGCAGGTTAGCTAAAGGAGCCTCAACCGCACTGAATCCTCGGATGAAGTAGTGGTAAATATTTGTGAAACCCAGGAATCTCTGAAGTTCCTTGACCATCCCGGGTTGTAGCCATTCCAGGATCCCTTTTATTTTACTCAGGTCCATGGCTACCTCCTCTGGTTGGATAAGGTAGCCCAGGAATTGAATAGCGATGGAATTCTCATTTCTCTCTCTTGACGTAGAGGCGATGGTCAGCCAATCTTTGGAGAACCTGCTGAACATGAGCGACATACTGGGCTTTGTCATCTGAGTAGACAAGGATGTCGTCGATGTAGGTAATTACGAACTGATGCAGCATATCTTGGAAGATGTAAAATGTTAATAAAAGCCTGGAAAATAGACGGACTATTAGCTAAACTGTACGGCATCACGAGTTATTTATATTGACCGGTACCAGTGAGGAATGACGTCTTTGACTCATCTCCCTTGTGGATTCGGATGAGATTATAAGCACTGCGGAGATCTAGCTTAGTGAAGATCCGTGCCCTTTGGAGCTGTTCTAAGGCAGAGGGGATAAGGGGAAGAGGTCGCTTCTTGGTTATCACATTTAGAGGTCTATAATCTATACACGGGCAAAGACAACCATCCTTCTTACCCACAAAGAAGAATCTGGCTGCAATGGGAGAGGTGGATGGACAAATAATACCTTGTTCTAGGGATTCCGAGATGTATGTCTGCATAGCTTCCTCCTCCGATCGAGAGAGGGAGTATAATCAACTTTGTGGCAGAGTAGCTTCTTCGAGGAGGTCGATGGCACAGTCAGAAGGGCGGTAGTGAGGAAGGCCATATGCCTCCTTTTTACTGAACACCTTGGAAAAGCAGCGGTACTCCTCGGGAATAGCAGAAAGGTCCTCTGGAAGAGAACTCTAAAGAAGAAACTCGACATGGTAATGACAGGCAGGCTTGGAAGCATTGTGAGGACCAGGCTTGGATCGCACCTGTTCTCCATCCTATTTGCAGGTCATGCTGCCTCAACCAGGGGAATCCTAAAATAATAGGGTTTCTTGGAGAGGAAATAATTAGGAATTGAATTTTCTCACTATGACATTGTGCCACCTTAAGTAATACTGATCTGGTACGGGAGGTAATGCGTTCTGATGTCAGGGGTTCCCCATCTATTCCTTGCACACATAGGGGCTGTTGTAGCATCTCTATTGGGAGGTTGTTAGTCAAGGCAAACTCTTTATCAATAAAATTCCCCGTTGCCCCTGAATCTACTAAAGCTAGTTAGTGAACTCGGCCATTCACCCAAATAAGCTCATTTAGTACCATCATCAGTGTTTGAGTTAAGGAAGGAATAGAGAGGGTTTTTGCCTGCATCTCCCTCAAGTTGCGTCGAGGGGGTGTAGTAGGGCAGTTCCGTAGCACGTGTCCCGTCTCCCCACAGTAAACACAAAGTCCCCTTCATATTCTGCACTCTCGCTCTTCAGCTGACAGGGGTGCACGTCCCACGACTATGGGTGCTGGGTCCTCCAATCGGGCCGGAGGAGTGGGTAGGGATTGCTCGTGATTGTGTGCTGACTGTCGTTGTTCCCAGATGATCGTGTCCAGTGAGATGGAGAGTATCACATATTCATCGAAGGAATGAGCCGCTCATCAGCAGGCCAGTTCTCCTCGTAACTCTAGTTGTAGCACATGCCGGAATATTACCTGGAGGCAGTCAGTGGGCTACTGTAACCCGGCAGCCAAGGTCCGAGACTCCAGGGAGAAGTCTGATGCGGTGCCGTTCCCCTGGTGTAGATCAAGAAGCTGGTCGCCAAGGCATTGACCAACGCAGAGTGATCAAAGACTGCCCGAAAGGTGTCTTGGAAATCCCAGGATGATTGCAGCAGGGGCCACCCCAGGGGCGAGAGGCGGCCACAGAGGCAGCAGGTGACCACAAAGTTGGAGCCAGAGGGGAACTCGTAGGGGGTGAGGAGACGAACAGAAGGACAGGCAGATGAGGAAGTCGGAGGGGACCTCAGCACAGGCGAGAAGGAAGGTGAATCCGTGGCAGGCAATGGCACAGCCTCAGCTGGTGAAGGCACAGCAGACCGACGAGTTGGAGTGGGGGGACCCGCAGGTGACCAACGAGTTGAAGCGGGCGGAACCACAGGTGACTGACGAGGCATCGGAGCTCGGACCGCAGGAGGGCAACGAGGCATCAGAGGGGAACCCGCAGGTGACCGCCAAGCAGGAGCCTAAGCACCCACAGGTGTCCTATGAACCACCACCCCAGAGACTAAGAGTGAGCCAGGGGACAGGGCAAGCGGGACACAACCCCGGCGCATGTGTCCTCTCCCCTTCCAGGAGACCAAAAGGTGAGGACCCGGCTGAAAGCTGCCACACTGGGGTACACCACCCACTTAGAAATATGGAGACACATGCAAAAACACATTTAATGTATCTGGGATACAACAATAATTTTATTTGCTAAATTTTTCCTCTACTACTGTTCTTTCTCTTATTGTAGTTCATTACTATATGCTCCACTCAGTTGTTCTCACTCAATACAGCAGGGGAAACACCCTACATTTTCATCAGATAAGGATGCAGTAGGGACAAAACCCAGCTTTTTAATTTGCATTTACTTTCTCAAACAAATAATATGTTTCATTTACTCATTATCATTAAATGCATATTTAAATAACGGCATCATGAGCAGGCGTGAGGGCAAGCAAACAAACTGCCACTATGGAAATGCTACAGTTTTACTGCCGTTAAAAGTCTTTTAGTGCAGTAAGTCCCTAAAGGTTTTTCCTTAACAAGGAAACCTTTAAAGGAATTCTGTGCAACACCCTTAAATAAACCCCTGAGTTAAGGAAAAATTAAACCTTAAGCGTCATACTAAAGGGGAAAACTTAAAAGTGTTTTGTGAAACCGGCCCCTATTCCTCCGGGTAAGTCAGAGGGAGGGTATGCATGATTCGAGGGGTGGGGCCAGATGAGGGAACATGACCCTACATAAGTGGTCTTCCACTCCAGTCCTTGAGAGATACCTGCCCCTACATACTATGCCCTTGTTCTTCATCATTAAGGGTTTCGAGTTGACATTATTGTCACTGATATAAAGCAAAAAAATGGGGAAACTGGAAGTAATTGATGGTGGCATGTTGGTTGGTATTGCAGCATCACACCTCCAAGGTTGTGGGTTCTGATCCCAGCTTCAGGTCTGTGCAGTTTGTATGTGTTCCCCATGCGCTCCCCATGTTTCTGTGGGGTTTCTCTCTGGATACTGCTTCCCAAAAATATACACTGAATTGTGTCTCAACATTGGCCGTAGTGTAGTGTTTTTGTAATTTCCCCACCAGATTTCCCCACGATGAGATAAAATCCTGGAACTTTTCACCTTCTAGAGACAAGGATAACCATATAAAATCTGTGAGCACAATCAGAAAATAAAAAATTTTGTTTGGTTACTTCTGGTTAAGGTCAGGCTGATTAGGGGTTAAGGGTGTCGTGAATGGGATTAGAGTTTTCCCCACTTAGATAGGTACACTGTACCATCGTAAGTCAGTTTGAATCAATGCCTCTGCAACACAGATATCTCACTTTAAAGTGAAAATGGTATAACACAGTATAAAAAATACACATTCTCCATTACATACGCCTGCACCTCCCCTCAGCCCCAGTCTCACTCATTAACTAAAGTCTGTGGAGGAAAGCATGTCCCTGTCATCACTAAATAACATTTTATAAGCCAGATGGAAATTGGTAGAGTGGTTCTCATGTCCCACGTAATCCCACAGGCCTCAGCTCAGTGTACAGGCTGCCTTGACAGTTAAGGCTCTTTTAAACACACTCCTAACAGCACAGCCATTCATTTAGGCTGATTACTTGCCAGTATGAATTGCTGGCTGGATTGTCTTTTGCTTTTCATCTTGCCGAAACCTGAGGGAATAAGAGAGGGGGGGCGTCTTTAGCTGGCAAAGAAAAACGCAAACAAAACAGCAAGGTCATTTATAAAAACAATTACAGTTATTAGTAATTCAAAATCAATTGTTTTTGTCTCAAGCAGTTTTATATATGGTCAAAATTATCACAGTATTAAAAGCAGCTCAATTATGCAGCCTATGTAGTTGTCTTAGAAATAGGTTAGATCTTTACAATAAACTTTGAGAAACATGTGTTTTGTTTTTGCGGTCTGGAAAAGGTATAGCAATTGGTGTCCTTGCCTTGTCAAAAGTGGGGGCTTTGCAGTGATCAGTTCCTAAAGCCAGGTAGCAAGGTGGCAAAAAGTGATCCTGATTTACTATGACAAGTGGCCCAGCAGCAGAGAGGCTGACCAATGAACAGCAAGCAGGTGGCTCATGTGTCTTTCCTTCTCACCCATTATGGGCCCATAGTCCTCTGCCTGCTAATGCTCATAGTTCAGCCTGACAGCTTTGGATAGTACTGACCTTTGAGGTAGAATTTCAGTGCTAGTGAAACTGACTAATTGCAGGTGGAGGTGGTGAGGTTAGGTCTCAGTAATTGTGTTATAAATTAACTGGGCTGTCTTTCTTCTCTCTTCCCAGTCATTCTAAGAGACTGGTGCAACAGTGACCTTCCTCCACAGCTTTCTCAGGCTTGGTCTTTGCCACCTTGTCTTCAGGCTGTATCATGTCAGTGCAACCAAAGCCATTGCCAAATGTTGCGTAATAATTATTGCTCTTGTGCCAGTGGCACACCGCCTTCAAATAAATAAATGCAAGAGTAAATATAAGTACTGGAAGTAAATATTCTGTAGTATGTCATGCAATAATTCAGGCTAAATCAGCACCAGGCGCACATAATTTGTAAATGTACTTATCTTGCCAAGCCAGATTTGTTTGGGAATGATTGCAGAAGCAGCATTCTATCCCTATCACTCACCTCATAGGATTACCTGCCTGCTCTCATCTGAATAATGACACATATTAAGTATGAAAACCTTCTTTCCTGTTTTCACTTTGGTGTTGGGCAGCTGAAACCCCTTCTGAATGAAACAGACTATGCTCGGCAACAGAAATCAGAAAAATCAGTGAAGATGATTCTTTTCCATCTTCTCACATTGCCAAAATGTGTTTGGCATCCTTTTTTCATTCACGAAAATGTGCCGCCACACACACGCACCTTGGGTTTTGTGTTAAATTATGCTCTTTGACCTGTGACCCTGAACTGAATAAATGGTGCAGAGATGGATCATGTTAAGGACTGAAATGCCATATGTTGTGACCAAATTATATTTAATCAGTACCATGTATAAACCATCCAATCAATTAGAAGATTTTTTAGTATAATTCCATACTTGCTTTTATTACTTTTTTTTACATGGTTCTTCAAATGCTATTTGTAAAATGTAAAACTAATAAATGATTGTGATTTCACACTCTCCTACCCTGTACACTACTACTGAGAGCAGCAGGGGGGCTCAAAGATTTCTTCTAGTTTCCTCCTGCAGTCCAAAGGCTGTTCATTCAGCCTGCAGTCAGGCTGAATGAATCTCTAAATTGTGTAGTGTATAATTGTGTCATGGTGTGTGTGTGTGTGTGGATTAGGTTTATATTACATTGTGGGGAACAAATTTAATAAAAACCTATGTTTTGAAAATGTAGGGACCATTTTGCCCTATTCCACCTTGGATGACCCTGACCAAGATGAACAGTTAGAAGCTGGATGGATGGATGGATGGATGGATGGATATAATGCAATCGACATTAGCCACACTGCTACTGTTTACATTAATAAGCTTACACCACGTCCACACGAGGGTCTGCTAAGCCCCAGCGATGATCAGCACCACACAGCAACCACAACATCCCCACTTGGAGCTGCCAAAGGGGACATGGCGTGCTGCCACTAATCACTCCATAGAGGGGGAGGGAGAGCTTCCCCCGGCACGACTCAGAACCCACGTCATGGTAGGATGAGGCAGAGGGCGATCCGGGGGCAGCTTGCCTGTGGTTCACTCTCTCTATCAAAAGACAATTCAGAGGCTAATAGCCAAGAGAGGTCAGGCACTTCCTGTCTGTACTGCTGGTGACCTACAGGTAGGAGCCATTCTGAGAGGCACTAATGTCCCCACCTCAGCTGATCTTGGCCTCCATGTCACCTGCCCCTTCCCAGTCTGTCATGCAATTGATTGTACAAATCAATTTAACAAGAAATAGTAGCTATCTTTTTACAGACTGCCGAAACGAAATAAGTAAGTGTCAGGCGTGGATCGGTCACATATGACAATACCCAAACCGCCTAATGGGTCTGAATAGGTGTATCACATATCAGATCAGTGCATCTCTACTAAATATCTACTGTGTCTTATGTTCTGTATGAGTAGTACCTAATGGCCTCAGTTACCCATACACTGGACATCACTATTCTCCTATGTGAAATGTTCTGGCAAAGTTGCATAAATGAAAATGTATAGGGATTTTTTTGGATTCAGTGTAAACCCTAATCCCAACTCTAACCCTAAACCTAACAGCCACCCGAACTCAGCTGAAACAGCAATCTTACACACAGAGGAGTTGGCCAGTGGACAGACTAATATTTCATGGAAGTTGCACCAGAGCACTGGATGCCCTATACTAAAACACCTTGAGTATTACATTGAGATGGCATTGCTTTGTTAGACTGTAATGAGTTCAAACTAAAGGCCTGAAGTCATTATGGAAAGTATATTAACTCTATCAATAAATTACACAGGGGGTGGACAAAATGAGACAAAAAGACCTAACCGCCTATTGATATCAGAGGCCTGACAAGGAGTAGGGCACCCTTTCCTTCAAAAAAGCTTCAATCCTTCACAGAATACTGTCATGCAAGCCCTGAACTGTGTATAGTTACTGTATATTGGACCATTCTTAAAGAAGAAAAGCCTTCAGTTCTTTGAGAAATGAAAGAGATGGAAATGTACTTTCATACCCTGCAAAAAGGTTTGAAGATGTTTAGGTCTGGTGTTTGGATAGGCCAGGGCTATTCAAATCATGGTCCTCAAGGTCTGAGCCCTGCTGATTTTCCAGCCTTCCTTTACCTGTGAGCCAGGTGTGAAGCCTCTTGCCAATCAGAATCAGTCATTATTAAACAAACTACTTAGGAGAACTGAAAACACGGCTTGGATTTGGAATCGAGGTCCAGATTTGAAGAGCCCTGGCACAGATCATGAATGTGTTTGATGTTCATGTCTTAGAATATGGGAATATCATGAGGGAATAGTGTTTACTTCAGGGTGCATCTGATCACACTCCTTGGCCATGCAAAGTAATCATCACACCTTCCGTCTACCATAAACATAGGATCGTTTCACATTGTTAACAGAGGAATGAGAACAACTCTCCAAACGTAAAAACATCCATATGTAGAAAATAAGGGTGAATCATGACTCATCAGATCATACTAGTTCCACCACTGATGGATCTTTGCACATTGGCCTTGGATGCAAGCAGTTTCCGAATGTCAGCCCTGCTATAAATTCTGACTTTGTGAAGCTCATGATGAATTGTTTTGTTGAGACCGGGTTGTAGTTCAATTTTCAACTCTGTAGTAATTTTTGAGGCCATAATTTTGTGGCGCTTAACAATTATTCTGTTAAATGATCATCTATCATTGTCAACTTGGTACACATTGACCTACAGCCTTTGTTTCTTGTTGCCAATGCAGTCTGTCCATGTTTCATATATGATGACATGATCTTCATACTGTTCTCCTTCACATGAGACATCATATTGCAATTTTCATAACCCATGCACCTACAAGTGGGTCATTGGCTGCTTTGAAGCTAGTCATCTCATATCCCTTCAAAAAGTGCAGATTATCAGACATCCTTTACAGCTGAAACATACTGCTACTTTGCACCCAGCCTAATATGAATCACTACTATCACTGTGTAATCGCGATTTAGTTTTTAGATTCCGTTTTCATGCAGCATTTCATTGTTTTGCCTATCCTCATAATATCATATTCCTTGTTTGCAGGTAATTTTGAGGTCACCGAAGGCCATATATGAGCAATTTATTAATGGGAGGATAATCGAGTTTAACGACTGCAATGTTGCAGCCGGAAGAGGTTACCATAGTAACACTAATTTCTGGAGGGAATTAAAGGATCATATGCTGTCGCCTCCTTTGTGTAGCTGCAAACTTTTTTTTCCAATGGCTCACAAAGTTATTCGCACTGTCTTCTGAATCTTTGCCTACTTTTTCTGAGCTTTTCTTAAGTTATTGAAGGCTGCTGCTTGAAATAGAATTTCAATATAAAGTTTGATTCTAGTGGCATTGAAGGAAAGTGATTCTGATTAATAAGCTTTCCACCCTTGCATATGTGTAAACAAAAACATATCAAAGAATACAATCACACAACATAATTTTCAGTATTTATTGAGGCACTTGCACAAACCGAAGATGAAGAATATGTACAATACACAAAATTATATTCAGTTCACATTCTTCAGTCGGTTAACACTGAAACATAGTACATTTTGACATGATCTGCTGTTTATATTTTGGTAATAACTGTCACAGTACAATTATTAAAAATATCACTTTTGTTATCTAGTCAGACGGGGATCTACATCATTTAATCATATAAAACAGTTGGATACAAAATTCTCAGTTGTAATATATACTAGCAAGAATAACCATGTGAATTTGGGGTATTAAGTTATGCGATTATTTGTAACATGTGGTATTTACTAATACATCCAGGTAAGAAACATCGAACAAACTTCAACCATAATTATTAAATGAGTCATTCCTTCCCCTGGTTGTGTGTAACATTTAATTTGATAGGCACTACTTTGAACTATAAAGATTATAGTGTAATTATAAAGACATAATGTCTCCATAATTGTTAATAAAAATAATGTAGAAAGTTTGAAAAACACTTGAACAGTTTTTTATCAGAATTTTAAATATCATTGAAGAGGGAGAGTACTTACTCGTCACGAGAGTCTAACGCAAAGCTTTTCCTTACCCTATACTGCCATCTCCTGGTTGTTTTTTGAGCTCATCCCGCCTGGTCTTGCTTGGTGATGGACTCCCAGGGACAGATGATCTCTTTCACGGTGCCTCTTATCCCGCTAGTACATTCATTTTCTTCATCCTCTGAGTCGATGGGGTAGATCCGGCACTCCGGCGGGATATCCACTTTTATCTGGAAAAAGCTGGGAAGAGCACAGTTATTGGCGATACTTGTGTAATATTTGGTTACTTGGTTATTATTTTACATGACAATCTGATATGTAGTTTTTTGTTTCTTCTATTTTTGCTTCCTTAAAGATCTGTAAATTCGTAACATTAATTGAATCATGCTGAACAGGAGCTGTAGCTGAAAAGTTAAAACTTCATTTATAAATAAAACCTCAGTGTGTGAAAGATCTGTTTTGCTCAGCAGGGTCATCTCATTGTAAACATCCAGTGTAAAACTTTTAAATACAAATCTCTAGTTGAAACTTTACATAAAGGTACTACTTAGTAGAGTAATTAGGAAAATGCTGCAGCACGTTATTTTAGGGATAAAACTGAATCTATTACATTGATTTACTAATGATTACTAATGATCACAATTCTATTCTAATTCTATTTACAGATAGTTAAATTTTAATTCTAATATTAAATTCTAGAGTTATGGGCAGACCGGGCACTCACTTGGCAATCCTCTTGGGCTGCGGCTGAGAGAGCGGCTCCCGGCTCAGCGGCTGAACTCGCCCGCCCATTGCTGAGTGACACTTGGGCGAAAGGCTTGCCAGCACAGAGGCATTGCCGCAGCCGCGTCTCAGGAACCGGCTGAGGGATAGCGCCACACGGGACTTCTGGCTGCCTAGCTGGGACTCATTGGGACCCCTCGCCGACGCACTGACTCTGGGCTCCAACGGGACTTCGGCGATGGATGGGAACTGGGCAGCGGCGGAGCCTCCCTGGCCCTCAAACTTCCTTTCGGATGCGGGCGTGCTGTCGATGGCGACGCTGATGGGTGAGGGGCAGGCGGCGCTGTTGGGAAGGCCTGGGAAGCCCGGCGACGGAGGCAGTCGCTCCAGGCCGTGAGACAACGGAGCCTCGCAGATGCCCGTGTAGACCGCTAGATGGGGCACCGGCGCAGTGAACTTACACAGCTGCATGGGAAGCGGAGGAAGAGCACGCAAGTCAACAGGGGGCGCTTGGAAACATTTCGCTTAAAGCCTTGCTTAACGTGGATTTTATAAGTGTATATAGATTACAGTTTCTTTGCATGGCAATAAAATGTATTTATTACCTGTGTTTTGTTGTTTTTGGGACATTAAGCCAGGTTAAGGTTTTTCCACGTTTAAGTTAAGCCAGGGGTCAAAAACTGCAGTCCTGGAGGGCCGGAGCCCTAAAACAGGTTTTGGTTCACCCTCATTTAACACACCTGATTCAAGTCCTTGTGCTAATTACCACACAGCTATTGAGCTGAATCATTTGTGGTGGAAGGGGGAAAGAATTAAGCTACACAGGGCTCTGGCCCTCCAGGACTGCAGTTTGAGACACCTGAGTTAAGTATTTTAGAACTTCCTGGACAGCATGCTCTAGCCTCTCCTGGAAGGACGTTCATCCGCACTGAAGTACACACATTCTGTACTTAAGAAGCACTATTATCTAATGTTCTGGGGCCTGAATTTATGAAGCTGGATTTCAGGTTAGCAAGATAATTTGATGGACTTTAGGTAGTTTAGGCTAAATAGAGAAGTGGACGAAGATAAAGTCCATTGAAATTTGTCTTAAATATGACAAGTGATCTAACCAACCAATCTTGCCTGGTGAAATAGGGCCCTGTAGTGTAGAAAAGCAAATAAAGATGAAGATAATGATGCTATGTCCTGTAGCAAAATGGCAAATTTGAATTGTGGCTGTATTCTATTCTATGCAAACTCACTACAAACTGATATATATATATAGTGTGAAATATGTGTGTATTATGATTATACTGCATATATGTTAAAAATGTTCTCCACAATGTGTTTTTGACGTTGTGGGGACCACAAGATCTGTGAATGCAATCAAAAAAGCCTTATATTTTGTTTGGTTACTTATGGTTAAGGTTAGGGCTGGGTGGGGGTTAAGGTTGTCATGTTGGGATTAGAGTTTTCCCCATAAAAATGAATGGAGACAAAGATATAATTACAAACCTGTGTGTGCATATGTGTAAATATGTACGATTCAGAGACTACAAACAGGAAATGATCATGATTAATGCGTGGACTTTATTTAATTAAACGTTATGTAAACATCTGTGGGCAAACATAATGCAGCAAGAAAACACAATGAAGCAGTGATGACAATGAGGTGATATCAGTTTTTCATATACAGCACACAGTTCAGAAAAAAGACGAAGATGGCTGAAATCCGGTGAAAATAACATGATATGCTCAGCTGAAAATTACACCGATGTGTTCCATGCCAATGAGGAATCACTATGAGACACGGAGAAAGACACAGAGAAGCTGAAATGGGTGACAAATAAAAACTACTGATTACGTGGAATGAGTTAGTTATGAGGATGACTATGTTCATTAGGTTGAGCTTGATTGTAAGAGATTGATACTTTTGTGTAAAACAATAATGTGTGGGCATTTTAAATATATGTCCGGTGAATGTATTAAATGTTGTTCTTCTGAGCTAATGATCTTATTTACGCCTCAAATAACTCCATCACATGCCAAATAAGAATTCATTCAGCACGATTTAGCCTATCTTGTATCTTGTAGCCCAGGGACAGCCAGCATTCAGAAAAAAAGCGCTAATTGGCGCTTTCCCACCCACAACAGGAATTGTGAACTTAAAGCAAAACTAGCATGGGAGATGCGAAAAGCTCGTAGGTTCAACTTAACACCGGCGATATTACACAGAAGTATGTCAGTTCGGTGGGAACATGACAGATGTTACTGGTTCCTAAAAACGTTCCTGCAGTGGTAAAGCGCCTCATGTAACAAACAATGATATTTTACGGTACTGTACTGTATAAGCAAAAAAAAAAAAGGAAAAAAACTCAAACTGCCTAGTTATTTCATACAGTTACCAACAACGTTAAAACAAAAACTCCATGATAGCAAGTCACTCAGCAATATTGTACAGGTAAATAAGGAATAACGTTGTCTTCCTTATTTATCTGTACCATATGGCTGAGAGACTTGTTTATTCCCATCACCATTGCAATGTTTCATTGCAATGTTGACCGTGTGCTAACTTGCATATAACAAATAAACTGAAAACTAGAGGTATAGCAAGTTTAGGCTTAGAAATTAATCCCACAACATGCTGTATTATAGTTTAAATAATGAATATCAAAAATATATAATACTTTTACTTCTGAAATTGATATAATAAATAAGTTTTGCAGTTTATTTCATATATGCCCATAACAGCAGGTGAAACATATGCTGAGAAAGCAAACAGTATTTTTCACAGCCTTCCACTTGCTATCCCCTCTCTGCTGTCATGGCTCTGCTTTTTTCTGCCCCTCCTTGAGCATGTTGCGTTTGTCCAGCTTGCTCATGACCTGCGTGATGTCCATGGGCCCGCTGGCGGCCAGCCGCGCCTTCTCCTCTTCCTCCCGCTGCCGCAGCACAATGGGGCTGAGGTTGGGCTTACGCTTTTTGGCGTTCTGCTCCAGCTGTGCATCGCTGCAGTACAGAGTCCAGGACGGGAGCAGGAGGACCACACATTAATGCACACTGTGGCAGGATGGGCCTGCAGCCTATAGCACACTGCAGGACAGTGAATGCTCTGTGCTGGTGCACTGCACAGGACAGCACTGCACAGTGGCTGAGGACAGTACTGCATTGCAACACAAGACACCACACACAAGATAAAACACATTTTACGACAATACTATACAGTAACTCACATGATAGGACAGTGCTGTACAGTAACAATGCAAAGCACAGCAACATAGGACATCATTGCACATTAACACAGGATAGTACAGGAGGGCACTGCACACTTCATGTCTTGCCACTTAGTGTTTGCACTATTCCTCACCTGAATTTGTGTTCCTCAGGAGATATCGCCTTTTTCTGTGTCTCCTTGAAAACAGTAGACTTCATGTAGCGTCCAAAAGAGTCCTGTCATGGAAACACGACTGTAAAACCATGGCTTTCCCTGGCAGTAATGATGGTGAGGTAGACAAGCGCGCAGCCCGAGGCCGGACCTTCTTCATGAGCATGTAAATGTGGGTCTGGGCGGCGTCCAGCACGTAGCGATGAGGATGGACCAGACCCTTCACAGTGATATCCATGGTCTTGCCATCGATGTTGATCCAGCGCGGTGCTCCAGGGGCCAGAAAAGTTCTGCATTCATACACAGCACAGATGCATGCGGTGTCACCACACAGCATTCAATGGTGCTTCTGAAAGAACCAAAGCCTGCTCACTGACATAGTAATCTAACATGAATGTTATAAATAAAACTTTGCTGTCTGTTGCTAAACTTTACACTGTCAGGCCAAATGCAAATCCCCAGCCTTGGATGGACAATAAAAATATATTCCATTGTATTCCATTCCATTCTTTCTAAGCAACATGGCCTGCATTATTTATTTTATTTTGCCTGCAGCTTTATCCAGAAAATAGCAATTTTATCGTTTTATTCTATCACAGGTATGGAAAAAATGAAAGTACCACAGCAGAATTGTTTGTTTCACTCATTTCTCAATATATGGGTGTGCGTATGTGAATAATATATGAACATAAGAAATTAACAAACGAGAGGAGGCCATTTGGCCCATCAAGCTTGTTTGGGGAGAACTTAACTAATAGAGTTATTAAAATTTTATCTAGTTCTGATTTAAAGGAACCCAGGGTTTTAGCTTGAACTACATTAGCAGGAAGACTATTCCATACTCTAACACAAAGAAAGGATTTTTAGAAATCTTGGCCAACTGAAAAGTATGAACTTAAACTTAAACTTAAGTTTAACTTAAACTTAGTTGGGGCTCCATTTGCCTGAATTACTGCAGCAGTGCGGCGTGGCATGGAGTCGATCGGTCTGTGGCACTGCTCGGGTGTTATGAGAGCCCAGGTTGCTCTGATAGTGGCCTTCAGCTCTTCTGCACTGTTGGGTCTGGCATATCGCATATTCCTCTTCACAATAGCCCTTAGATTTTCAATGGGGTTAAGGTCAGGCAAGTTTGCTGGCCAATTAAGAACAGAGATACCATGGTCCTTAAACCCGGTACTGGTAGCTTTGGCACTATGTGCAGGTGCCAAGTCCTGTTGGAAAATGAAATCTCCATAAAGTTGGTCAGCAGCAGGAAGCATGAAGTGCTCTAAAACATCCTGGTATACAGCTGCATTGACCTTGGACCTCAGAAAACAGTGGACCAACACCAGCAGATGACATGGCACCCCATGTCTGTGGAAACTTTACACTGGACCTCAAGTAACGTGGATTCTGTGCCTCTCCTCTCTTCCTACAGACTCTGGGACCCTGATTTCCAAAGGAAATGCAAAATTTACTTTCATCAGAAAACACTCAGCAGCAGTCCAGTCCTTTTTGTCTTTAGCCTAGGCAAGATGCTTCTGATGCTGTCTATTATTCAAGAGTGGCTTGACACAAGGAATGCTGAAACCCCTGTCTTGCATATGTCTGTGCGTAGTGGTTTTTGAAGCACTGACTCCAGCTGCAGTCCAATCTTTATGAATCTCCCCCACATTTTTGAATTGGTTTTGTTTCACAATTCTCTCCAGGGTGCAGTTATCCCCGTTGCTTGTATACTTTTTTCTACCACATCTTGTCCTTCCTTTCGCCTCTCTATTAATGTGCTTGGACACAGGGCTCTGTGAACAGCCAGCCTCTTTAGCAATGACCTTTTGTGTCTTTCCATCCTTGTGCAAGGTGTCAATGGTCGTCTTTTGGACAATTGTCAAATCAGCAGTCTTCCCCATGATTGTGTAGCCTACATAAATAGACTGAGAGACCATTTAAAGGCTGATTAGAGTGTGGCATCAGGTGTCTTTAATACTGAACCTTTTCTGAGATGAGGTGCTTTGTTTAAAAATGTTATTATGGTCTCTTGTTTTTTCCACAGCTGTATAATTTATTGCAACAAAGCACCTTGTCTAAGGGTACAAGAGCAAGACCACCAGCAGGTTGAGTCTATATCCTCACCCATCTGGCAGCATGTAATATGGAGATGCTCACTTGTATATCTGCTGGGCTTTCTCCTTCATTGTCGCCGCAGCTCCCCACTTCAGGTCCTCACATGTTTCCCAGAATGCCAGGTTTTCACCTTGGTTTCACCAAAAAAAGAAACACTGGCCGTAAAAGTTCATTCTATAGGCTGCACCGCACTGCATAAATGCAACACGCCACACAGGCACACATGGCCTGTTTTCCGAATCGAAAACCCACCGCTAAACTCCTTCTTCAGAAAGAGGCGGAAATCGGCCCGCCCCCGAGGATCACTGAGCAGCTCCCGGAAGCCAAACGTCCAGCGCTCTACTCTCATCTTCGTGGGAATCTCCACGCTGTGGGATGAACCGGTACACACACACAGGATCACGCAGAGTGACAAATAAACCAATCAGAAAGAGGGGAAGCAGAGCCCGTATAAACAGGTGAATGGGCAGGGTCAACAAAGGAAAAACAAATTAGCAATGGTAGGCACCTACAAACAATTTAAGTGATTTTTGTTTAGGGTATTTTGCTTAAGGGTGTTGAGGTCCATGAAACTCAAGGGCATGATGTGTTGTTTTTTTTCTTGCCATTGAGGAAAATAAAGAAAAGCACCTGCAAATTCCCATAATATGAAAAAATTTAAAAAAAAACTTGTTAATGTAACAAATAGCAGCTATCATCAGTGTAGTTAAAGGGTATATTGCAAATGTATTACTAAGGTATTAGTGATTCTGAAGCTTGCAGCCTTCAGGAAACCAAGTCTTACTTGGGCACGTTGAGTTCCCAGTATGTGGTGTCATCGGTTAACCACGGGTTGCTGGGGAGGCACATTGCCAGGAAGGGGTCGTGGTTTTTACATGTGGTTATGTACTTTACAATCCTGCAGGGGCACATGGACAGACACATGAGCTGAACTCAGAACTAATAAAAAAGTAGAATTAAAAAGTACATCATGCTATGGGTTTCAAAGCATATTTACAACCAGGGGTATTCTAGCATAAATAAATACAGACAGACTGAGTATTCGTGGTTACCATTGACCACACAGTCACACTGGGTGGAAAACTGAATCCCATTAGTGTTTTAAGTGGACATACGCTCCAAGAGACACTGATGACTTGACCCTTGACCGCATGATGCATTGTTGAGTGAAAATGACCTGCAGAAAAGGAGAGAACAGTCAGACGTCTCAAATTTGTTTAGTGAACTCCTTGTGTTAAACTGGATCTGAAAATGAGGGTCATTGATGTGGTAATATTTGGAGTACTGGGTTTTAAGAGTCTAGCTCAATATAAAGGAGGTTAACACTGCATGACTTAAAACATTAATATTGCCCTGATTATCTCTCCCAGCCCATAACAAATAGCTATCAGTAATCTGAGCCCCCAGTTACATGCCAAACAAGCAGTTTCTGTTGTCCTGAATTTCATAGCAATCCTGCCAATGTGAAAAGATAAAAACATATTTCAAATAATTATTTACTTACAGTTCTTCTGTAGTAGTCCATTGTCTTTTTCTGTGAATCAATACAAAACAAATTATGAACAATCCCCAAGCAAACGTCATCCTACAACAATATAAAGATGCTAATTATACTAAATACAATGTCTTGCATACTCACACTAACACTAACAGTGCTGTACTACGGAGAGTCTGGAGACTAATTTATTTTATTAAAGAAAAACTGCTGCTATAGAAGGCTGAAGACACATACCCAATGAGTTATACAATGCAGAGATTCAGTATAATGTAGGTAGACCCTTGTCATGAAGGCCTTTTGTTTCTTTGAGCTGGAGGCTTAATAAAACCACACAGCCCTTGTTTCTGGCACCTCACACTATTATCTTTCCCATCCATGGACTAATACATGCTACACAGACTGTCAAAGAAGCTCTTCAGTCTATTAATGTGTGCATTCATTTTGTGTGCCTCCACCATTACTGATGAAGCGCTGAAGTGCACAGGGAAAAGGAACAAAATCTGCATGGAAAGAAAAGGAAAGAAAGAAAATGGCATGTGAACGAGGTACTCATATGCATCTCGTGTAACAATACGAGCATATCTGCAATCCTAATTCAGCAATGCTGCCTATACTCCCAGTACAGCAGCAATGCAGAGGAATCACTACTTAGGGAATTTATGAGGTTTTTAATCCCTCCATCCACTCTGAGCCTCAGGAATTATAAGCAGGGTACACCGTGCATAGGACATTAGTTCCCTGTTGGGCATTTTTTCATAGATTCACTTGTAATAAAAGCAGGACAATTGCTTGCATGTTGAATGCTTTCCATGGTGATGTCTGTGCTGACACTTTGAGGCCACAAGAGCAGACAAAATTACATGATCGCAATTTTATGAAGAAAACCATGTAACATGGAACTGCAGGCAACAGTTTTTTTTCATAGATTTCTGGATGGCCAAAATTTAATCATGAAAACATATTTGCCTTTATCCAATATCTATATACCCACTTGACCTAAAAAGTTTAATTTTGGGGTATTTTGTTTAAGGGTGTTGAGGTCCATGAAACTCAAGGGCAATTTTTCCAGTGCATTAGTGGTGTTACATTGTTAAGTGATAAACACACCAAGCTCACTGGAGCAGAACAGCTGGCTACCTGACTGATATTGGTAACTGTATCTATTCGTCACAGCGAGGCAGCTATTCTTACTCCCCAGCATAGTACCGGAGCTGTAATTCAAGGCAGACTATGAGGTATAAAATCCTCTTAATAGGCTTAAGTGGATTGGCAGAACCAGTGCCCTAGAAAGAAAAGGTACGTTCATGACCTCCAGACAGTAATAACATGCTGACATGCCAGTAAATCTCCCACATCTGGTTGTACAGAAAAACACGCCAAAATAGAACTGTACCTCCCACTTTCAACAGTGTTATTAAATTTAAATACAAAAACTATAATTTGGGGGTATGTTCTGTAATGTTTAATTCTCTGTTTGATTGTGTTAGCACAAAAATGTCCCCCTCAATGCCAACAGTTAAGCTGGTACACCAACTGAAATTCCACATGGGAAAAAAAAACCCTCTAGAACTTTCTGTCACAATCAAATGATTCAACCTACATTTGAACTGTGAAACTTAACACCATTAACACCTGGAATGTCAATCAGAAGGTCTATTTCGAATCTATTTTGTTTGCGTTGATGAACTTATAGATGTATGGTTATTTTGACTATTCATAATTGCAAAAGCAAGAATCCACTGTGTGCATTAATACTGCTTTACTCGGTGAGGAAAAAAAAACAAAAGGTTAATGAGAGAGGTTTCCATGACAGCCAGGTAGTCAGACACAACACAGCACTAGCAAGGCTAATTTCCAGTTCTTGAACCTCCTGATTGCATAATGGATGATGCCTCCTGCTTACACCTGTAAAGAATGAGGCCAAAGTGCCTCAGAGGGACTCACCTTCATTACCTCATCGGCATTGGGGTCAGTGAGACGATCTAGGCCATAGTCCATCGCGCTGATGGTGCCAGGCTGCAAATAAGCATGAGTCAACATTAGCCTGAACGGGATTTTCATGCCCGGGTCTGTGCTGTTTGTCAGGGAAGTTTGCCTCATTCTCACTTCTGGTGTCAGATTATAAAGAGCAAATAAACATTCTCCAATACTCATCCAGTGGTCTGAATCTCCTAAGTATCTCGGGCCCCAGCATTCAGAATCAGACAGGGTTGTTGCAATGACCTGGACACTGACTTTTTCTTCATCTGAACAAATTACCCGAGTCAAACAAAAATGGCCGTCAGAGCCTGGATTCTCTGTCTGCTGGCTGACATTTAGAAACTAAACAAACTGGCTCCCTAGAGATCAATAGCATAAAAGGATACAGGAAAAATAACATTTTATAAGGTAAAATTATAAACATAGCGAAAAGGAATATTGTGAGAAGCAGAGCAAACATATTGAGTTGTTCAGTGAAAACTGTAAATAGTGAACTGGTTTTCGAATTATTGTATGGCACACTGAAAACTGTACACATTTTTACCTGATTCATTAATCCATTCTGGCCACAGCAACTACTGAAATATTTAAAAGGTTAAATCCATACTTTCTTTCCGAAGTGACAGTAATTAGGCTCCATGGAAATTCACCTGGGGATTTCACATCAGACAGCTGTCTCTTTACAACTATAAATGTATACATACTGTCTGAAAATTATGATATCAAATTACTTATTGTGAACAGCTCTTTCCAAGCCAATTAATCATATGCAACAGTTATGCACCCCTTTTTAATCTAAAATTCAACCTAATTTACTCATAAGAATATAAAAACATAAGAAATATACAAACCAGAGAAGGTCATTCGGCCCATCAAGCTCGCTTGGGGAGAACTTAACTAATAGCTCAGAGTTGTTAAAATCTTATCTAGCTCTGATT
>JAABNX020000106.1:10794573-10806137 GCA_015163995.2 Mormyrus lacerda | reverse complement strand
CCGCTAATTTCCACCTATGGCCACGAGTTCTTGTATTTGAACTAATGCTGAAGTAACTATTTGGTTGAACAGCATCCTAACCTGTTAGAAGCTTATATGCCTGGATCATGTCCCCCCTCAGTCTCCTTTGCTTGAGGCTGAACAGATTTAGCTCAACTAACCTTTCATGATTTCAGTCAGTCTGATTTATTTAAAGGATAATTGTACACAATAAACAACCATTAACTGAAATCATATTTTGAAAATGTAAAAATCCCACATTGAATTTATCCTGGGTTCTGAGATGAGTATTAGTCTGTTTTTCTGTATTTGAATTCCCTATTTCCAGGTCAATGTTTAATTTAATGAAAATGGTATTTTTGGCACCACAGATTTACAAAGACTGTATCAGACAGGCCTCCTGCTTGTCAGGTTCAAAAAACTGGGGGAAAAACCACAATAACTTGTTTTTATTGATGGAAAAAATCAAGTATGACACTTTTCATTTGTCATGTGTTCATGTAACTTAAAAAAAGTACATGAAGTACATAAAGAGCCTCCTTCACTTACGCAGTTAGCTCACAGTTCATGAAGGCAAAACTGTCATTTAAGTGCATATTAATAATAGTTTGCGCTCTAAGAAACATCTGAGAATGTTTTCCACTTAAGCAATATCACTGAATTTATCCCATTAGGATGGTGTAGATCAAGATTACCCAGTTGAGCAGGAACATCTGCAAACTGTGTTGCAGACTGGCCCTCTAGGACCGGAACTGGGGAACCCTGGTGTAGATGTTTTGGGAGAGGGGTGAAGTTGAAAGACCCATGGATATAAAGTGAGTTTACTGTAGGTGTGCTGGAAAGGGTCCAGACGCAATGGTCCAGTTGGCATGGACTGGTTAAATGAGTAAAGATAATCCATGCAGGAAACAGAAATATTTAGCACAAGTGTTTTATGGGTTCCAACTGAAATAAAGGTAGCTGATTATGAGAAAGACCTCGGTGTGTATGTTTGTGCTTCCATGTCCCACTCTCACCAGTGTGGAGAAGTAATTAAAAAGGCCAATAGGATGTTGGGTTACATCTCTAGTTGTGTGCAGTTTAAGTCAAGGTAGGTGATGCTACATTTATATAATTCCTTGGTAAGACCCCACCTAGAATATTGTGTGCAGGTTTGGTCACCATACCTTAAGAAGGACATTGCTGCCTTGGAAAGTTTTCAGCGTAGGGCTACAAGAATGATTCCTGGTCTTAGACAAATGTCTTATGAGGAGAGGTTAGTTGAGCTGAATCTGTTCTAAAACTAATACTAAGGGGGGACATGATCCAGGTATATCAGATTCTAACAGGTCTGGATGCTGTTCAACCAATTAGTTACTTTAGTATTAGTTTAAACTTGCATGTTTAGTTAAAAGACCTCATGGCCATAGGTGGACCGATCCAGCACTCCGACCACAAGCTTCTCTCAGGCCTACATCACTGTGGACATGCCAAAAGATCACCTCATCCATCCTCATTGGCTTGTGCCTCGTTATTAAGAAGGTTTATACTTTGGCTGCATTTCTTTCATGACGTTTAACCCAATTCCCAAGAGATTTCCTTACCACATTAAATAAAAAAAACAATAAACCAAACCATAGATAACCCCTCCACCCCAATGTTATCATGGCATCTGCAAGCACTGTGCTAAACAGCTGGTGTCCATAGACCCTCAGAAAATAGTACCATGTCTTTTGAGTGAACCATTCAGACCTCTGTTCCTGTCATGTTCCAGCAGAACCCTTTTACATGCTGATAAGTCTGCCACTGATTCATCAGCTACTGTACAGAGTTGACTTACGGACCACAGCTATCAACTAATCAGATCCCTACTACTTACTGGTGGTCGGTGCACGACCCAGTAGGCCCTCTCCTGACAGTCGAACACCACGCGGTCTGGCTTCTTCCTCTCCTTCCCTGCCCTGTCCATGCAAGGGAGAGTTAATAAAACATACACATTGTTATTTATGTAAACACACCCACCCACCAAAGCACCAAATTTTGCATACAGAACCTCAGAGAGATAAGACCCCCCATTCCCAGGTGCCAGCCCACCACCAACATCCCGCTGTGTATGCACTTCATCTTGGCCAGAGATAGCAAAGCAAAATAACATTACATTTAGAACTAACCTGTACTGCTCCTTTGCTTGCATCACAATGAAATCCCACTTATGGTTCATCCATTTGTGAAGATTGTTATAGTGTTCCTGACAAAAAAAAACGGACAGCTTTAGCTCTAAAAACAGCCAAGGAGAAAACTATGCTTTTAGGTGCCAGCTGGCAGCTAAAAATCATACCCTTACCTGCTCATGTAATTCCAGTACGCCTTTCTTGCGAATGTTTCTCTTTGCTAAGTAGATTGCTTCAGGAAGGTTATTTAAAAAAAAAAAAAAAAAAAAACGTGTTTCAGATGGTTAGGCGGCAATGTCTTGAAGAACAGGACAAAATAATCACACAGCGCTAAAGGTGTGCTCTAAGCCATAAAGAATAACAATTATCTAAACATCTTTGTGTAGATGTCAGCTGTAATTTAAGATAATCAAATGAGCTGCAACACTGTGGCTGTTGATTTAAAAAAAAAATTATAGTCTATTACAGGACATTGCTTAGTTTCCGAAATAAGATTGTGTGATGAGTGTATTTTTAACATAGTAATTTACAATTTACATAGAGAAGAAGGACAGTAAAAAAAATGTCATGTATCATGTGTCCAACTGCATCAGATATATATATAATGAGCATATAGGGATCTCGCTCGTCATGTCATGCGGCCGCGTTTTCAGCCTGAGATATGTAAGGACCATGAGAGCAAAGCAAACCCACCATAGTCTGTGTCTCCTGCCGGCCACTGCTGGGCTGGCCAAAAGTACGGCGTCTACAGCAGGAGCATGATGTTAGTGTCACCAGATTGCCATATTTCAAAATGTCACCTTCACTGTCATTACATTCGATGATAATTCCATGTTAACTATGAAAGAGGAAAAGGTATAGGGAGTATGCTCTGCATGCTATCGGTTGTAGCGATAGGACGAAGCTCCGGCAGCTACCTGAAAGCGATAAAGCGAGGTGTCAGCTTTAATGATGAGTCTCTTGTGGTCCTGCAGGGGGTAGATGTAGCCAAATGCCACCATCAATGTTCCTATAGACTGAGCCTCTGGGAAAGGAAGTAGAAAAAAACAGAGATGCGGTTTTCACATTTTACTGAACGAGCAAACTCATTTATCTCAATTGATACCAAAACTGTAATCATTATATCGACCCTCTGTGCTGCTATAATTATTAGTTGTGATAATAACAGAGTAATATCATCAATGGACATACTTTATTTGTAATGAAGATTAGTTAAGCAACAGTATCTTGTAAAAACAATGTGATTTCATACCTCGTGCATCAATGTTGAACCGGTTGGCTATCCATGCCACAATGTCTTCCCCTGTTTAATAAAGACAAGGCCCAGTTAAAAGAGGATAATAATACAGCACTTGCTAGGCAGGACATAGTTGCCAAGTATATGGCTGAGAACGAGGGTCTATTGAGAACTGTGCTTCCGGGATATGGGACCCAGCTGAGCTCAACAAAAATCAGCGACATCTCTGAGAAGAAACTTCCGAGACAGAAATTTTTAAGGCCTCCATTACTTCAGAAAGGTCAGGATAAAGCAGTGGTTAGGATCAAACAAATGGCAGGATCATTATCAAGCCTTGAGAGGATGCTGGTGACAGCTTCTGTAATGTACCCATTTACAAAGCATCAGGGAGAGCAATGTCTTTATGCTGATGATAGCAATCTTCTTGAAAATTATGACTGACATGCAATAAAACACAAATGACACTCTTTGTTCTTTGTACACCAAAAAAAAAAATCAAGCGCTTTGCCAACCAGTCTAACCACACATACCGTGTGTGTGTGTGTGTGTGTGTGTACTTATGCGTGTATATATATGAATATATGTACACACACAGATTTGCATTCTTGTCATTGTGAATAATAAACTAGGCCCTGGTGTTGAAAAAACATTGAATGAACCTTATTGAGCATAAAATTTTGATGACAACATAGTTACTAACTGCAAGAAGGAACCTTTTAAATATCTTTTTTAAGATATCTGAATAACAAATATATGTTTATTAGCAATCATTTCTAGTTTTTCATTTCTGTTTTCTGGTTATGACTGACAGATTGTTTACGTCCAAAGAAAATGCTGCAGAAGAGAGGTCAGGACCTCGTTTTTTTCAAGCCATGAAAAATGAAAAGACACGTAAATCCATGTGAGAGGCTTAACTGTACGTCTCCCTCTTTGAGTGACAGCTGGCATGCATCCCAGATCCAGTGACATATCTAGACGTGATTACAAAGAAATCTGTAATGCGGCAATTCATGGAGAACCCAAACTCTTTTTATACCTGTATATTTTTATATATGTGTCCATATTCATATTCTGTTTCACTAACCCCTGATGCTATCACTCCTGATGCTAATGCTCCTGACCCCACAGCTCCTGATGCTGATGCTGAAGCCCCCCGAGGCAGTTTATGCACAGCGAGTCAGATCTTTTCTCAGTGACCACTCCAGGAGAGAGGAGCCAGTTGCTGCAGCCAGCTGCATGGGGGTTGTCATGGCGATGAATTCTTCCACACATCAACACATGTATGAGACAAACCACTGCACTGCTTGGATTCCCATTAATCAAATATAAATCTCCAATTACCAGGAATATGTTTGTTGGCCTGGGGCTTCTTCGACATAATTTACCACAAGCAGAAATTAAAAATTAACTAACAAAAGGGAATACAATGCATTATCCTCAGATCTAAAAAACAACAGATTAATTATTTAAATTTCTTCCTTAATTACTTCGTCTTTCCTTTTGATTTCTTGAGTAACGTTACATCATTACATGCAGTATGTACTGTACATAGGGGATATATACTGTTAAAGGCTCACCAATGATGGCATGAGGGATGGTAGTAATGACCAGCCTCTGAGTCTGGGACTTAACCCCACTTTTGGGATCCTGCATCTCCACCACCAGAGCCTCCACCTGCAAGGAGAAACAAGAATATGGACCGCATGCTGAAATCAACAAATCAGAGGCTGGCATTCAGGTGCTCGATTTTCCTGCAGAAAAAAAAGTGCTAAGCAATTTTCAAATTAATCTGAGTGTTTGATGTACAATGGAAACAGCTATTGAGTTTATATGATTAAGTTCTATATTCCTATAGAACCCCGGATTCAATACTTAAGCCAAACATACACCCCAATCTTATATTAAGACATAATGAAAGCTCACATTTAATCTTGTTTGCATATAAATATGTTGAATGACAAATAGCACTACGTGTGTATCAGGAATAATGTGTTAGAACCCTGTCATCTTTAGAATGGACAAATGTAGAAAATGTATGGTATGTGTCTATGATGCTGGAGCCTTTGCTATATAATTACATACGGGACATTAAATCACCCTCTCCAGTACTAACAGTGGCGATCAGGTTAAGCTGTCTTCAAAGCACTGCTAAGATTTATTTAGAGACTTGTATTCAAACTATTGCTATTGCCTGGTCACCCGTATAAAGCCAAATTTTGCAGTCCAAAATGAATATTAGATCTGACCTTTTTGGCCAGACTTCACCTTTCAGACAAATCCTTGTGCATCACTGAAGCATGGTATCATGCCCCACAGTCAGAGAAGTGGGCACTCAACCAAATCAAATATGAACATCAGAGTTTTCTTTTTGCCTGTTACTTTATAGTCCACAACGTGAATTCTACCCTCTTTGAAATGTGCAAACGATTGATTTACAATTAGCCCAGAATCTCTCTGAAGTGGGGCTCATGCCAAGCAACTGCAAAGTGGCTTTGAAGACAGATTGCAGAATTACTGATAAGCAAAACGTACATCTCAAAAAGCTTTCTTATGTGTTGGCTTTAATTAATAACTGCTCAATCACTAATGTAACTAAAGAAAGCAAAAATCTGTTTCTATACTATGAAATCTCTTCACATTAATGACAATCGGTAGTGTTGTTGTTTTTTTCAGGAAATTATGATTTATTATTATTAAAAAGTCCCGTTTTAATGTTATTTATATTGATATTTGTTCAATGCCAAAAGAGATGATTTTCCCCATTAAGTTTTTACCTCCAAATTTTTTTCTCAGTGACACCAGATAAAAAACTGATCAGATTATTAATTAAAGCAATGCAATGCATTTCATTACACATGGTCTACGTAACATTGCATGGGCTAAATATTATTTGCTGGCTGTTTCTCGATATCCTAATTTTTATTGTACTGTATGGCAAAATCATATTTCCCTGATGCTGTGACCACCTGCACAAGTGAAATGGCATTTTAGTTATTTTCTGATTTAAATGTAAATAATAACTTAAAGTGCTCGATTCTGGTCTACGGGAGACTATATAAAACAAGTAAGCAAAACGTTAACTCGGGCATGGAATATTTCAGTTTTGCAGTAATTGTGTGTAACATGTTACTGAAATAACATAGAAATGAACAAAAATTACGCCGAAAAACAGGCGCCATAAGAAAGACGACTACAAGCATGAAGCAGGATGCTTAAAATTCACGTTATATGTGGAATACTGTACATAAACATGAGCATCTTTTTAGTAACCTACCTTTTTTAGACAAGCCATCCGTGGTCGATAACGTTGACCGTGATCTCGTACGTTTCTAATTGTCATGCTTGCCGCCTGTTATGTGGGTGTTCCTTTAATAAAAAAGCAAAACACTGAAAATGATTTTGCAGGACGTCTTGACGACGATGCCAGCTTATGTTGCACGCCCCTTATCCTAACACGCCACTTGAAAATATTAGGGGAAGCTTGAGGTATGAAGACAGCACGGACATCTCCGCCAATCACGACTTAATCCTATTCAGCCAATACAATCTCTCATATTCTGAAAAAAACTGCATCGTAAAACAGTACCGCACTTTGATCGACAGGAGGCGATGTAGATCCGGGAATAAAAACAAGACGCTAATGCTGTGCTTTTAAAGGGCCAGGTTGCATCCTGAAGTCTTAATCAGGCCTGTGATTAATTCTGAGTTTCATTAATGGCATGAAACTACAACTACCCAGTCTTCTTTGTAATGTGTGTCAACTAAAAACTAAACAAAAAAATTCTTAGAAGACTCACCTGTGATCGCCTCAATGCATGATGCATAAAAAGATCAATCTTTCAGTTGTATTATAACTATAACTCGGGCAAAATCAATAAAAAGACATTGACGTAGTAGTTCTTTTTTCTTGAAATTAAAAATAACGAGGTCAGATTTTTTTTAACTCTACAAGCAAAATTGAAATAATTAAATCAATGGGTGTTCTCATTTTTTGTCATATAAACAGAATATTTTATACTAAGCAACTAGAACACGATTGAATATAAAAGAATTTTCTCCGTTGATATGGGCAAAACACCATCCTAATTAAGTACTACCTATACCACACGGTTAATTTTCTCTTTATTAATTAATTCATTAGTTTGTTTGTTTGTTTACTTGGTTATCTGCTTGCTTATTTGTATGGTAAGGAACTGTGGTGCTGAGTGTTATTTATCTATGCAATGATATTTGACAACAAAACTGGCCGGAGGAAGAACACTCCATGTTTTTAAAGTGCTGTGTGTACACCTGTGAAGCAAGCCTCTTTGACATCCACACAGATAAATTCTTTATGTTGCAAAGGACCCGCATTGTATCAATTACAAACAGGCACAGGCTTAGCTTAGAAGCTAATTGTTCTCTATGAATAGATCTCTATTTAACTTTTAAAAAGACCATTGTGAGATGGCACTAGTACTTTGCTGGGACAAATATCCTGTTTCTGCTTAAATACTGTTTCAGCATCAGTTTCAATGTGTTCAAACTAATGTAACATAAAATGCTACTGGCTAATCATCTTCATCAGAAATGCAAGAAAAATGAACACACATGTAAAGGATGTAATCATGTTTATTTATTTGTATTGCACATTAGTTGTCTGTACACAAAGGAAAATGTATGCAATAAAATAAACAGACATTTGGCAATGTTTATTAAGCTCTACATTAAATTTAATCATAGACAGTCGAAAGTTGAATAGAGTGGGTTAAACAATTTAAAATAAAAAATAAATCTCTGTAAACTGATGGTTCAGTATATTTTTTCTTGGATTATTTGTCTGTCAAATGTCCAGGTAACACAGAAGAGAATGAGTAGTGCTTAATGACTGAATCTCTTAATGGTTCCTTAGGATGTCAGTCTCATAGCTGATGCATTAGTGTACAGATCATACACAATCTATTACTGGCAGTTTACTTAATGGGTAAATGGAGACATCTCAAGCCTGTTTTTAACACATGATAGGGAATACATTTTAGTTGCAAAACATTTTAATTCAAGCCTGACTAGTAGCTGAAAAGTGTGTTGTGGCTTATTATTCAAAATAATAAAATATTATTTAAATAAAGCAACTTAGACTTAAGGCAAAGACAGTTTTGTAAGCCTTTATGGATGGCATGTACTGTTGCTCCCTAAATTTTTTTAACCATTAAAAACAAGTAAGCAGGGTGTATCCTGAGTTCAGTGTTTTCATCCAGCTTAGTCTCTTTGAACATATATGGATAGCGTACTTTTGGGAGATACACAATTTGACATAGAATTATCTGCAGATTTACTAATGAGTCTTAGGAAACACAATCCATGTGTCCGTTTTCCACATATAGCAGTGATTCCCTATCAAACCAAGAGAAAAAAATCTTCGAACGCGTCCAGACATATTATTTATACCGTTAAAACTGAACATAACAGACTAATAGAATGTATTAATGTGCAACTATGTGTTGTTGCACACACAATTATGCATTATCGATTACAGATATTTACCAAATCTGCTCGAATACCTCAGACCCATTATACTTCTTAATATAATTTAAATGGTTCCGTTACATTCGTTTAGATTCTGTCTCATTGTATGTACTAGGGTTCTTATGCTCCGTCTAGAGCAGAAAAATACGGCGCGTCGCACGTCCCCGACGTAGCGCTCACGCCTTCCAGCCCCACCTCCAGTGCTCTCCCCGCCCATCGCTTCGTTGTGGGAGCTCGCTGAATCACTCCCTTCTGTATCGATGAAGTTGCTACAAAGATGGCGGATTTCCTGCCGTCCCAGTCCTTTCTAAATGTATGTTTCCCGAACTGCCTCCTTAGCAGCAACGAGGCAGAACAACTGAGGAAATCTAAGGAGATCGACAAGTGCCTATCTCGGGATAAAACGTACGTGAAGCGGCTCGTTAAGATCCTGCTGCTGGGCGCCGGGGAGAGCGGCAAGTCCACTTTCCTCAAACAAATGCGCATTATACACGGGGAGGACTTCGATCAGCGGGCCAAAGAAGAGTTCCGGGCTACGATATACAGCAATGTGATCAAAGGTAGGTGAGCAGGAACAACAGAAACGAGCCGCTTCGGGCCCCCTGCTTTAGAGCGACTACTTATTTTGAGCCAATAAAGCCTTTCAAACGGAAAGGGATAGAAAGTTGCGTGGCTGCCTTCAGCAGCATCCCCCACTTATCCAGTGTAAGAAACGCCCATGTTATCTGGTAGCGCTGCGTGCCTCGCCGCACAGAGTAAGGTTTAAATCTCTAAGTAAAGTGATTTTTCCTATCAGAAAAGCTATATCACTGTATTGTATATCCACGTACTCAAAACCTTACGTAAAACCGAATTAATTATTAAGTTAACTTCTCTAGCTAGCATGCTAGCTGATGTTTAGCTAGTACTGACATTGGGGAAATATTCGCCCCTTTAAGTCAACTTTATTAACTCGGTAGGTGACCCAATAATGTAATAGTTTAGTAATTGTTAAATAGTCGAATGTGTGGGTAGACGTACTGTAGCTGCAGCTACCACATTACTGTAGCTAGCCGCGAAGCTAGCTGGAACCCTCGGTGAACTTATTACGGCCAACGAAGGCCATGTGGGTCGTTAGAATTCGCAATAAAAGCGATAAATTTTAGCTTTGGCTGCAGCATGTACGCTTAAATATTTCATGGATATGACTGGAGTTTATGTATCGTTAAATGCTTGTAGACGGCCAGCAGTAAATGCTTTCTAACAGTGTGTACAGTTGAATTTGTGAAGCAGTCTACACGCCCACTAAAATATATCTGGGAAAAAGCAATAAATATTGCAGAAACTTTGTATACGTTTTAAAAATGAAAAATATAAGTAAGGTATGTTGTGTACAGTCACGCAGAATTTATAAGGAAAAACTGGTTCCACAAGTGGAAAATGATTACTAATTGTTAACGGTCTGGCTTGAACTGCTTGCTTGGTACTTTTAGCCTGGATAGGATCACCTTTTCTTTTTAATCTTCTGCTGTCATAATGCTGACGGATTATTGTCACAAGGTTGCATATATTTCACCTTATTACATTTACTGGATGCCCTTGTTCGTTTTCTGCTAGATAGGCCGGCAGACATTTCCAGATATAAAACTTAAGTCTCAAACCTGCAAACATACAAGAAAAAAATGGTTTCAAAGATGATTAGTAAGCAATCAAAATCACAATCCATTACATTGTATTATGAAGTCTTGCGCCATAATTTCTGCTTCGAGCACAAATTTCAGATCAGCAAACAAAAAGTAAAGGACGTGCTGGCAGAGGTATTCTATGGTGACAGCAGTTTGTTTTGGGTCCCCATCATTGTTTTTATATTGATGATTGTAATTTAACATGTAATGTACACCACCTACAGCTGCAAGATTCAGGTGATAAGATAGTCAGTACCATCATTAGATTTCAATATCTAGGCAGCGGGGTCAAAAGTGCTGTGTGGTGTAATGCATTCACCCAGTGCATTTTCAGTAGCTTCTGATTGACGTTAATGCTGCCACCACAGTCACCTCAACGGTAGCTGCTGGGTGGGGATTTCCAATGCATCAAAGATGCAGATAGAGAGCAAAGAAAAATGTCAAGCGGTAACTGGTAGCCATGCTGAAGCGAAATCCTTGAGTTATACTCTTTACAGGCTATATTATATCTGTTTCTACAATGTATCTTATATAACTGGACACCACTTTCTAAATATATTTTTGGAATAACTTAGCGTTTTCAGCGTGTACTCTTAGATGCTGGCGTGCATTAGATATCAAACATGGTATTACATTTCCCATAGAATATATTATCTAATACGATATATATTATCTAACTTATTTAATATTGTCCTTGTAAATCACATTTGTGCAAATGCCCTTTATCAGGCTTTGCTCTTACTTTCAAGCTCATAAAGTATAACCTTGAGCTTTGTAGCACATTGAGGGGCCATGTCACCAGCACATTCAGTAAGATGCAATGTCCTCTCATTGTTTTTTCAGTATTTTTTCTCTTCTCTAAAATGACTTCTGAAAATCTTTCACTTTTGTTATCGTGTCCTTATGTTTTTCCTTTGATGGCTTCTGTAATCAGTGTTTGGTGTTTTATGTAATCTTTTATTTTTTTTTGTTTTTAAAAAGTTTTATTCTTAGCTCTGCAGTTTTAAT
>JAABNX020000106.1:10713287-10743796 GCA_015163995.2 Mormyrus lacerda | reverse complement strand
TATATATGACACACAACCGGAATAAACTAATAATTTAATTGTAAGCCACAGTACAGTTATCTGAAATAACTGTCCTTTTATTCAGTGGACATAATGTGTGTGTTTCATTTAGATTAAGGGGGTACAAATGATTTTACAGATCTTTATAACTCCTCTGGTTAACAATTAAAGATGCATCTAAATCATGTGATTGATCTGGGATTTCCTGGGGCTGTCCAGCCAAAGCCATGTCCATGTCTGTGTGCATTTGCTGTGTTCTTCCCATGCTGGCTGGATGTTTGTGCTTTCATTCAGATCTTAAAGACCCATTGCTCATACTGAACAAGTTGTATGTGGATTCCAGATGGATCCTGTATGAGGGCAGTTGTTTCTCCAGAATATTCTCACAACCTATATGTTCAAATTAATGTTTCAAATACAATCTTCATTCCTACTTGTAATTAAGTCATCTATCCAGAAAATATAAACATATATTTATATAAAAAAAAGAAATAACAAGATATACCACTCATGTTGTATTTTTCTGAACAGCTTCTAAATGCCTTTTTACATCAGTGGGAAGTAACAAATTTACATGCAGTTGGTGGGATTTTACCAGTTCAGAACAACTCGGTGCCATTGCATACAGAAGTAAGAAAAACAAGGGTAATTTTAAAAAAAAGAGAAAACGTTTCAGCAATGCCTAATCATGCAATCAGCCTTGCTGTCCATTAGTCCTTGGGCAATATTTCATATTTTTTATATATTTATGGACTGAGCACAGCACAGTGCTTTGGTTGAGTGTTACTTATTTAACTCTAACACTATAATTTGAAAAGAATTTCAAATATAACTTCAGAATAAAAATACTTTTGCAACCTACAGTAAGTGATGGTATAATTGGTTTCTACCTTATCTAAACTCTTAAATCTGGATCATATTTGTTTCTTACATTTAAGTTCTATTTTATGTAAGAAAATTAAAACTGTCAAGCCTTACACATTTTTAAAACGTAACATCTTAACTGGTTAGGCATTTTTCAATTGCTCAAAAACACATGTAAAAGCAATAAGTTGAAAACGTCTGCCAAATTAACAGTTGATGAACACTGACATGATAATCATACCAACAGACTTGTAACTTAAAAATACTCCTCGAAACTGTAATCTTCCAGAGACTGAAGCTATCGTAATATACAGCATTATACCAACTATTGGCTACTTTCTGTCCTCTGCAGTTTATTCCTAAGTAACACGTCACCTCACTCAGATTATTACCTGTATTATATTTTCATGTAAAACAGCGTCTCTAAATTATGGGTTACTCACTAAATGCTTCACGCCATGCATAGTTACTTTATCTGTATTTACATATGGCACAGCCGGACGTAAACCTGCCAATTCACAATGTCCGGGTTTTGAAAATGTAATTATTTAATAGTACTATTACTCGTCATTACGTAATATACTTATGAAGACAAACAAGCCTTTCGGGTGAAAAATCCCCGTTCCATTATAACGTGACAATAATACCAGTGAACGGGACACTTCTCGGAATGATTTGCCGTCGGATACGCACATTAAACAGCTTGTATGTCTCCATGCCTCGGTGAAGCGATGCGTCAGTGTCCCTTTTCATTCCATCAAACATTCCACCCTGACTTCTTTATCCACGATCTTAATCGGCTTTCAAATAACTCAAACAGTAAACAAATAATTAATAATCAAACACTGGCGGCGATTGCGAGCAGAAAATGTGAGGGTATGCAAAGCCTGTTGGTGCAATGCAGCAGCAAATTCCATGATTTTTTTCCTGTTATGTCCCGGTGAACGGAATAGGACTGTCCCTGTACAGCTGCGGTATTGTTTAAATAGTACTAACAATGCATGTAGTGCAGACACGCCAGCATAAATAAACTAAATTAAAAATAAAAACGCTCAGAATAATTCAACTAATACAAACAGTAAGAATATAAAACATATTCCCGATAAAGCTGATATTTTGTTTACACCTAATACAAATTCAATATGACTAGCAAGTAAATTATATTTCATATTCATCTATGTAAATCTATGTATCTGACTGACAAGTAAAGTCTAAAGTAGTGGCAGCTCCCACATACACAGATTGGAAAAGCTAGCTGTACTGCATGCTAGGTAACTTACCAATCGGTTGACCAATCCTGGCTCAAGTGGATATTGTGAATGGAAAGATCAAGCCCTCCCTTATTTATTTAGCTAGTTAGGTATTTAAGTCCACGAGACCCGCTTACGTTAACATGTAGCTAAGTAGCTAACCAGCTAATTGCAAATTTAACTATTTCGTTACTACTACCTCATAAAATACATACAATAAAAATGCATCACTCATTATTATAGTCTGCTTTAACTGTCGTATTCTTATTTGTCTAATTAGCTAGCTATTTTGTCAATTGTGTTTGCTGTCTGACCTGTAATATTTTCAACACCCGGCTTCATTCATAACTTAATACCGGCTCAAGCCGGTATTGAAACACGGGAGCGTGCGTGTAGCTAAAGCACGGCACAGCAGTCATTAGTCTGCGGGAAACCTTTATTCTAAAACGTTTCACAGCTCTACGCAATCTAACTTCATATTTTATAAAAACAAAGGAAATCAACTTTTATTAGTAAATTAAGAAAATCTCCCACAATATAATACACAAAATGTATATACACGTATTTATGCGAGTATGTGTAAACTTAATTATAATTCGTAAATGCCGAAGATGGGGTTCAAGTGTAATTAAGTATAATTCTGTTACATTTTATATCACACAGCCAAAAATATAGATTGAGTACGACTCATTAATTTCCATATTGCCGCTGGTTACAATCCCAAATAAACATTCACAGCAATACGTTTTAAGATCCAAAGTTAAGAAGTTACTTGAGCCGCTGCTGGTTTCCGCTACCATGCAGCCGGACACGCTTTCAACGGTTTGACGCGCATTCGTGAACGCGCACGTTTGGAGGAAGCGAAGGGAAGCCCCATAAAACGGGTTAATTCTCTTCTTGGGGAGAACAGGAAGTCAGGTTGTAGATGAAAATAAAAATTACTTTGTTGAAATGTATTATTAATGTATATTGAGTCTGCGTCATACTGAGGTCCGTAGTAGGGGAAACTTCGCTCCAGCCGTAGCGTGGCGAGACGGAAAACGGCGCTCCAGGCCGTCACGTTTTCGGTGCAGCTCCCGGCGAGCGTGGCCGTAACCGCGGAGACGTTTAATCACGGCTGTCCGCCTCCAAGGCCCGAAGAGCTTCTGCCTCTAGATCTTAAATTCTTTTGTAAATTCACGGCGCCGATGAGCTAAACGTGTAAGAGCAGCGGTGGAGGGATAGTGCGGAAGCCCCCTGCTTCGGCATACGGGTGTCTATGTTAAGGTCACGGCGGCAACTGGGCTCAGCCCGGAACAGAGCCCCCCTAGAGGCTGCTTCTGCCGAAGACGCCGCTTCAAATCGCATTTTAATTCGGTTAGATTTATTGCCACACATAAGTCAGTTTAACTTGACAACTTACAAATCAAATGCTCAGTACAGTTTAACTGCAATTATAATTAAATCCCCGTTCCGCTTTTCCAGGAGCGTTTAAGGAAATTTTCGCCTATTTCCTCTAATTAAAATCTTATTTGTCGATATTGTCAGAACCCGTAGATTATCCTTTAAAAAATAATATTGTATTGTAATATTAGGCACTGTATCCCGTACGTCGCTTATTCACGGAGCCGGACAGCCAGTGCAAAGTGGGGACACCACTTAAGGGTAGTATCAAAGGGGGGCTCTTTGGTAAAAGCATCTATATCGAATATTTTGAGAGTTCTTTTCTCCCAGAGAGCATTAAGCATGAGTCTTATATCGTATTTATGCCTTTCTAGTAATTATACTTGATAAATGCTTATTAGTATTATAATACCTAAATTCACAAGTTAATTATTCATAAATCACAACTCTCCTATAGGTTTACCTGCTAGACCATGGTGTAAGGCTTCTTATAGTCAAGCATTTTTTTCTTATTCACATGTTTTATTCACACAATATTATCTACAAGCAACATTGCTTTGTAACGTTTGCTTATTTTTTCATATCGTTTTGTTTATACGGAAGTAAAGATTGTACCGTATGTTCTGAAATTGCACTAATAATATTATTTAAATAGCCTGTCATGTATTGAAAAGTGCATAACTGCATCCAGCCGTAATCAGGATTATTTTATGATTCAGAAATGTTCTTACAAGATCATGGAACGTCAGAACTCTGTACAGAAGGCTGTACAGTTAGATTAAACTGCATCACTGTTTAGCTACTACTGATTTATGCAGTATATGTCATTGAAAGAAACTAAAATAAAATAGTGGACTGGCAAATATTTGATTATTCATAAAGTATGTCAATCCTACCTTGATGAAATGCTGAAGATTTCCTCCTTGTGTCCTACGTTAAAGCTCTAGACATGTGCGGCCTATGTACAAGGTAATTTAACTGAAGCGAATCAGCGTCTCCCCTCTAAGTTTAGTGTGAGGGGAAACATTAGTGAATTTCTGGGTATCGAATTATGTTTTGGGAGATATAAGGTGCCATTGCAGAAATTAGCCTCACTGCGTGGTGATTCAGCAGTAGACAGCACAGAAGTACACAAGCACATGCATGCATGAGGAGTGTATAACTGATCAGTTACCTGAGATTGGCGAGTGTGTTATGCAAATAAACGTGTGATACTGAGGACCCAGGGGGGCAAGGCTCAAAGGATCCAGCTGTCTGAAGTCCAGTGGAACCATCAAATCACAATAAACAGCAGACTTTATCCCCCATACTAAATAGAGGAGGTTGTACATCATTATTTCCCTGTAAAATGAAGTCTTCTGGGTTAGGAATAACTAAATATAACATATTTCAAATCTTATAGTATGGTAGTGTCATTTTTTTTAATCAGATTTTTATTTTTTTATAATCACAGGCAATCTGGCTGATGTCATGGGGAAAATAGCAGTGGGATTCGCACTGGTGTTGCTTTCTGTCACCCTGCTATCAGGACTGATGCATTATGTTACTAATCACTATAGAGGTAGAGACAAGGGAAAACGGAGCAGGCCAAACTTCATCATTATTTTGGCAGATGATATTGGTTGGGGTGATCTGGGGATGAACCAGCCAGGTGTGGCTAGTCAGACACCTCATCTCGACCTGATGGCCCAGCAAGGAATGAGGTAAGTGCGGGACGTAGAGCACATGGTGGTTTGTTTATTTTTTTGCTTTTACCCAGAATGCCATTATATCTTCCAGGTTTACAGACTTTCACTCCCCCGCTTCTACCTGCTCACCCTCCCGCGCTGCCATCCTCACGGGGCGGCATGGTCTGCGTAATGGGGTGATACACAACTTTGTAGTGGATTCCAACGGGGGGCTTCCTCTCAATGAGACCACTCTGGCTGAGGTCCTCCACGAAGCAGGATACTACACGGCCATGGTCGGTGAGCAGGAGCCTCATCCAGCTGTAACAACATCGCTGCTAAACATCACTTTGTAGTTCATTTTCAGTAGAATGTCAGGGATCAGAGGGACATGGTGGTCAGGCATTGCATTTCTCTTGCCTATTTTTATGTTTATCTTATGGTGCATTTCCTCTGGTGCCTTCCTCCCACAATCTGAAGGCTTCAATTGACCACTTTAATACTGGCTTTAGTGTAGAGAGTAAACGGATCTGCAGTAGACTTCCGTTATCAACTTTGAAATGTCCAGCGATTCACATGTCTTTAAATTACTGCATTGTAAAATGTCTCAAATTTGTTTTGATAATATAAACATTGTAAAGGACAAATATGCCTAAGGATGGTCAAGTAAAATGTAGATAAATGCTTTTATTTATACTTGCTTTGTTCATTTTGTATTCTGCCCTTTTCTTCCAAGGAAAATGGCATCTTGGACACCATGGGCCACATCATCCAATTCACAGAGGTATTTTCTAATGTTAATAAACATTTAGATCGCAAAGTCAGCATAATGTACTGGTTGTAGCCTCATATAGTGCCATGAACTACAAAGCTGACTACAAATCTTAACAGAAAACTATAGATCAGTTACTCATGTAGTTGTAATAACTGAAGAGAGAATCAAAGTTTCAAAATCCACTCTGGCATCACTGTGTGCCGTGAATCACGGTTTGGTGTAACATAGCCGATCCCAAAAGAATAATCTGAGAAAAGGCACTGGGTTTTGAAGCTTCTGTTATTCTGTTGCTGGAATAATGATTATTTTCTCTGTTGACCGAAATTCCCTTCTTGGGTGCTGTCTTCGCTCTTCAGGATTCGACTATTACTTTGGAATTCCCTATAGCAATGACATGGGCTGTACAGACATACCTGGTTATGACCTCCCAGCTTGTTCGCCATGTGATCGAGATGGACCTGCTGACAGGTGTGGCCTCAGGCCAGAATCTTATTAGGTTCTTGCTATGCTTGCTATGCAGTATCACTCTTTTTCCTATGATACTGCTTATACCTGTTACTGGCCATTCATTGGAAGCTCAGCCTAGCTGCACTTACACCTAATTGGCTCCTTGACTGCTCTGTGTTTGTGATGCATTATCAGCCTCCCTTGTAAGGCACTTTGGACAAAAGCATCTGCTAAGTAAATGAATTTAAATGGCAGCACGACATTTGCCTAGATTAAAGCTTCTGTATTTAAAGTGTATTTTTGTGACAGCCATGATTATTTATTTTTCTTGTCGGTATATACTGGTATATTTAATTGATGTACAATTTAATTCTGGTAATAGTGTATACAATGGGACATTTACTGAAGTAATTCTTGCTGTTTAAGGCTACAGCCAGTGTTCATCATGAATAGTCATAACATTCCTTTATCCCTGTTGTGGATGGATGGTTAATCATAATAAGGCATATGTGTTCTTTGCTAATATAGTGAGAAGAATCACTGTTATTCTAAGGTGGCACTGCCTCTGTTTGAGAACCTGACCATCATAAAGCAGCCTCTGAATCTCTGGACCCTGGCTGACACTTACACACAGCTTGCTGTGCGCATCCTCCGTACCTCAAGGTATTATGTGAGAAGGAATGTGTTAACTTTGGAAAAATGCTGTAGAGAACAGAGCTTTGGTGTCACGTTTGTTGCTTTAGGCATGACCTAAAGCTGTCATTGCATGTTTTTCTGTGTGCATTCGTATATTTTAAAATTTTGATGCTGATTGTCATGCTTTTTGAAAGTATGACGTATTGGGGTCAGACATCACGTCGCCAAGCCTGCTGGCGAAAGCCCCTGTGTAGGACACAGTGAAAGCACTTTGATCATCTTCAGTAAACATTTCAGTCTTGTCAGAATACGTCTGAATCCAGGCTTGGAGCCATGACCTATGTATAGCAAATAGGAAAAGGATTAGGTAAGTGTTTGAAAACCTTTGTGCTTATGGGCCAGTTGGCAGCAGTTGGCTTTGAGCATAGCCAGTCCTCTTCCTGCAGTATCTTTTGTTAGCAGTTTGTGGCCGCTGCAGTAATGTTTAATCAGCAACAGCCCCTGAAAGGTTTCTGGCTCTCACGTTTGTCTCAGGCAGAGAGGGCAGCCCTTTCTGCTGTATGTGGCGCTCTCCCACATGCACGTTCCACTCTCCCCTGCTCCGTGCCTGGACGAAAGTGCCAAGGAAGTATACAAAAGCGCTCTGAGGGAGATGGACGGCCTGGTTGGGGCGATAAGGAGAGCATCCGATGAGAATGATAAGGGAAACACGCTAATCTGGTTCACCGGTGAGATTTACACGTCTGCTAATGTAAAGGGGCACGTGGCCAGCTTGTGCTACACGTAGTTACTGGTGCCTCATTGCTTACTTGACACTTTAAGCCAGTGTTTCTCCAACCAGTTTTTGGGGACCCTTAGATGGTCCATGTTTTTGCTCCGTCCCAACTCCCAGGGAATTGGAAGGGAGCAAAAACATGGACCATCTGGGGGCCCCCAAGGACTGGTTTGAGAAACACTGCTTTAAACTATAGTGACTTACAGTCTTACCCATTTCATGCTGTTTATGTCTTAATTTAACTTAGTGTTAAGTGTAAATAGTGAGGCACATTCTGGCATTTGATCTGTTACACCTTTAGCTTGAATTCTTTTCTTCCTGTTTCTCAGGTACTCAGGTTTCCTCCCACATTCCAAAGACATGCATTTAGATGAACTGATATCTCTAAATTATCCATCGGGTGTGATTGTGAGGGTTTGTGTCTGTCTGCCTTGTGATAGACTGTCATTCCATTTTTGAAATCCATCTTTCTTGTGTCCTGTGTTTAATGGGATATACTCCAGCCTCCCTGTGACCCGGTACTGGTTAAGGGGATGGATGGTACCTATGTATTTATAACTACCAAGTTGTCTGCTCCTTGAATTTTAATTTTATATACTGTCTGATTATTAAGTCTAATTACAAATTACAAAGACTAAGCCAAATAATTAATTTCCACTGTGATGTAAATCTCTGTAAATCCTTAAAAATGTAAATTAAAATAGATTTCAAGCCAAGTGTAGATCAGCCTTCATAAGAAGGCTTTCTATAAACCAGGTTCAAAGGTAGTCAACAGCACATTTGTTCTGGCCATGAGCACATTCCACATCTCTGTGGGGGCTTTGGAGCAGGGGGGGTGGAGTCTAGAAGAATAAAATGTACGAGTTGAACTTTGAGCTGGTCATGCTTGTTCCCCTCAGGCGACAATGGCCCCTGGAATCAAAAATGCCAGTTTGCTGGAGACGTGGGTCCTTTTCTAGGGACGTGGCAGATGGACAGGGGTAAAGATTTGACTACTTCTCGCTGGCATAAATTTCATAAATTTCTCAAAAACCTTAAAATATAAGAATTTATGATTCTTATATTTATGCTGAATTTATGCTGTGACCCATTTATGCGGTGATGCCAGCATAGTCTTTATTTGTGTGAAGGATTACAGCATGCATTACACACAGCACTGAACATTGGACAGAGAACTCCATGCAGAAGCTGCTCTTGATTGTAGAGACACGTCTCACTATCTCATTGCTGACCGTGTCCCACAGTTAATGTAGATCCTGTAAATAGTGGTGGGGAAATGCAAACATTTTCTGCCCTGTTGTAAGATGGTCCACAGTTCTTCTGTCAAATGTTTCATCAGGTGGGGGCTCAGCTAAAACAACCACATGGGAGGGGGGGCACCGTGTGCCCACCGTGGCATACTGGCCTGGGAGGATCCCAGCCAACATTACCAGCAACGCCCTGCTTAGGTACTGAAATGCCTGTTCAGCATTCTGGCCAACCTTGGTTGTTTTAAATATGCTATAGAAATAAACTTTGACCTTGACATTGACATACTACAACCATAGTGACAAGCATTTGGAAAAGGTTGACTCTGCTATCAACAAGCAGAAGCTAATCCTGATTTCTTCTCTCCCCGTCAGTGGTTTAGACATTTTCCCGACCATCCTCTCCCTGGCAGACGTGCAGGCACCATCTAACAGACACTACGACGGCATCGATGCCACTGACGTTCTCCTCCGTGGCTCAGAGACTGGACGTGAGGTACGACGTGGGTTGAGGTTCAGGTTCTGACAAGTACAGACTCTCAACAGGACCTGCTTCACATCCTGAAAAAACATGCCGGGAAAGACTCTGACCTCCTTCATTTCTTTTTCATCCAAAGTGATTGAGTTATGGTAGAAGAGGATAATGCAGTAGGTCCACTCAGAAAAAAGTGTAAAAATTTGTTCCCTAGTAATTATACCGTTTAAGGTACAGAAATGGATGCTGAGGATCATCCCAAAGGAACAAATAGCATTAATGTATTATCAATGGTACAAAATGTTCCTCAAAGTCTATTTCTGTACCTTAAAAAGTACAGTTATCTACAGCTAAGGGTACAATTGGCAAACCCTTGAGGGTACAGCTCCAGTGACGAGCAAAGGTAAAATTTTTACCCCTTTTTCTGAAAGTGTGGAGAAATTAATCAGACATTTGTTGCAGGGGAAGCAGGTTTAAAGTGATGTTATAGGTTTCTTGAACAGTCTAGTTTCACATGGTGCCCACCCCAAAACCTTGAACTGTTATCTCTGATGTTTTATCAAGTGTTGGACTGCTCTGATATCTGGAGTTAGTGTTGGAAATGGTTTTTCTGTGACTTTATGAAGGAGCTGTAAATTTGATCCATGGTTTCTGGCTTGTCTATAAGTCAGATACACTAAGATATCTGGTTTTGTGTTTCCCCGCAATGCAGAGCATTATGCATCCTAACAGCGGGGCAGCCGGACATTATGGAGACCTGCAGACCGTCAGGCTGGGCCAGTACAAGGCGTTCTACATGACTGGTATGGATTGTCCTGAAAGCTCTGTCGGGCAGCGCTCTCTGTCTCACGGCATGGGTTAGACTCGTCAAAACCGCTTTTATGTTCTGCTTAATATTGCTAAAAAATAAGCTGCAGTTCTTAATCGCTAACCCTTCACCGTAAATCATTACTTTACCCCTTTTCGGCTCCTAGACAACTTGTGTCTTTATTGGGGGCCTTCAGCAGGGAGATCTGTGTAATAGTTAAATTATCAGACAACTCTAATGTCCAGGCTGCCTTGGATTAAACATCTGCCAAGCCACAGCCATAGCAATGCTGATAAATATTAGCTTAGCCTGAATGCTACATGTGTGAAGCCATTTCCCTGAAAATGACATATTTAGCTGATACTTCTCTCTTAGGTGAAAGAGTAATGAGTCATCTTGGATTAAAACGAATATTTCTATATCTGGTTATAGAACCATTGTAGCAAGCTAATGCTTAATGCTTTACCTATGGGATTTCAGTATCTCTGTAAGTTTATTTAAGTACCAGTCAAAAGTCTGGATGCACATGTCAATACATACTAAATGTGGCAATGACCAAGAGAATTTTCAGATTTTAGACTTCTCAAAATAGCCCCCTGTTGGCTACAATGGCAACATTAAAGATTCCTGGCATTCTTTCAACCAGCTTCCAGATGTAGCTACCTGGAATGCTTCTCCAGCAGTCCTGAAGGCGTTTCCACAAGTTCTGGGCCCAAGTTGACTACCTCGCTGCTACACACCAGCTCTGTCAGGTTTAGGTTGGGGAATTTGGGGGTGAAGGTGGGGGGGGTTTACGTCATCTTGTTGCAGCATAATGCTTCCCAGATAACCTTGAGGTGTGCTTAGGGTCATTATTGGTGTTGAAAACCAAATGATTTTCAGTAGGTGTGTCCTCACTATTGACATATACTGTATGTTACTCCATTTCTACCAGAAAAGGAGGAGGGCAGGGGTGATATATGTGTGATATATATGATATATACACTCAATGACAAAAAAAGTTTAGCACCCAAAAGTAATGGTCTGATTTGGATGTTGTAATTTGGTAAATGTGCAGACCAGCGATGGGTATGTAAATGATTCAATTTGCAAAGAGCTGGCACATCTAGTCACAAGACACGGAGGATGCCTCGTAGACGCATTAGACAGCATTACCAGCACTTTGATAGGGGTCGCATTGTGGGTTTGCATGAGGCCGGCTGGTCATATTGTACAATTGCCCAGCATGTGGGGCATGCAGATGTCACAGTCGCCCAATGTCGGAACCAATGGGCATGTAAGGACACTCATACACGTCATGAAGGTTCTGGTTGCCCAAGATAGACAACACCAAGAGTGGATCGTCGTATTGCGTGCCAAGCATTACAGAACCCCATGGCATCTGTGCCTGCCATCCAGACACAGGTATTAGACTCTCTACAACACCCCTTGTCATCCCACATCGTGTTCTGATGACTGGCATCAGCCTGACTACGGGTGACCACACCCTGCCGACATGGGACCAGCAGTGTGCCCATACTGCCAATTCAGTTGTCTGTCTGATCTGATATTATAATCACTGCGATACAGTCACATGACCTTTCACGACATGCACATTCATTTAATTTCCACCACTCTGTCTGGGTGCTTCACTTTTTTTGTTACTGAGTGTATGACTGTCTCTTTCTCAGGGGCTGCAGAAGCCTGTGGTGGAGGAAAGGGACAAGCAGAGGTTCACAGCCCCCCTCTGATTTTCGACTTGTCAAAAGACAAGGCGGAGAGCAGGCCCCTGGACAGCAGCACGGCCGAATATGCAGCCATCTCGGAGCGGGTGCTGGAGGAGAGGCGGGTGGTGCTGCAGGACATCGCTGCAGACCACGTGTCACACGCTGACTACTCAAGGGACCCCGCTGCAGCCCCCTGCTGCAACCCGGCTCACGTGACCTGCCGCTGTCAGGGCTGAGACTTGTTGGTGTCTGCACAGTGAAGCCGAACTTCACTATACATTTAGCTGAAAGGGTTGGTTCATCGCGCACTGGTTTGAACCTCCCAGTGCTATAGGTATGGAGTTTATTCTCCTTGTTTCCCCTCATAGTCCTGGAATATATGTATTTGCGTCTTTCCATTGTCCAGTGTGTATGTTGAATACGCGTTCTGTCTTAGCCTGTCATTCTGTCCAGGGTGTCCCCTGCCATGTGACCTTTGTTTCCTGGTTACAGGCGCAGTGATCTTACACTGGAAAAGTGATGATGGATGGAAATATCTTTCTAATCAAACTGTCTATATTTATGATTGTTTTAAAATATATTCAGTAAAAAGTAGAGTATGTGCCGTGATCACGTGGGACTCAGCAAAACAGAGGCATGACAGCTGGTAACATGCAGAGTGCACGGCCCCAGGGACAACACCTCATGGGGAGTGTGCCATAGAGTGACCAGAACCCCCGCATGCTGGCAAGGCCCCTGCTGGGCGTATGGCCACTTGCGGATTTCCTACTCATGAGAGCGGGCCTCAGGTCATGCGCGTCAACCCACTCGCATTCAGCCTATAGTGGACTCCTAAGAATCTGCAGGGTCCCCTCCTACAACCTCAGTCTCACTGAGAGCAGCCTACATCTCATGGGCCGTGGCTCCCTTATGTGAATACACATCGGTGGATGGGTATTGTTTGTCCATCACATGCTTTCTTCCCCTCCTGGTGCACGTTGCATTACAAAAGGAATCACAAAAAATGTCACACCACATTGAGGAAACATTTTCTGTGCCGTCTTCTACTTGATTTGTTCTTCATTTGATGTTTTTTTTATTGTTTTCAATGATGTGAATCTGTACAGTACTTTGGTCAACCTTGGCTGTTTAAAAGTGCTTTATAAATAAACTTTGATTTGATTTATGTATACTTTCATTTTGCATTAACTTTAATTCCACCCCCCCCCCACACACACACAAACCCCCAGAAGCCGTCTTAATTAATGCTGTAGGTAAATTAATTAAACTGCCTGGCCATATTATGGGAATTACTCTCCAGGTGGCAAAAAACCCTTTACAATCCATGTTCTTAATCTTGCATCAGTCTGAGATGGAAAAAAATCAGCACTGGCCAAAGAACAAGTTGCATAAGTTTATTTCTATTGTAATTCCACTTTTTTCTGCTTTTGGTTTTAGTGCACCTGGCAAAAACTCTTTCCATGGTTACAAATTATATTAATGATAGGCACATACAAAACACCCTAACAACATGGTACATGGAGGGAGACACAAACATGTATCCAAAATAAAACAATCTAAAAAACAGATTAAACATGATAAAAACGGTTACATTTCTTAGTCACGATTAAATACAATAATAACAATTAATATACTTTGTTAATCTTAATGGTCAAGTAAACTGATATTTCCTTATATTTGAGTTCAGTCATATACCCTTTCCATATCACCCACCCTTGAGGCTTTGCTAATGTAGTCCAGTCCTAGTTCTGAGGACACTAGCTTCCATATTTGCCCCGCCCCCTTGCCCATTTTTCCTGCCTTTGGGTTAGTCATACGAAACGTAGTGCCCTGCTATGAGTTTGTTTCTGCTGGCTCGCGCTTAACCGATGTTCCGGCTGCAGGTCACCACGGGCCGCCACCTGCGCGCTCTAACCTCACGGCCGTCTCCCTTTGCCACTCCGAGTCTCGTCACGGCATCGATTTATCTACCAAAACCAAAACACAGCTTTATTGTTCCCGATGCTGCAGCATAGAAAGATTAGAGCACAGTTCATCACATGCACACTGCCCAGGTCCCTGCCTTCACTGCCCTCGAGAAAACATGAAGCCACGCTGCATGACCTCACATCTGGTCTCCTTCAAATGCCCTTTTTTAGCAGATGATTTTACCCAAAGTGACACACAATTGAGAAACAGGGTCAGCCAGTCCCTGGAGGAACTGGAGCTATGGGCCTTTCTGTCAAAAGCCCAACAGTGGCATTACTCCGAGGACCACAGGATTCGAACCAGCAACCTTCCGATCACAGGCAACGAAGCCTAACCCCCAGAGCCATACAAGGCCACTTGTTGCTTAGATCAATCATAAATATTGGTTTCCATTAAATATGTCACGGTTTTCAAGTTGAAAACATCCAGCTGCTGGCAACCTTGGCAAGAGCAGCAGAGGAGCTGAAGGCTTTTGTCTTGATTTGCCCAAGTACACAAGTTCCCACTGGTTTTGCCAGTAATAAAAAACAATTACTTAAGATATTACACCATTTTCAGTAAAATGTTTTTAAGGCGATAGCTCAATGGTGTTTTCTTAACTTTCCACAAACTGACAAAATGATTATTACATTTGTGGTCAGTGGAAAATCTTCAGGCCTTTGTAACCTGAATTGGTTGCACAGTACCTTTACCAGCCTCATGAGGAATAATGCCTGGAAGATCATTCTTCTGAGTCTACAGTGATACGGTCCAAATCCAGCCCCACCTCACTGCAAACCATATATTGTTCTTTACGAGTTTACTATGCTGGCAGATGGCTGTATGCTGTTTCATAGCAAGCATTCATCCATGTCAATAATTACTGATCAATCTGCACTAAACATTAGTCATGCTTTAAAAAAAACAGACACCTTTAGTGATAAAAGTCCATGAAATATCATATTATGAAGAAATCTTCACCTACTTCTAAAAGCTTCACATGGTAAATGCTTAATAAGAATTTACTCATTAATACAGACAAAAACCCAGTTACAAGGAAACAAGTACAACTCAGGTATTAAATGAACCAGCGAAGTACACAGGACAGCTCCATCTGGTGGGGTGAAAAATACTGTAGTGAGGGTCACAATAATGGCACAGTAACAGCCTGACCTACAATCCCAAATTTATTTGATGGAGATCAGATGAAATGTTTGCCTGCGCATGTATTTTAATGTAAAACACCATTCCTACAGTCGCTATGTATTTCAATCAGGATGAAAATACGATCTGGGTTCTCTAGTTACAGCATCTGGAGCATTTAATAATAATAATAATAATTATTATTATTATTATTATTATTAGTTACAGCATCTGGAGCATTTCTAGGTCTGTTTAATTAAATTAACTCCACCTCCGGAGTGGCCATTTGCTGTGCATGTGCAGGCCTCCTTAGGATACTAAATATTAATGAAAAGGGTAAATATTTCACAAAGTAAAACATCTTAATGTTGTAGGCAACACACCTTTACTGGAAAAACTGATTATGTTTCATTGGTAACAAAAATTATCCATAGCTGTGCACCACTGTTTCCTTTAAAATTATATTCAATACAGCATTAGCTAAATATAATATAATTGATTCATGTAAAAATCTAGACCCTTTTTGCAGTTTGTGCTTAAAAAGGGAGCCAGAACCCTGCCATCCTCTGACCCTGACCTGCTGCAAGAATCCACCAGTACTGACCCAGAAAGTGCTGAAAACACATTATAGAGATTCATTCGCCAAAAAATGTGCATTTCTGCTAAAAGAACACAGCTTTGTGAAAAGGTGCATCTATGTTGCTTTTCTTTTCTTCAAAAAATCAAGATGTCCATTGAAATTTAACCCTTCAATCCATATATTTGCATAAAACAGAATAAAGTTCAAAATGATTGATTCATACGTTAGTTTTCTTTTTTCTCCATACACTGGATAGTTAGTTACATCTCTTTGTACAAAATCTAGATTTAAAATGGTTTATTAAAATAAGTGCTATGTTGTTTTGGCAAATATGGAGGAAAAATTATATTAGTAAATTAAGAAAGATAAATTTTAACATACAGTCAAGCTAGTGTGCTGCCAAATCACCCTTAAAGCACTTAAGCTTGTAAACACACTAAAACTAGATAAAATATGTCTCTCTTTTTTCCTTCCCTCTCATGGCACACTGGACACTTATGATTGGCCTGATATCGGCCACTGGATGTGTGCAATGTGGAGAGGCATCTTCTCCACACTGAAATATACATGGACAATCGCAGGCAAACAAAAATAAATACTTTTAATTCTAAATTCTAGCTCTTTGTGTAAATTGTAACCAGGTATCAAGGTGCAGCCAGATGTCTGGTCGCGTTTTACACTGGGGCGATGCTTCAGCACATGGCCAGCCCTCCCCCCCCCAGCCTCAGGCCATCAGCAGCCTTGTGAATGGATGTGGACTTGCCAGCACACATGGAGGGTTTTAATTATTCTGAATGCTCACAGGGGGAAACTCCTTCTCATCATCGAGACACACAGGTCCTGCCGCGAACTCGTGTTCCGGGATCACTTCACCCTTCCTCATTCCTCCATCTTCGGAGTACCCTAGTGGGGGGGTTGAGTGGATAGAGAGAGGGAGAGAGAGGGAGAGAGAGAGAGAGAGACAGAGAGAGATCACTCTTCTCACAAACACCAAGCCCTGCTAGCCCCCGAGAGGAGAATCAAGCACTAGCTAAAAGAGGCATGATTGTAACACAAGGCACAATAATATATTAGGCCATGTTCAACAAACCATTTGGTTCCAGCCATGAATGACAGCTGCAGTTTGGCATGTCGTCTGGGAGTATACTCCCAGGAAGTGCCTTCCCTACTTGGCGGTGTCCCCAACACGTACCGGTAAGAGCTGCAGTGGAAGGTGTGGCAGTGGGGATAGCGACAGTGGCGGCGTAAGACTGGCTCGTAGGTTGGGCCGGTCTGCACTCTGAAACATCAGCAGATTCCCTCTGGCCGTCCTCAGACTCAATCAGCCTGCAGGTAGGGAGGATAATGGCAAACAGAGGTGGTGGGTTTGTGGATATAAAGGAAAAGATAATGGGGACAGACTGGGCTACAGCAGAGGCATTATGGGAAATGGTGCTTCAGATAGAAGAGAGCAGTGTTTTCACATCAGGTTCTCAGGGACCCCCAAGTGGTCCACGTTTTTGCTCCCTCCCAGCTCCCTGCCAGACAATCCATAAAAACATGGCTGGGACCAGGCTGGGAAACACTAGGCTAGAGAGATGGTCCTAAAAAGGGATGCAGAGATGCAGACGTGAGGCTCGAAGAAAGCGGAATAAGGAGCACAGCTGCTGTCCACCTCACCTGTGGTTCTTAACTAGTATGCATTCGCCACCATCCTGAGGATCCACATTGTAAATATAGAGACTTCCATCAGATGAGGCCACCAGCAGTCGAGGCAGCTTCTGGATCCTGGTGGAGGTAGAGTGTAGCGCCACAATCAGCAGGGCAGGACAGGCGCGAGAGAGATCGCCCTCCTACCGCATGCGTACACTCAGCTATGCATCAAAGCCATGCATCAAAATGCACTTCAGCACAGGTTCTGCAAAATGAAAATGATTATTAAATAAATCCACTAAGGAAATAACAGTTTAGCAATTTCCAGCCTCGGCATCTGCCTGACTGTCTGTGGTCACAAGGTTTTTCATTTTAACGTTTTGGGATGGTGAAAAGCACACCCCACACATGTGACATCAGCTTAAAGCCCTAACTGTCCTCTTTAAGGAATGAAAGAATAGCATGTATGCGATGAGAGATACGAGCAAAAACATAACGTCCTTTACAGAGGACAAAAATGAATCTCAGGACGATATGCTTACCCGGTGGATGGGACTGCCACTATAGCTATATGATCTGAACGGATGATATGCCTGAATGTTCCATATGATAGATTCAAAGGTTTCATTGTCATTGTGTCACACACAACCAGATTATGTTAGTGATTTCTGAAGCCGATTAAATCATCAATACAAAGTAAACATTATACAAATAGCAGGCTGCAGTTTTTTGGGGAAAAGGTCAACATGCAAACATAAACTCTGAGTCAAATATCAGCTGAACACCATTTTATCCCCTGTGTTAAGCAGCACAGGTGTAACATAAGAGCTGTTTCGCTTGATGTGACTTGGCATTGCTGAAGAGTATAAAGAGATTACTGTAACGTCCTATGTGATTCTGCATTAATTAAGAAGTGATTTCATTTTTGCTCAGATTGATGTCCTGGTGGTTCAGTGGGTAACACCTCACCATCACAGTTCTGCCCGCCCCCTCTCTGAGTAAGTCCCTTTCACACATTTTCCCTCTGGTTTTCCTCTGGGTATTCCAGTTTCCTCCCACAGTACAGAGTACAGGCAGTTAAGCTAACTGCCATCTCTATATTGTCTATAGTGTGTGTATCAGCCCTGCGATGAGCTGGGATCCCATCCAAAGGTGTCCCCCAACCCCCCCGCCACCCACGCTCAGGATCGGCAATTGGAAGATGTGTGGATGCATGACTTGTTGCTGATTAAAGTGGCTCACAGTAGGTTATTTCCCAGATGGCTCATTTAAAGCCTGCAGGCTACAGCAAAAAATAAATTTTTAAAAAGGTGTGAAAAATTTACATTTCCTGTTGCAGAATTTGCTGTTTCGTACATTGTATCATGAAATTTGCCTGCTGCAGAATTTTCTGTATATTTCAATGTAAATCTAATGACAGATTTATATACCCATGTTAGGATAGAAAATAAAAAATAAAGCCTTAATACACAAACAAGTGGCAAATTTATTACAAAAAGGTTCTTAGAGTAGTGGGTGTGTTAATTAGCATGCAGATATTTAATAAAAAAGTCAAATGAATACAGCTGGGTTATTTATAAGTAGTTTTTTGTATTTCCATACAGCAGTTTGGTTTAAGGACTGGGACTAGGCTGTGGCTGACGGCATCTACATGAAGTGGGTGGAAAACTAAAGCTTATGCCATTGCACTGCGGAGCGGGAGGGTCTTCCTGCTTGCCGGTTTAAGTTCGCCGCCTTGCAGACATTGCACAAGGACATTTCCTCCTGATTCTGGCTGACAGCGATTGGTCAGTTCATCAAAATGAGGGGGCGGGAGGGGGGGCTTACGTTGCCAGAGCGCATACGTTCTTCAGGCCAAAGATGTTGAGGCGCACTGTGGCAAAGGCGCGGTCCTGGTTCATCATGTCAGACACCTGCGCAGGGAGGTAGTTGCTGGCTGCTGAGAACATCTTCCCTACGTAGGCAGACCAAGTGGGAGACTCCTCTTCTCGACTGGGGAGGGAAACACAGAGACTGAGCTGGCAGCATGTACAGCTTCTTGTTCTAAGGGTTTGCTAGTCACTGTCAACACATTCGCCGCCTTGTGGCAGCTCATCACTCCTTCGAAAAAACCTGAATCTGGATGCAACAAAGTAATCAATGCTGCCCCCATCTGGTAGTAATATGTACTGCTATCATATCTTGCTACAGCATACGCTGCCAGCTGTAGTGATTATGTGCTGCCAGCCTGCTGTCATTATATAATGGAGTATGATCCATTTAACAGATTAAACAGACAGACATCGAGAGAGAGAGAGTGAGTAGCTTGAACAAAGCTTGCATGCTGGTCATCATACAGTAGAAGCACCTGCCAGAGTCTGGGTATAGCTGCATGTCTGGGTTGCCTCGTACCTTGGGCTGTGCTGCTCCAGCTTAAAGATATGCACAGTCTCTGTGTTACTGGAAGCGCACAGGAACTGGGCATCAGCGCTGAAGGACAGGGAGCTGATGCTGACATACCTGCAGGAAGTCAGAGGATATGTTCCTTTGTGTTCTCCTTATTAAGCAGATTTTGGGGTGAAATCATCTTAACACAGAATTCAAACTTACAGTAATGACGCTAAACCTGAGACAGAGACCTGTTTGTTCTTTGTGAAATACTACAAGGGTGGGCGATCTTATCAGCAAAGATCCAGTTTGCGTGCAGGTTAAGGGGTAACCTTAGGTCACCTGTTCAAACCCAGGTATGAGGACTCTTTAGCCGATCAGTCCTCTAATTAGTAATCTAATTAGGGAGTGCCAACAAAAACCTGCATATTCAGCGGCCCTTTCTGGATAAGATTGGTATTTTTTCCTATAATGTCTCCACTAGAGTAAATGAGTTTCATAACTATACAACATAAACCAATTTATCCAGTATTTCTGTATAAATATGTCTATCTGATCTTTAAAATTTATTTCCTACTTGTAATCTTTGAGGAAACCATGAAAATAAACCAAACATCCGAAAAGATGGTGGCGCTAGGTGAACGCGGTTAGTGACAGCACCATGCCAGCAATGCGAGACTGCGTCAGTCTGACGTCATCGCCACACGTGCCGCCTCTCCTTGACCTCACCTCTTACCCGCCACCCCATCAGGCCCTGTGTGGACGCCATCCTACCTTTTCATCCCTCGGCGGAACTCAAACAAGCGTGCTCCATCAGGAATGCCGAAAACCCTGATGACGGTGCCCTAGGGGTGGGGGGGGATATTTAGATCAATGTCACCTGAAATGGCCATAATGTGAATGTGATGGAACGCAGAACACCATGAGAGGGGCCATAAGGTGACATCCACTTCTGTTTGGTTTTACAAAATATAATGGCCTGCGTCTTCATTTTTACTAAATATCCGTAGCCTGCACACCTCACGATACACTTCTATTCTTGCCTCGCAATGCATGTTAAGATTTGGCTAGTGCCGCCCAGGCTCATAGCCAGAAATAAATTTTGTGTGGGCTCCCTATTGATAAGTCCCTCTCTGTAGGTTTCGAGGGGGTCCAGACTCATAACTTAACTTCCAGGCCACGTGCCTGATCGTTAATAAAAAATATATGGGATAGGTTAATCACTGCATTCTTACTGCTCCAGAAGGTAAATGTTCCACAGTCCAAGTCTAAGGGGATGACTAGTAACGACATCCAATTTAAACACAAAATGATGCTAAAACAGATTTATACTTGTTAGCATTGTGGAAGCCATTAAGTTGATCTTAGACACCAATTAGCTGATGAGAATGAAGATGCTCTTCATTGTTATCTTCTACTAAATTTGATATAATCAAATCCCTCTTATCTGAGCTTTGTGCAAGTCCTGAAAGCAGCCACATGCTGAAAACATCCACTAGCACTGCAGAAGGACGTCCTATACCGTGTCACAACCCACTGAGAAAAACGTAGCAGCATCTACCTCAGACTTGGCATCTTAAGAAGCCTAGAAATTTATCTGCAGGCAGTGCAGTTTTTTTGGCGATTAATTGGGGGGGGGATGGAGGCAGACGAGGAGGGCACCTGACGCACAAAGATTTGGATGCAGGATAACGCAGTTGCAGACACAGCATTGCGGGCTGCACTGCAGCATGCATGCTAAGGGGCCTCTCACCCTCTCAGAGGCACTGGCCAGCTTGGTGCCCGAAGCATTGAAGGTGACGGCTGCCAGGGGGCTATCGTGGCCAGCGATCATGGTCACGGTGCTCTGTGTGGGCAGAGCAAAAACAACAAGCCCGGTTTCAGATGAGCTGTCAAACAGGCACAGTCAGCCCCCGCACCCATCCTAACGGCCTCACCAGGTTGTTGGCGTCATAGACAGTTATCTCCCCGATGGTGGTACTGCCGGGGTAAGCCAGGTATGAGTTGGAATGGTTGTTGGAGAGAGCGCAGAGCCCTGGGAGGACATGTGCACGGCCGTCAGTGGTGGCGGGAGCAGTGAAGGGGCAGGCGGCATGTGGAGCGCCCAGCGGAGCGTGTATGGCACCGTACCTGCAGGGTTGGACGGCGTGTTGAGCAGGGTCTTCAGCAGCTTCATGTCTTTGATGTTGTGGATGTAGATCGACTCCTCCAGGCAGACGATCAGCCTCTGCACAGATGAATGAATGTCAGAGCAGTAGCCCTCCACCCCAGTATCCCAACATTAAGGGAACTGCACAGGAAAGACAGTGTCTGTAGCGGATACTCAGTGAGCACTTTGTTTATTCGTCAATGCACCCATGTTCTATACCCAAGCAGTCCTATGCAGGGTAGCTGGGGTGTGGAGCTACGAGTGGAAGGCAGGGAATAACCCAGGATGGGGTGGCAACCCATGGCAGGGCATATTCACACCTACGGATAATCCAATTCACCTTTGCATGTTTATTCGTTTATTTGAAAAACCAAGAATAACCCCCAAAAAATACATTAGCTACAGCTGAGTGCTCTACCCAATCTCCCCACCTCCACTCCTGCATTCCACAGCCTGCCAGGACTCATTCACTGCTGTCATTATCCCTGTCTCAATAAACTGCCCTTAGCACAGCTATGCCAAAGAGATATACTGTGTCAGGCAAATACCAGACACTAATATGACACACGATGCTTCGGAAGAACCTAACAATTATACAGCTGTAATCTATGTCATTATTTAACAGTGCTGCAAACATCTGGGTACTATACATTATAAATTATTAATTGCACATCTCAACAATGACTTTTTAAGTTGTTATAAAACATGTTTTATCCTGTGACAGACTGGCACCCCATTCAACCCCATTCATCAGCCTCGTGTCTTATGCTGCTTGGCACAGACTCCAGGTACCACATGACTGGATGGATGGATTGAACAAACTTAACCCCCACAAACGCTCCACGGGTGGATAAATGACCTGAAAATCGATTTGGATTACAAGCTTCGCTCTCAACTGTACATATGTGTGCATGTCTCAAAGAAGCGTTGTCTATGACCAATATATGCATATCTGAGGCTGATGTGGTACCAAGCCTAGCTAAGCTCAAAATAAATAAATCGCAGAGCCCTGATGGCATCTTATCTATAGTTTTAAAAGAGATGAGGGATATTATTAGCCAACCTTTAACTTTAATATTCCAGAAATCGTTATCTGCGGGTCTGGCACCTTCAGATTGGAAGCATGCTAATATACAGTAAGGCCCATATTCAAAAAAGGGGATAGAAGTAATCCAGCAAACTATAGGTCAATCAGTTTAACTAGCATTAATGGAAAACTAATGGAAGCTATAATCCAAGTGAAAATGGTAGATTACTGGACCTGGATGCAAATAACATTCTGAGGGATAGCCAACATGGATTTTGGAGAGGTAGATCCTGTTTAATGAATCTACTTGAATTCTTTGAGGAAGCTACAAGTGAAATTGATCACAAAAAGGCCTACGATGTGATCTACTTAGATTTCCAGAAGGCCTTTAATGTCCCCCACAAAGGGCTCTTGCTTAAGCTCAAAGCTGCAGGGATTTTAGGAACTGTGGCAGCTTTGATCGAAAACTGGTTAACTGACAGAAAGTAGTGTGTAGCTATTAGCGGCACAATGTCACAGTGTGCCTGTGTTCATAGTAGGGTACTGCAGGGTTCAATTTTAGGACCACTATTGTTCCTAATTTATATTAACGATATTGACACCAATACCGTAAACTGGTTAAATTGGCAGACAACACCAAGTTGGGTGGTGTAGCAGATACTGATCTAGCAGCAGAGAGGCTACAACGAGATCTGGATTTAATTAGCGACTGGGCTGATACTTAGCAAATGAAATTTAACACAAATAAATGTAAGGTAATCCATGCAGGGAGCAGAAATATGAAAGTACAGATATTTTATCGGTTCCACTGAAATAAAGCTAGCTGAATATGAGAAAGATCTCATTGTATATGTTGATGCTTCCATGTCCCACTTTCGCCAGTGTGAGGAAGCAATAAAAAAGGCCAATAGAATGTTGGGTTATAGCTCTAGGTGTGTGGAGTTTAAGTCAGGGGAGGTGATGCTACATTTATATAATTTCTTGGTAAGACCCCACCTAGAATATTGTGCGCAGGTTTGGTTACCATACCTTAAGAAGGACATTGCTGCCTTAGAAAAGGTGCAACGGAGGGCTACGAGAATGATTCCTGGTCTTCCTGGTGACGTATTTCAGTTTTGACTGTCTTATTAGCAGTTTTGGGGTCAGTGTGTAGATATGTGCAAAATGGCCTCTGAAAATTTTATGTTGCAAGTGAGACAGGAATCCAAGACCTTTGAAGTGTTTAGTCATTGATTGCATTTCAGTATCTGTCTTAGCAATTGAAAACAACTGTAAAATTCACACTGCCTTTCCAAACTGATTGGTGTGAGGGGCAGTGACAATTGCCAATTGCCAAATTAATTTATTGGATCAGTCACTTGTTTGGCGAAACTATAAACTGTGTTCACCTAATTAGACACAACTTGCAGATCTCGGCCATCCTTTTTGCAAAACTCAGAACACATTCTCATTCATCAAAACACATTTTGCGTTATGGTGAACTTTGATGCAAAATAGAAAACATAGGCCGCAGAAGTGAAGCACAGCCAGTACACAATCATTTAAACACAATGACTCAAAACTGTTCACACACATTTCTAAACATTTGAAGAAGCCAAAGAGTGACTAGAACATAAAATAGTGGCATAGGTGAATAGGAGCTGAATTTCAACGTCAAGGTACAAATGAGCCACACAGATGATTCTTTCTGCTTTGCCCAACAAATGATAGCATCGCTAGACCCAGCCCTGAGACATGGAGATAAGGCAGAATGAATATTCTTCCATGACTCTGGCTTGGCAGTTGCACAACATTTTACTGTAATAGGCCTCTCATTTGTTTACTTTTTCGCTTTGTCCTTTACAGTAACTTTTCTGAAGTACTGAATACGGCAAACGTTACATATTAGTTATCAGTCATAACTGTACCGTATACAAATATTTTTGGCCGACTACCATACCATTTTTTTTTTTTTTTTTTTTTTACTATACTCTTGTGGTTTCTAATTTACATGCCAACAACAGTTTTGACTTGTAGTGTTTTCAATTTTTTGCTGTAGTGTGTAATGACTGTTCATTAGAGTTTATTTAACCGACTGGCTTGATGCATGATCTGAAAGCAGTGTTTGTTTTTGAACAAAGATAATATAGTTTTGAGAAGATTGTTTGATTTTGCAAGATGAGTGTAAGGTTTTGTGAGTTTAGCTTGAATTTTAGGGTTTGTGCTTAGTGGTTTGATTAAAGAGGAGAAGATTTTAGGAAATGTGTTTTAGCAATTCAGAAAAACTGTTAAATGTCAAGGAATGTCAGACTACTTTGAAAGTGGGTAAGAGGCCTCAGACTCCAAAGGGTTACAGTAAACACTTATTACGCTGTGCTTCTTTTATATTCCTCTTTTTGTGTCTGGTACTATAACAAAAAATTCCCAATCTATCTATCTAGTGCTGCTATATTATTCCATCCTCTTTGTGCAATTAACTGATGTACAGTACTGTGAGCAAAATAGCATGATACTATCACCACCCTGCTTGAATGTTGGTTCGGTGTTCTTAGGTTAAGAAAACAACCTCAACTTGACCCCTGCAAACATATCTCTTTTCATTGTGGCCAATGATGACATTCACACATCATTGTGAGTGCCGCCGCCCCTGTGAATGCATAGCCATCAGCAGCCTTTCAGACTGTTAGCCAGACAGAAAGAAAGAACACAATAAGGAATGTGTCTGTTTTATTCAAGTACAGTACAGAACCATATGTTTTTTTCATTTTCCACTCTGTCCACCTTTATTCTCTATAATTAACCTTATTACTTTGTTTAGGCCTGTAATTAGTCTGTTACACACATCTTGGGTCACTCTCCTCTACCAAAACAACTCTACTGCTTGGATACGCTGCTGCTTTGTACCTGGCTTGGCCTTCTTGCGGATGAAGTCTTTCATCATGAGCCAAACAAGCTCGATGGGCTTCAAATCTGTTTAATTTTCATATACCACAATGTCCCCCATTGCTCGACAATATCAGTCTTATTACTTTGTTTAGGCCTGTAATTATTATATTGCACACATCTTTGGTCCGCCTCATCTCCAAAAGGGGAAGTAAAATACAAAATTCTAATTTCATTAATAAACTGACTAAAAATATATTTTGGTAGTTTTAGGCCATCTTTGCCTCACAACAGAAACAATTTCTTAGTCTGTTATTGCAGTGTAGTCAGTTTATTAATGAAATTGGAATTTTGTCTAAATATAAGAAAATTATACTTAATTATACTTATTTTTTGCAGTGGAGTTACAATACCTGATTTCAGGCATCTCACCTGATTTCAGGTAAGTCACTTCAGCTTTCATAATCACTGCTCTCTCTGGCAGATGGATAAATCATTGCCATTACTTTACACACAGAGAGTTAAGGGGTGGATCACGGCAGCCCCTTGTTCATAACCTCATTGTGGGGGATCTCATTACAATCCAGTTCCCACCCAGGAACCAGCAAAGACCTGTCATGGACCAGCCAAGGACCAGCTAAGGCCCCATCATGGAAACAGGGGAAAATTCAAGTGGCTACATCTGTAGGTTGAAATTCAGTGGCTATAACTAAAAGAAGTACCGCTAATGATTGTTTTGGCCTCTCATGCCGTCATTCAACACCAGTGCTTCCCAATCCGGTCCTCAGGGACACACAGCTGGTCCACATTTTGGCCCCCTCCAAGCTCCCTGTCCTCATTTTTTGTGACATTTTGCGAGCAAAAACGTGGACTGTCTGTGGGTCCCTGAGGAATGGATTGGGAAACACTGCTCTACACAGAAGCTTGGCCACAGATGCCTACCTGCCGGTTGAGTCGGACAGCCAGGATGCTGTTGGAGTAGCTGTAGTTGCAGATCTCTGTGCCTTTCTTGAAATGATAGACATTCATGCGACACGGCACAGCGAGGCTGACCACCACCACCAAGCTGCTGGAGAACAAGCGCTCCACGATGTAGACATCAGGGGTGTCTGCTGACCAGGGTGGAGATCAACATGCCGTCAGGCCACACCACTCATAGATTGCTCATGAGCTGTCCCACCAACATTTATGCAGCATTATTTGTTATTCGCGTTATTTGAGGATATTATAATGTTGTTAGTATAATCTTGATTTAATCCCCAGTTCATTACATAATTGCAGGTTTTCTGCCAATTTAGTAGAAGACATATGGTACTGCACGCAAGTCCAGCTTCAAGATGTTAGAAAGCTGCACTGTGGAAAATGGGCCATCTGGCTGTAACCTTGTACAGTATCACAGAAGTGCAGCTTATCTGAGGTTGCAGTTCTGTGCTACTAACACCATAATATCTGCATAGTTTGAGCTTTTTGTTGAGGCACGCCAATCAAGCAGAAAACCGTGACTACTGGCAGGAGTGTGTAAACAAAGATTATGTGTCACACACATACACACATCTCCGATCCTCCATTATACAAGGCCAGAAAGTTTCTCTTGAGATAGATTTATTCATTAATTCTACTGACAGTTTAAAGAAGAAAGAATGTGGAAGAACATCTAAAATCCATCAAGACCTAACAACAGATTAAGATGAAAATTGTCCCTGGAACTAATACATTTTTAATGTGGTATTAGTATAGAATGAACTGTATTATGTATACATACTTTGGGTCACAATTCACTGCGATTTACACACGTGGACAAAATTGTTGGTACTGTTCGGTCAATGAAAGTAAAACTCACAATGGTCACAGAAATAACTTTAATCTGACAAAAGTAATAATAAATAAAAATTCTATAAAATGTAACCAATGAAAATCAGACATTGCTTTTCAACCATGCTTCAACAGAATTATTTTAAAAAATAAACTCATGGAACAGGCCCGGACAAAAATGATGGTACCCCTAGAAAAGATTGAAAATAATGTGACCAAAGGGACATGTTAATTCAAGGTGTGTCCACTACTTAGCATCACAGGTGTCTACAATCTTGTAATCAGTCAGTGGGCATATATATAGGGCTCCAGGTAGTCACTGTGTTTGGTGACATGGTGTGGACCACACTCAACATGGACCAGAGGAAGTGAAAGAAAGCATTCATTCCAGCCAGCTGACCAAAGTTGGTAACCCTGCTATTACAGATATCGCTAACGCTATATTCCCAGGGAAATCCAAATACGTTATGTTAACATCACCAAATTAGCATCTGTACTTACAGGATATTATGCTACGCTGTGTTTTAAGCAGTGAAATGATCATGCATAATGTCCCGTGCGGGGAGCTTTTTATATGTTCATTGAGCAGATGAATGGAAAACAGTAGAACAAACTGCTGTAACCTTTATGGGTGCATTTTTTACAGTAGAAAGTAATGGTGATGAGATTGATTGCGACATAAATACATTTTACAGTTCTGTGTGCTCCACTATTTTTTGTTCCCATTCGTCATTGCAGCGCCCCCTCAAAATCCATAACCAATCATATTCATACTGAACCCCCCGCCTCCAATACTCTTTAGTATGCTACAGCCGGCTCTTACATATTGTCAGTTTATTCAATGTGTCAATCTTATGGTTATGACCTTGTATTTTCTATGCATACTTTGTTCCATAATCATTAGAAAAGTTTATGATTTCGAGTGTGTTTTAATTTCAGTGATATGACTAGTTTACCAGGAACAATACTTAGAGTTTTTTTCTGCATTGGTATTGTTGCAGTACTGGCATTGTGATGCTTAATGTGGCATCATCATCAAGGTCATAATCTGGTATTATGACAACACTATTCTCCACTTCCATCCCTTAATCAAGAAACATTACCAGAGGCGCTTTAGCCCCCCAAATAAATTTCTATTCATTGGCTCAAGCTTTTTATATAATTTATATTTTTAGAAGTTTGCCATCACCCCCCCTCAGTAAAGACCCCCTTATCCATTCATCTGTATGCCCTTGATCATTAGCAATTCACACAGCCTATAGTTATCAAGCTTCTCTCCTGACATTCAACTACAAAAATTTGTTTCTCAGATCTCTACATCTGCTATCTGCTTCCCAATCCTCTCTTTATTAAGAAGGGACCTTCTGTCAGCATAGTCTCATCACTATTCCTGCATATCTGAGCTAGCTGAAAACAGATTTTAAGCGACACAGGTCTTTCCTTTGATCGCACATATTTTCACGCACAGCAGACATATGTAGGACTGTGATCGTGACATGAGGAGGTACCCACCACTTTCATGAATGAGGTCCAGCCGATCCACTGAGGTCACGGAAAACAGCTTGTACCCCTTCTTGGTCCCGACAGCCAATGACCTGAGACAGGAGATTTGCACTGAATCTGAGCACAAGTCTCATATTCCCATCACACGACTGACACGACTCTTTAATAGTCACAAAACATGTGGTAGGACTTCAGATTTCAGGTGACAGGAAATTGCTTTCATGTGATGTACTCTGGCATGGGCGTAGTGGTTCAGTGAGTCACACTGAAGCTGCACAGTTCCAGGTTTGGGGTTTCAAATCTCACCTCTGTACTGTGAATTTGCGTACAGGTATGTGTTGGGTCCCACAGTCCAAATGTTAATTTGTGTATATTTCACCCTGCGAGAGGCTGGCATCCCATGCAGGGCGTGCTCCAGCCTTGTACCCTGTGCTACCTGAGATAAGCTCTAGGTGACCCTGACCAGAATAAGCAGTTAAAAGATTGACGGCTGCATTGCTCCTTACGTAACAATGCTTTGGTTGGAATAATCAATGGAATCATAGATATAATTTCCTAACTAAAAGAAAATTCCACAGAAATGTTTACGCATTGGGAATGATAATTAACATGATAACGACACTGTTACAAAGGAACAAATCTGTTTGGTCTCAGGAATAGTTTATAATTCACGCAGTAGCTGATACACACCCTGTTTGCTATCATAAGAACCCACATCCTGGTGTCCATTCCCAAGTGTACACCAGCCTTGGGCCCAGTGTTACTGTGGACAGGCTCCACCCACCATGACCAGATAAGAAGTTTGAAGATAAATATATGAATGGATGAAGTTGCAAATAACATGTTGCATATAACAACAATGTGAAGTGTAGTCAGATATCATGAACACCTTACAGTTACAATACAAATGCTGTGTGCATAATTAGGGAGTGATTTATGTCAATGACGCTATCGTAGCCAACTGCTGATAAACCCATTATCAATGCCGGACACAACAACAGGCTGGCTACCTGCTACCAGCTGGGCTGGAGTGGGTTTAAAAAATGGATTTTGGGGTCCCCTATGGTAAGTTTTGCTTTGGGAGGGGATTTTGCTGGCTGAAAAAGATGCCCAGTATGCCAGATGGTCAATCCATCCCAAGTTACGAGTGACAGATTCTTGTTCTTCCACATTCCTTCAGCTCACCTGCATAGTACCATGTGACTTGTATTATGTACATAAGGAACCAGCCAATCAGTCATCATGGAGAAAATCCACTATTTATTTATTGCTGACTTGAGCCTAGCAACTCGGCAAGGGAAATGAGTCAAATGAAAAACAGCATATGCTATTCTAGGGAATGAAAAGAGAATCCAGTGCAAACTCAGCAGAGGTGGCCATTTCAGGTCCAGAAAGTAAAAATCCAAACCAGGATTTTGTTTCAACCAACCAGTTGAGTACTCTGTGACTGTTAC
>JAABNX020000106.1:10676847-10713187 GCA_015163995.2 Mormyrus lacerda | reverse complement strand
GACTGTTACTCTTTATACTCAACTGGTTGGTTGAAACAAAATCCTGGTTTGGATTTTTACTTTCTGGACCTGAAATGCCCACCTCTGAAACTCAGCAGTAAAACTGGCAAGTTGCTATCTTTCTGACCAAGATAAAACTAATTGTATTATCTTTTTTTTTTTATTTGTAAACAAGTGGTACCATTATAAAAAAAACAAAATCTTTAACCTATTTTCATGAAACTTCTTGACAAATTAGCTACTATTAAAAGTGATTTGCATTTTAGTTATATATGTAAGGTTTATTAAAACTTTTTAATTGAGTTCATGACTGCAAGATTAAACGTGTCTTGTTGTCATGAGCTAAATGGGAGTGTGTAGGCGCTCTTCATTACAATATTACCTATTTTCCTTAGATGCACTTGAACCATTTTCTGATATGACAACTTCTAAGAATCAGTAAGGTTTCCTGGAACATAGTGTGTTAAAGGTGTATAATTCAGAAGGGTCACCATGAATTTAGTGATTAGTTGTCATTGTTGACACACCACAGCACACAACAACAAAATGTGTCTCCTGCATTTAACCCTTATGTGACAAATGTGATACAGCAGGGAGCAGCTAATTCTGCATCTGGGAAGCAGTGCTTGGGGGCGGTACCTTGTTCGGGGTACCTCAGTGGTGCTTTCCTGGTCGAGGATTTGAACCTGAAATCTTCCAATTATGGGTGCTTCCCTAACCATTAAACCACCAATGCGAATGATGGGTGTCTGATGGGTCTCTGAGATAAATTCCATTATCGTAATGTGTGTGTTGTAGATTCTTCCGCTAGAGCACTTGAGGTTGAGAAACTATTTTTAAATAACTTTGCCAATAGGAAACGAGGCCCTTCAGTGACATTTTCCAAATGAGGTCACCACTAAACCTTAATTCATGTTATATACACAAGTTACGTCGCACCTCCCACTAATTAAACTAATAATAAAAATGAATATTTGATATACGAAAACAAGTATTACGTTCCAAAGAATCATGGTCTTAAAGCAAATCAGTATTATGTACATTATGGTTTTGAGACGAAATAATTATATAGGGATGGATCATTTTATTAATGGACAAAATATTTTCAGCGATTTCTAACATCGCAAAAAATGTATAACCTGTGCACAAACGTACAAACAGAACGAAGTGTCCGTAATATCATACTGTTAATGTCAACCGGCAAAGATCAACAGCGCGAAGTATAACAAGTATAACAATTTAATATTACGTAAAATGCTACGGGATAACATTAATGTTGTCATTTAATTACCCTTAACAGATGGGATATTATTATGCTTACCAATGTAACTGGGATTTACTGAAAAAAAAATCGATATTGATGTTTGCTAGTTTTGACAGGACGCTTACGTGGTATCTTGGTTGAAGGAAGCGCAGATCAGCCCTTCCGCTCGGCCAGGACCATCCGTCCCTTCCCTGGTCTCCATTCCAGTCCCCAGCTACCTCCGCTCCGGATCGGAGGACCGGGATCGGCAGGCAATTCCTGGGAACGTTCCTTAGCAAAACCAGCAAGTGAATAGCAAAATAAATGTATTTAACTACCTACATAAACACCAATGTAAGTGCATTACTTTAGTTAAAGTACCTGGCAGTTCCAGAGTGTGCCTGCTATTTTTGCTGATTTATTACCGAAAATAACAATGAATGTTACATAGCTAGCCAGCCGGAGAACTTGTGCAGCAAAGAAAAAGATGAAGCAAAACAAAAACAGCTGACTTGATGTTGCGTCATTCCGACGCCGAACACCAGTTGGCTGTAAAGCGATGCAATTGCTGTCGTCCATTGCGATTTCTATTGGTCAAGCCCTACAACAATAGTGTGTGATTGGTTAATATGAACGGAGTTCAGTGGGCACCGGCTCTTCCAGCAGGGCTATTTTCTATTGGTCAAAACATGTAGCACGTCAACAAACAACGCCTTGAAAGAAATGTCTCATAATTTCGGACGATGGCTGCTTTATTTAAACTAGACTTAGTTTCTATTATAATGCATTTTTTATAACGTTGGCTCCTATAATGCTTTCCTTTTTAACTGAGCATGACGAGCAATACCGTTTTTTGGCATTTCTGCAGGGTTGTTATGCTCCACAAGTTACAGTAGATAGGAACCCCCTTATTGAATTGTGGCGGCTTGCTCAGCCGAAATTCAGCCGTATTCTAGTCAAAACGCATTGAAAAAAATGTACTACCTTTCCATCAGATTTTTTTCTTATGGGTCAGGGATGTATCTTATGCTGGTGTTTGTACTGACCTCAGTCAAATTAGTTAATAACAGATATAGTTCATGAAGTAAGAGTTACATGATGTAGGTAGTACAGGCATCGTGCCACAGATATATATTTACTATACAAAATGTGTTACCTAAAATTGGCTCAATTTACAATAAAAAGCATACAAAAAATGTTTTTGCTATGACCTTTTTGGGCCAACAAGGCAAAAACAACAATGAAGGGTTTTTCTGAATACTGAATACCATAGCTCATAAAACAACTTCAATTTTTTGTCAACAAATAATGAATAAGAAGAGTGCATGGTGTAAGATCTATATTCCTTCAATATTTTTAAGAAGGCGTTGACCAGTATACACATTTTGGGAATGTCCTTCCCAAAACTGTATTGTGAGTGGGTGGCACCGTTGCCTTCAGGTGTGTGCGTGTCCCATGATGGTCTGTCCAGGGTATACCCCAGCCTTGTGCTGCCTGGAATAGTTTCCAGGTCCCTGTAAACAGGAGGAGTGGTTAGAAGGTGAATGGATGGACAGCTGTACTCAAGCCAAGTTTCTGTGTAGGCTTGCTGTTAGGCCAACTGTATGTCACTCCATGACCCTTGTGTTTTTAGCCACTCTTTTGTTGGCAATGCAGAACTTCTTTTCCAGTTTAGCAGAGCGCTGCAGGTCTTACTGAATTTGGCATCACCCAGCTTTCCTTCAATTACTCCAATGCCCGATGAGCAGAAACAGCTCCAGAAAGGCCTCTTGCCCCCACCACATTTTATGGTATAGACGATGATACATAATTTCTGGTCATGTCTCATTGAGTGCCGAAAAGTTCTTTCATGGGACCACTAAATCTTTTTTTCCACATGGCTTCAGAAAATCCCGAGTGCTACATACCTTAGTTCAGCCTTGATGCAGGCAGTTTTTTCAGTTTGTTTCATTATCCCTTCCCAAAGAGCCCTCATCTGCACAGATATTTCTGTGTAACATGCACAAATTGAGAGTGGCGTGATGGCATAATGGGTAGCACTGTTACTTCACACCTTCCGTAGCTCTGTGTGTATGGAGTTTGCATGTTCTCCCCGTGTCGTGGTGGGGTTTTCTTTGGCTACTCTGGTTTCTTCCCGAAGTCCAAAAACATGGTGAACTGGCATTACCAAAGTGCCCATGGATGTACACGTGTGTGTGAACGGTGTGTGAGTGTGCCCTGGAACTGGGTGGTGCACCAATTTGGGTTGTTCCCTGCCTTGTGCCCGTAGCCTCCAGGACAGGCTCCAGACATCCCGTGACTGAATAGGACAAGTGGTTACAGAAAATGGATGGATAGATGGATGCACAAATTTGCTACATTTTGACAAAAGGCCTATATTTCCTTATAAGTGGCCATTGAATTCTTGTTTGGTACTCTGATCTGTCTTTTCCTGGGTCTTTTGTTCAGTTTAGTGGGATAGACGGATTTAGGCAAGGTCTTACTAGTTTCATATGCCTTCTACTTCTTACTGATGGTCTTGAAAATATTTACAGGAATAGGTGAAACCATCTGAAACCGTTTTATACTCATTGGCTAATTTGTGCCTTTTCACAATTGTATTCAGATTTTCTTATACCTTTGCTGGCAGGAGCTATATTTAAAACAAGGGGAAAATAACCACAGTTGAAATGTTTCAATGCCAAATGCTAAACTCATTATCAAAAGTTACTCAGTTTTAAATTTTGTATAGACAATCTGCGTGCCCTGTAGATAAAATCTTGCCCAAAGTGTAATTCACAGTTCAGTCATACATATATAGGGGTCTTGTAGGACCGGGCCTGAGAACAACTCAAAGTCCAAATATTACGCAGGGTATCCTTTATAGGACACAATAAACTAAACAGGTTCTGAGAAGTCATACTTTTCAGGGAAAATGTGCATTCCAATTCAGGGAGAATTAAGTCAGGTGATGAGCACTTACTAGATTAGTAGTCCTACATTTTCTCTCACTCCATAAAATGTGCTCCGAACGAAATGCTTAAGTCCGTTTTTGAGTGTTCTCCTTACGCTAATACTGAAACCATGCCTAATATAATATCAGCTATGGAATCCCAGCCGATTGGCTTTGTATACATAATTTATTTTCACCTGCTGTTCTGGCCACATTGCATTTTAAATAGTGACACTGTCATTTACATTAAATTATGGCTTTCTATTCTGCTTCTCTGTTTTGTGGTATTCTCCTTTTGTATAAGAGCTGGTAATACGCACATAATTACCTTTTTGATTTCCAGCCTGGCCATCTGTGTGTATAGTATAGATGTTCTCCATGCATCTGTGTTGGTTTACTGTTTTGCACAACCCATTGCACTCTTGCACCTTATACTTTAGACTTGTCTTACACATTATTATCTCTTCTATTTCCTCTATTGCTCATGTTGTGCTGTTTTTTGCAATGATTGCACTTTTTGCACTTGTACTTTATGTAGTCCTGTCTTGATAGACTGTTATACTGGTGGAACATCGTTTCATTTCACTATGTGCTGTATCACTGTATATCATTGAAATGACAACAAAAACCACTTGACTTGACTTATCTGACGGGAGAGTTTACTCTGGATACTTCAGTTTCCCCAACACTTTCTGAAACATGTGGGATGATGAACTGATGTCCCTAAATTGCCTTCCGCCTGTGAGTGTTTACCCATTGCTTCCTGGGATAGGCTCCAGTCTCACTGTAAACCTGGACTCAATGAGAAATTATGGAAAATGGATGGATGAACAATATGGAGTATTTTGTGCATGCTATATACCAATATATGTGCCAAGAAACCTTAGGTACAGAAATCTGTAAGAAATCGGTGCAGGATGCTCTCAAATTTTCTGTTATCACATCCCATTCTATATCCACTCTTATTCTGCCAAGACCATCCGTCCCTTTCCTGGTCTTCATTCCAGTCCGCAGCTACAAACACCAGATCGGAGAACCGGGATCGGCAGGCAATTCCTGGGAACATTCCTTAGCAAACACCAGCAAGTGAATAGCAAAATAAATGTATTACCTACTGCCTACTTAAACACCAATGTAAGTGCATTACTTTACTTTCAGTACCTGGCAGTTCCAGTGCGTACCTGCTATTTTTGCTGATTTATTACCGAAAAAAACAATGAACGTTACATAGCTAGTTAGCTGCAGAACTTGAGCAGTAAAGAAAAAGATGAAACAAAAACACTCTTCTAAACCCACTCTTACTAATTGATATGAAACAAACGTTTCATTCTGCTCCTACTGCTATCAGTATGTGCAGTTTCCAAGGAAACCCCACTAACTTTCGTACAGAACTTCGTGAAATCCTACATTACATAAATGCAATTTTGAGCCTGTATTGTCAGGTATTATAATTACTGTGCTAAGAAAAGCCAGAATCTTTTAAGCATTTACTCCTCAGTGAGTTGAGCTTTGCCCAGGGAAATCCAAAATCCATTTTGTAAAATATAACAATTTAACCAAGAAACACTTGAGGCTTCAGGCTTGCGTGGACTGTAACCTGATTATTTGTGTGTGTATTTGTCGCACGTATGTATTCATTTTTGTCTTTATTAAAAACCTCTATCACAAACAATTATTATAATTTTTATCAAATAAATGAAGTTTATTTGATAAAAATAAAACATGACATGTTGCAAAATAAAATCGTTCAAATTTGTAAAATGATATGTTCAGAATTAAAAATATAAACTATGAATGGTGGAAAGTTTTGCAATTCATTTTTCAGTGTTTAGTCTTTGTGTCATAACTCTGACTTAAATTCAGTTACTGCTTATAGCCAATTTATGTTTACACATGCAGAAACAGAAAATATAGAAAATTTTGTTTTTTAAATGTAAAAGAGTAAAAATAAATTACACAAAACAACCGTAACAGATGTTTGATCCAAAGTTATGAAAGCTATTTTACTGAAATATCAAGATCCAAGTTCATTGAGAGTGCGCTAAACAATGGTTAATGTACCTTATTGCTTTATATTAGTAGCAGTTCGAGTCGGCGGGCTGAAAACAACGGCTTTCCTTTTGACGTCAGGACTTCCCTCGACTTGTCCTTTAAGGTTGTCAAGGGTTGCAGTTCTCGGGTCAGAACGAGGCAGCTTGACGTCAGTGGTTGCCTCTGATTGGTCCTAGTTTATTTCCGGTGGGGCAGCCATCCAAGGGCTGGAAAAAGAGAATCGCAGAGTTTTGACGGCTGTCTATAAGAAAAATTGTAAGCTAGGAAAGGAAAAATATAGACAAGCTTTAAACATCTAAGGTAAGCAGGTTTTTTTGTTATGTATTATTGTTCTTCACTAAAGGGATAAGGCTTTGCGCGAGATAAGTGTAGTGTACAGTGTACACCTCCCGTTTGTTATGATACATTTTCAAGATGGCCTCACTAGGAAGAGGGCTCTGCGGCCCCCAATATGTTTATTTCTCTCTCAAAGTTGCGAACGGTTCATTTAATGATAAGCGCGCATTTTTTTGTGTCATACAGATAAATTTACATTGCATTTGTTTCTGTTGTTTATGTCATTAATTACTGAATTTTATATCTCTTATTAAGAAAATAATAAATCAGTCGTCATTTAGCGCTTTGCTATTTCTGTTGTCGAGAACTGTCAGTTTGGAGGCAGGGTGCCGACAGATCTAGCGCCGGTAGCAGTGGTCTTAGAGTTTGTAATGCAAGCATTGCGTGACAAGCTGAAATATAATTAAGAATTGTCTCTAAGTTAATATTAGGTTTGCATATTAACTAAGCTTGCTAAAGATTCTTTTCAATTTGTTCAGTTCGAAATAATAACCGTTCTCCTGATTAACTGCGTCTAATAGGGCATAACATAAATGCAAGGTATATTGATGTTATCTTATCAACTTGTACGGATTAACATCGACCTGAATTCATACAGCGACTGATAATGCCACAGCAGCCTTGATTTCGTAGTGTATGGGAAGATTAATACCTTTAATAACTGGTAGTTGAGTTTAAACAGTTGTGCGGGATTTAGGATAGACGAAATTATTGGAACTGGTGACCTAGTTCATTTTTCTTTAATCTGTTAAAAGTTTCACAGTAAGAATTATATTACAGTCTTAAAAGCAAACCATGTTTACAGTACACTTTGTGTCTGACAGAAAAGTCTCACATGCCAGTTTCACATTCCTAATACACACGAACACACTGAAGTATATTCAAGTGCATTAACACAGTCATTATGTAAGCATGAACAGGAATTTTTCCTTTTGCATATTCTCCATCTATATTATATGAAGGTTATCTTCACACTGGGATTTTGAACTGCAGAATAATTAAAATGTCAGAGATAGTTTACATGAATCTGAGTGATACCAAAAAGCAAAACAAGTGCAGGTCGTGTAAGTAACTATTATTTGCTTGTCATTATCAGGGTTTGTTGTCAGTTGCCCATATTTTGCTTGCAGTTATTATTAAAGCAAATGCATTTTACAGTCATTACTCTGTTTAACCCATCTCTCAGTTTTTGTGCCTTGGTAGTATTACTAATTTAAAATCAGAATTCTTTGTTTTTTATTTTAATTTAAAAATCATAATAAAGTGGCCTCAAAATCTTTCCAGGTCTGTCTGGCATTGCACCCTGGATTATGTAACGTTCATTTTGCCACTGCCGTCAATGCATATTTCTGTCTGAAATTATTTTTTAATTTCAATTATACTGTGTGAATAACTGTTTGTGACATCCATAAAAATGGAAATTTTAAGCAAAATTCTTAAAAATTAAAACTAAACAACAAATCTCACCTGCAAATCTCCTAAGATTAAGGGAGTCAGTCCAGGTCCCTTAATTTTTGCATTCAAATTCTTCTTTTGATATTGGCCAATTGTTCAGGGATGCTCTTGCACCAATGGTCAGTGGAGTTTGACGTTTAGCTGAGGCAAGATGACGTGACCAAAGATGCTTTACTGCACAACGCATGTCTTGGTGACACAAACAAAGCAGTGTGCAGTAAACCGCACACACACACACATGATATATTTTAATATTTTTATATATATATATATATATATATAATATAAATGTATGTATTTTCTAAATACATAAACATCTTGCATACAAATGGCTTGTTTGTTTGACCAGGAAATCAGAGGCTACTAAGCCATTTATCTGTATGTATAAGTGTTAAGCAGAGCAACAACACAATTTAATTAATCTGAACTGTAGTAGAAAAATCATTGCCACAATCCACTAAAAGTATGATTGCTTAACGTGGTTAGCCCAAATAAAATAAGACTTGTAACTAGTCTGCTAATTAAACTAGCCAGCTGATTTATTTACTAACTAAACACTAATAATATTATAATACTTATTACCATATGTATTCAAATATGATGACGGTAAGCTTTGTCAAAATATACAGTACAGCCTGCTTTTTTATGCAGATGTTGAGTCTCCTTTATACTGTATGTTCGATTTGTTAAAATGCAGAAATGTAGAAATCAGCTATTGCATTTCAGCTTCGTTTCACTAATCTGAGGCAATACATCATGAAATTGTCCTCTCTGACACACAAAAACTGGAAGATCATCAGTAACCACAATTTCAGTATGTTTTAATGGAAATGTTAACCTTACAATATGAATGCTGGCCTGTCACTAAAATGAAATGAGCATGGACAATGGGCAGTTGTATTAAATTATAATTACAGTTTTTTTAATGCACGTATTTTGTCTTCTAATACGTCCTTTTGCACAGTATAGAAATAATCTTTGTTTTGAAGTGTTATTTTATTATTGGAGTAAGATCGAAGAACATGTAATATTTTATGTCTTACAAGGAGTATTGGTGTTAATTAGTATTATAATTAAGATAAATCATTTTGTTGCTTAGTTAATTCATTGCAGTCAGAGGCATTATAGCTGCTACCCATTTATGTTCATTTTAGCCATTTATTTTAGCCGTTCAAGCACTTTGCTCAAGGATGCAACAGCAAGGCTGTTCCAGGGATTCAAAGCATTACACAATACACAGAAGTATAGCCAATAATCTTTATGACTGTGAAATGTGTTCATAATTATGTCTCGTCTGTCTTGTAATTAGTTTAGTTTTGTTAATGATTTCGTTGTTATGACTTAGCAGCTCAGTGTCACCTTAACTATGACGTTTGGCTTAGTGGTGCCTGCATTACTGGAACTGTTGCATGCAACGAAAGCATAAAATCACACACAGGAGAGAATTAGAGCTCTAATGAATTAAACACAAGCCAGGGAGTCAGATGTGGTGCCCGTTATTCGATAACAGCTGCAGACATCTGGTGAATTTCAAGTCCCTCATGGATACACTGTAAATTCTGTTTACTTGGGCTCAGTACTGATGCACTAAGTGGTTACTACAAGAAGCCAACGCATACACTACGGTAATATATGGTCCTGCATTTTATATGGTGAGAAGATCAGAAATAAGCCATTATGTGCATGTATCAATGTAGCAACCATAAGGTGTAATTTATAATTCAAATTTAAGTTATTTGTTAGAAGGTATAAAATGAAAACGGTGTCCTTTACAAATGCTCGCATTCCCTCTCAAATACAAGCTCATTTGAGTTTTTGCATACTAAATAAAAGTGGTTCACCAGTTATATTGAGTTTTGGATAAAGTTGGACCAGTTCAATCTAACATAATATTTTTATATGATTGTGAAAATATGAACGAGAAACTGAAAAGGAAGTGACCTGTTTCAATGAAATATTTCAAAGGAGCGTGGTATGGATGTACTTTCAGCATAAACTTTGAGCACAGTGCTGATAAGTATTGGTTACACATTATAGGGTAGTTATTTTTTCAAGATCAGTCCCTGTGGGGGGAAAACTTTGTTTAAAAAAAAAAAAAAAAAAAAAAACACTGTTTTCATGATTGTCTAATCAATATGCATTTTTCCTCTGATCTTGCGAGTGTTTATTTCCGGGACTTAGTGCACCCAGCATTTGGAGATAAATAAATAACATTTTACTAATTAGAGCTAAATTTTCACTTCAAGTAAAAAAACTCATGTGCCTTTTATGATTTCAAAAGACTGTCAAGAAACCCTTTTAGATTTATTAAAACTTACACAAACTCTGTTTGATATTTTTTTTATTTAAATTTGTAAGGATTTTTTGACTCCTCTTTAAAATATGCGAAAGGCCGTGAACCTGTCACTTTTTTGAATTTGACTTCTTTGTGTTTGGTTTGGAGAAACCTCACATCACACCTCATCCCTCGGAAATGTTCCCTCCCGTACTCCAGGTCTCCTCAGCAGGTCAGCATGGCGTCCGGCAGCTCGAGCAGCGAGGAGGAGAGGAGTCTGCGTGAGTGTGAGCTCTACGTGCAGAAACACAGCATCCAGCAGCTCCTGAAGGACTGCATCGTGCAGCTGTGCACCTCGCGGCCCGACCGGCCCATGGCCTTTCTTAGGGAGTACTTCGAAAGGCTGGAGAAGGTCTCAGTTTTGTTTTTGCTATTTAACTGTGGCTGACAGATTTAAGCTTGTATTAGCAGCCCTGCTAAATTCCTCTGTGCTCTGTTCCTCCACCAGGAGGAGGCCAAGCAGCTCCTCAGCCAGCAGAAGTCAAGCTCTCGCTCCGACTCGCGTGAGGAGGAGGTCTCTCCGCCCATGAATCCAGTGGTGAAGGGCAGGCGGCGACGCGGAGCTATCAGCGCCGAGGTCTACACAGAGGAGGACGCTGCCTCCTACGTCAGAAAGGTGACCGCAGATCAGGCCTCTCCTGCTTCTGCCTGCATCCATCTACGTCTGTTTTGGAACAGCATTTATATGAAGCAGTCTAAGAATATATCTGTCTGTAGAGTAAGATTCCATTAAATGAATATGATTCATATTAGTCCTGGTTTCAACAGGTTTATCTCACAAAAAAACACTCTCAGTTCTCCCACCAGATCAGAATTCAGGTTTAAGCAGCCATGATTTATCTATACATTCTAAGATTTAGAATGTAAATTCCTGGTCTGGTTTTGATTATAAGGACTAATACATTATATATCCTACTGCTGTCACACTCTACAAAACAATTCGACCAGTATTCAGTGAGAAATATAGAATTCTTGTTTATTCCTGGTTACCGGGCATATTGCTGAGAAATGATGCACAAAAATGGCGAGTGAAAAATCTCAAAGTGTTTGGCCCCTTATAAATTTCTGCTGCAGAATTTTTGCTGTCTTTAAAGTAATTGCCATTACTGGTTTGGAAATGCTGCATACATGCTGACTAGCTGAATTGCTTTGCATAGAAGCACACACACTTGACTGTCTGACTTGGGAACTTCTAAAAGTAACCCTAAGTGAGAAGCTAGCAGACAGAAGATGAGATTGGGGGACACTTCAGGTACAAAATGATCAGTAACGTGAAACACAAACTTGTGATTAAACAAATAACATGGGTAATTGACAATACAGGTCTGTTGAGCTACTATAATGTCATATATTAATAATTCCTGATGTTTTTTTTCTTATAGGTTATACCTAAAGATTACAAAACAATGGCAGCCCTGGCTAAAGCAATTGAAAAGAATGTCCTCTTTTCCCATTTGGATGATAATGAGAGAAGGTATTTCAGTGGTTTTTATTCTGATCTATTGCATGTAATTTTAAATTTAAACTGCAGTAATTCAGATAATTAATGTATGGCACCCCTGTATTCTAGTGATATCTTTGATGCCATGTTCCCAGTCACCTATATTGCTGGAGAGACTGTCATTCAGCAAGGTTGGTTAACTGTTTCTATTAGCTTGTATAACAGTGGAAGATCCCCAGCAGAATTGGACCTGCTATCAATTTCAGTGCAAATTTTTTTACATATTTTATGTTTTGCACAGGTGATGAGGGCGATAACTTCTATGTTATCGACCAAGGTGAAATGGATGTAAGTTATCTATTTTTATCTGTTTCTTTGTTTGTTTACTTATGCCTATTATTTACGTTTATAATGAAAATAGTAATTCATTGAGTTTTTGATGCAGCAGTAGCTTCATTGTCTTTCCAGAGACTTTCTGGTAATAGGCTTGTCAGACACTACCAGTTGAAGCAGATTCTCTTTGCTCTTGGCAGGTCTATGTGAACAATGAGTGGGCCACCAGCATTGGCGAGGGAGGCAGCTTTGGGGAACTCGCCCTCATCTACGGAACCCCTAGAGCAGCCACTGTGAGAGCAAAGACCAATGTGAAACTTTGGGGGATCGACAGGGACAGCTACCGGAGGATACTGATGGTGATTGTTTCTCCCTAAAGTTATAAGTATGCAACCGGATGAAATTTGGTCAGGCCTTAAAAAGATGAAGTACACCTGCTCATGACCACAAATACAAATGACAATGGGTGCCAGGCTGCCAATATACAAGTCCAGTGCAAACATCAGTCTTTTAATCACCGTCTTTGTTTTCTCTGTTTTCAGGGAAGTACCTTGAGAAAGAGAAAGATGTATGAAGAGTTCCTCAGCAAAGTATCAATTTTAGGTTTGTTTCACCTATTTCCATGCCTGCCTATCTTTCTGAAAGCCAGTCTGGGAAAGCCTCTCCATTCTTTGTTCAACCACATGCCTCTTGGGTTTAGCTTCTGGCTTGACATTTCTTTACATTGTAATTAAAAATACCTCACAGTCTCTTGCAGCTGGATGACATTTTTTCAGCTGGATATTTTACTTGTCAGGGAGGTGTCAGGATTCCTGGGGACTTGGTCTGGGCTTGTTGTTACTGTTTCTTCACTCGGTTTATTCTGTTTTTAGAAAATTCCAGTCCTTGACTTTTACGAGGCACGTTTATTGCATCCTAAGAATTTTGAAAGAGCTTGACTCATATTGCAGTGATAGAATTTGATTGGTTTGTGTGTCAGATCTTAGGATGGTCTTCTGCAGATTGTTAATGTTAGGTCATGCCATCCCGTATGCAAATGTACAAGTGTGCACAAGTGACCCTTGTAATCAACGTGTTTCTGGATCTGGGTGTGACTAAACGATCTGTCTGCAGAGTCCCTGGACAAATGGGAGCGCTTGACAGTGGCTGACGCCTTGGAGCCTGTGCAGTTTGAGGATGGGCAGAAGATTGTGGTCCAAGGAGAGCCTGGAGACGAGTTCTTCATCATCCTTGAGGTTTTGTCATGAATCCCTTTAATATAGGTTTATGGCACCGCTTGCCTTATGTGTCTGTTAATCACTGGAGTTCTCGCAGTGACACACAGTGTCAGTCTGCAGTGAGTAATGTGCATTAACTTCAGTAATGTGTATTTAGCAGTATTATTGGAAAGAGCTTTGGAAGATACCGTAATGTGATTATTAAGGCCTTGTTTAATGTTTTCTGCAGGGTTCTGCAGCCGTATTGCAGCGCAGGTCAGAGAACGAAGAGTTTGTGGAGGTCGGACGACTTGGGCCCTCTGACTACTTTGGTGAGAATACTCTCACATTTTTTTGTTTTTTGTTTTTCTTTCTTTGTTGTAGCCGTACACAATGACCATGTGAAAGTATCGTTCGTAACTGCAGCTTAACACCAGCACCGAGCTTAACATGGATTGGGTCTGTCTGTGATACAGCCCACATGTAGATTTTTTTTTTTGTTTTCTTTATCTCCTGAAACTGCAGGTGAAATAGCGCTGTTAATGAATCGGCCTCGAGCAGCCACGGTGGTGGCCCGCGGCCCGCTGAAGTGCGTCAAGCTTGACCGGCCTCGCTTTGAACGCGTCCTGGGTCCATGTTCAGATATTTTGAAACGAAACATCCAGCAGTACAACAGCTTTGTATCACTGTCTGTCTGAGTGCTACCAGCTCCTTCCCTACCTGCAGGGTCCACAAATGCAATCCAGTCTGCTTTTATGTTACCATTTATTTGTTGAATGCATTTTACATATAGTGAAATTATTTCATATGTTCACTATGCTCTGCTACCCACCAGCATACCTGCTTTATCTGTCTGTTTATATGTACCTAGTGCAAGATTTGAAGACTTTTACAAGCGTTTGTTCCATAAGCTTTCTACATGGCAGAATATCTAGCTTTTTTTTTCTTTTTTTTATATATATATATAATCCAAAAAGGAACAAAGTGAAGTCTCCCCACAGTCGCTTCTCATTGTTGTACTGAGGAGAATAGTGACAAGGTGTTTTAAAGGTTGTTCTTACTGTATGAAGCTACTCTATAACAGTTAGAATTAGGAGAACAGCAGATGTTTTAAAATCTGTTCAGTGTTTCTAGACTACAAAAAAAAAATTGGATTTGTATTGCTGTTAAGTATTTTGAGGTTTGGCATATGTTAAATTGGCTGCTGTAGCTTTGTTTGAAGTAGTTTATTTCAGGAGTACTATACATGAAGTGTGCTAACACAAATATGGTGACCTGCTCCGGTCCCCTAATTTGCACATTTGTTAGTGTTTTGATTTCCCCAATTTCTTTTTCGTTATACATACAAACAATACATTATAGTAAGCGCTTACTTTTCCTCCACTGCATAGGCCCTGTAATTTGTAATAATTATTTAGGAAGATGTATGTTTCGCTAATGAAAAGAGAATGCATGTTAAAACATCCCCCTTCCTACTCCTCATTTGTGGATATTTTCTGTTCTGTTCCTCCCAGCATGTCACTTGGTTTGTCTGCCAACTCCCCAAAGCAGAAATAATTAATTTGTAGATGTATATTTACTAACTTTATGTTTTGAGAGCTTCAGACAACCGTTACCGCGGAGTTCAGCGTTTCTTCAGGAAAAAAAAGTCAGTGCTTTTTGTGCAGCTGCCATTTTGTAAAAGAAAGAATCTGCTTTACATGTGCAAAATGTACGACTAGTAAATGTATATGAAATTTAATTTGCCTCTGGAGAAAAATGAAAAGCATGACTTTTTTTTTTTTTAACAAAATAGTGGTTATTAGTGCATGCATATAAGTTCAACAATGCTAAATTTCTAACTGAACATCTGATTTATTTTTATAAGTATATGTATAAAAAATTATAAAATCTATGTTTTGGGGAGTTGTGTATCCCATGGATGAATACAGAACATTATGGTCATAATTACACAGCTTACAAAGCTAGTGCCAAATACCACAAATACCAAGTAGTGGTTCAATGTAGAGCCTGAAAATAACTGAACAGGCATAAAATATAGACTTGTACTTTTGACAGGGTCACTAAGAAGGTTTTTATTTTATTTTATTTTAACTGATTTTGGCCTACAGAATAACTGCTATACATTTGAGAAATTTCCCAGTGTGAAATCTCAAAGGTTAGGACATTCAGATTAAATGGTAAATGTGCAGCGACTGTTTGGTGTAAACTAGAATCGCAAAACAAAATAACTAGCTGATATTTTGCCTTCAATTTAACTATTTGTTTTATTGGTTGTTTGGCTTTCGTCGGAAAAGAGTGAATCACCCATTGGGATGCATCACACATTAATTCAGTTTATCCCGTTGACCCCTAAAAGACGAATCCTTGCTCAGTCTTAAGTGTGTTTCAGTATTTACCAGTTTTTGTTACATTTCTCAGTATGCACCAAATGATTAGCAGTTTAAACATATTCCACTGTTCTATAACGTATATAATCGCATATCTTTTTATCGTTATAATTGTTACTCTTAATACTATGTATAGCGTGAACTAGTATAGGACTGTAGTTGGGAGTGACCACAAGCTCTGAGCAAGTAGTGTAAAGTTCAGACTTTTTGTAAATGCTTATTTTTCCATGAAGTCTATTATAGATGCCCAGTGCCATGACTTAAATATACAATGTTTGTTCTGTTTTCAACAAACAAAATAACAGTATGTTAGTTGTCTCCTGTAAAAGTGTCATGGATCAATATTTTCTATTTATTCATGATTGAATGATTTTATTAAATTTATTAAACCGGAAGTGTTCAGAATATTTTTCTCTCAAGCAGCATCACAGCATGCGTCTTTATTCAAACAAATTTAAAATGATGCTCAAAAGAGAAACTGTCTCTCAAGTTACATGAATTTTATGCCTGTTGAATTGATACAAACATTTTGCATTCTTGTTCTATCAAATCTGGTACAATGACATTGTGTTACCATGAAATTTGATTTCTAAATTGATGTTCACTGCCCTTAGTACTAAAAAAAAAAAAAAAAAAAAAAAACAAAAACGAAAAAAAGGTGATATTGAATAGACTGATAGGTGGTATTTAAGTATGAGTGCCCTACTCATCGTTGTCCACAGCAACACCTGAATCAGAAATATTCACATTCATGACCTGGGTGTGGGTTTAACCTTGTATCCTTGTATCTGCATACATCTGATTTATGGACGACCTCATGCCTCATAGTTACAGAAAAATTAAACTTGAAGTGTCCTGGGTATAAGTAATGTGAGTAACTGGTGCTATGCTCATAAAATAATGTCAGCATCAGCAAATGGTGGGTAATTGAAATATTTTTTTTCCATTTGGCCCCTGGACATGGGCTTTTTCACTTTTTACTTAAGCTGTATTCTGCTTTTTCTGACACCCCCCCCCATTTTTGCACTCTTGTGTACCCCTTTCTTTCTACATAGCTTGTTACTTAATCTGTTATTTTCTTTTGATTTGTCAAGATTTATTTTTATTAAAGTTCTCTATCACATGCTCACTTAATGGCTTTATCAGTCCAGTCAGTCAGTGAAAAGTATGTATGGATGCATGTATGTATGTCTACGTATGTATGTACAAAAAAACTGAACATAGTCTGCCTTAGCTTGTGTAACCAGGGTGACGGTGTCCCTGTTAGCCCAATCTTAAGCAGGCCCATAATGCCTGCAGTGATAACGAGCTGTCAGCCACCAGAGGACCATTTTTGTTTTTCTTATTATTCATGACTGTGTACGATTTGATTTACTCTGTGTGCTTTACCCTACTCCTTTTGGTATAGATTGTCCTAACGGCAGGTCAAGCAATAAAGACATTTAATTCTTAAATCTATCCATTGTGCTTTCCTGTTTTGTTTCAACAAAGTCTGAAAATAAGTAAATTATTAGTTATTACTGTATGAATGTGAAGTGATTGGCTCATTAGTTTGGTGTCTGTCCAGGTACTGCATAATTTAAAAAGTCATTCATTGCATTGCTTGTTCTGCAAGGTTGCTGAAGTAAACATTTTTGGGGTTACCTGTATTGTCTTCAGTAGTCATTTTTAAAAACTCTCTCCTGCACATACACAATTTATATATTTATTTTAAATAAATGACATGTTAATTTACCACACTTAAATACATTAATGTTTTGTAAGCTATTAAGTATTCAAAACCTTTTATTATTTGGACACTATAGAACTGTAAGTGAATTTTTCACCTCACACACTAGATGTCAGTGTAGAACAGCTTATAACTCTTCAGAACAAGGATGTTTGGTTTCAGGGAATATGTTTCCTCTCAGATTTCAGATTGGTTATGCAAATCAGCTTCAAGTAGAATAATACGATTTTTTTTTTGCCCTCATCATAAAACTGAACACAGTGCCGTTAACTTTCCAAGCTGTCCAGGACTATTTAATAACCCACAAAAAACTGGAAACGGCATGGGGTTTTATTTGTGAGCAATATGGCCTGTACCAAATGGCTATACTGCATTTGCCAGGGCAGCTATTTTAGTCTACAGGGCTTTAGATGTTTGAGCATTGATTTACAAAAGCAGCGGTTCTGCTTATTCTCTTTCACGAAAGTACCTACAATACTTAAGTCTAGATATTCAGCCTATATTTCGGTGTACTTGTTCTGATAATTTCCTTCACTCCTGTGCATTCTGTTGCTTTCAGAGTAATAATTAGTTTCCTGCGCTTGTTTACAGGTGACTTTAAGTGCTTTTGAGCAGTTGAGTTTGAGAATAGGTAGGGCTTATTAAAACTGCTGTGTTCATAGGGAGAAAACTTTGTTTAGCAAAGGAAACTGAACTCTGTCTTGATGAGACAGGGGATCTGGGGTATTACAGCCTGTCTCGAAAATAAGGCCGTAAACCTTTCAGGCTGCAGATTGTTTTATTGATGACACTTTCGTACACATGGAATATCACTTATATCCCCTCAGACATATCTTACTAAGTTATGTGAACCAATAAGAGTCTCATAAGAGTTGTGTATGTATGTATATACACACACTTAGGAATGTAGTTCTGAGGTTTCATTTTACACACTAATGGCAATTTTCTATTCAATTGGAACTCTCTGATAGTACTCCGTTTTAGTTCACAAACCTATTTTTGAATGGTTCTGAATGTTGCCCCCAAAATAAAACCAAGTTTGCGTTGAGAACCAAGAACCAGGAACCTTGATGACATCACGAATGGGCGTGTACCATTTGATCTACAGCAGCACATAGAGGCAGTGGTGGAACATTTACTCTTTTCTTACTTTAGTAAAAGTACAGATACCACACCAAACTGTTACTCAAGTAAATGATTAGAATAATAACCTTAACCCAAATAAAGGATTATAAGCATGTCACACGCTGGTCCTTTGAGACCTCTCACTAACCCGACAAAATCTCTCGTCGTCCACTATGGAAAATGGCTGATCACCCAGTGTAATCATTTCCATTATTTCAATGGTTGTGTCGTTAGTTCTGGTGCTGCCAAATTTGAATACTGATAGACTTTAGGCCTAAATATCGGCCGGCAATCTCGATATGTTAGCGAATATATTGTGCATGTCTACATATGTCAATAAAGACAATACATAATTCTAAATATAATAATAGTAAGAACAATAATAATGAAGAGAGAAATATATTGTTGACAGAAAATAGCAATACTGTATATTCTGAAAGAAAGAAAAAACTGAAAGAAAAAATCTTGATTCACATTTTACTGTACTCTGAATTTTGCAGCCCTATACTCAAGTAAAAAGTCAGTTTTTGGCTTAGAAATGTAGTGAAGCAAAAGTAAAAGTTGCAACAACTTAGAATACTCAAGTGATAAACAAATTTGAAAAAAGTATAAGTATAGTGACGAAGTATGAATACATGAACTTTACACCTCTGCACAGAGGTCAATGTATACTCAATGTAAATTGGTGGAAATGCCATCTGGTTCCTGGTTGGGCATAAGGTTCCGAACTGGTTTGCCAATCAGAAAGGAACTAGTTCTTTGTTTTCAGGAATTTGCTCTCTGTCATCCATCCATTGATCAATTTTCTACAACTGTTCATCCAATGCTGGGCTGCAGCAAGTCCAGTACAGACAGGGCAGGGTACACCCAGAACTGGATACCAGAACATTACAGGTCACATACAAACACATAACATGAATAATATAGAGTTAGCAATTAAACTAAATGACATTCTTAGGGTCCAGACATTTCAGAAAATAACATTTCTTAGCATGTATGCTTTTATAATAAATGCAGCTTTTGTCTTATTTTTACTTATTTCCTATCAGCCATGTCCCTCAGTAGCCTACCTTCTAGAATGCTGACACATTTGGGCGGTGGGAGGTTAACATACATGTAAAGACTGTGAAAGACAGTTCCTTTACGAACCAATAATGAAACAGCACTGTTTGACTCAAAACCTGTAGGATTTTCACTTTACATTGCAAAATGGAAAAGCCTCAGATCAATTCTCTCTCTCAGATAAAATATAAGTTACTACTGGCAAAAGCTTGTTGCAAAAAAAAATAAATAAATAAATATGTTCTGTTTTTCTCTTTACATTCTGGGAAAAATAATTTACTTTTTCATAAATTCGGTAAATTTTTACACACCTTAATATACAAATGATGAGTTGTAAACCCCAGGCAACCACAGACTTCGTAAAGAAATGTTCAGTAAATTAAACGCATGTTTATTTTCCTTATCGGGTGAATTAGTAAGAGGAGCATTGGCAAATCAGCTTGTGGGGAAAAAGTGTATGTAAGAGTCAATGTCTTAAGTTATCCAGTGCTTCGTACACATTTTCTGTGTCAGGGATCACGTCACCTCCTCTGCTGGATCCCTGTGCTACCTCATGTCACTTGGGGTGATGGTCCCCCCGTGCGACTCCACAAAGTCGACGGCCACCACCTGCGTCTCGCCCAGCTTCCTGACACAGGTCCGTACAGCTTGGAGGATGCGCTGCAGCCGGCGGTCCAGGGCCTGCAGATGCGGCTCTGTGAGGATGGGCTGCAAGGCATCCCGGCCCAAGGACTCCCTCATGACATCGCTGAGCCGGTAGTCATCCTCGGACAGCAGCCTCAGACGCAGCAGGGTCGACCTTTTAATTCTGCCACGGCACAGAAATCGGCGTTCACTGTGAAATCAACCTTTCATGCAACAGTGTAGGAATTGGCTTAATCACGTCATGATGTGGAACCACAAGTGTGAGAAACATTTCTAGGTGGATTGTGTTCAATCCGCAAATGATTTGCATGCCAGACTAATTTCAGTTTATATTAATGATGTGAAATTTTTCAGTGTCATGTAGACAAGCTTTCTGCATCAAGCAGGAGATCCAGGAATCTAGGTCAGCGTGTCTTGGGTGCATAAACAGCAGCTGTTTGGCCTCAATCAGCAAGTTGACCCACACCTGCATACTCACATGCAGCACTGCGTCAGTGGGGCCAGTATTGACGTTTCGTCGTGGGAATGTTTTCCAAACCTGCGGAAAGAGGCGAGGCAGAGGTGTATCCAGACAGAGCACCATGGAAACGCCCTGCACATTGTGCAACAACCACTGCTGTTACCTACGCACCCCCTGGCGTTGTCAATGTGGAGAAGTAAGCTCTCGTCTCCAAACTTGGTGAAAATTTCATAATGGTGTCGGTCCATATTACCTGAGAAAAAATGTATAAATAATATATCATGTGTGTTATGTATTATTTTATATATATATTTCCATTGCACCTCGGCATCTATTTAGTGGAAAAGAAACAGTAGTACTGACAATGTATATATAAAAATTATATAATATTTACTATGTAATCTCATATTACCTATGAGGAAGTCAAATATAGCCATATCTATGATATTAAGTAGTCTGTTCCCAGAGTTGTATGGATACAGCTGCTTAATAGAGTCACAGAAGAATGGATTTACTTCCCATCTGTAAGAGCAGAGAGTGATACATTACTTTATAGGGAAAAAAATATGCTTTTTTCAGCATTTTACACGGTTTCACAGACATCCAGCAGACATAGATAACACATCGAGCAGGTACAGGTGTAATGGCTGTGTGATAGTATGTAGCATTTAGCGGGCGGCTGTGTGCTAGCGTGTGGCATTTAGCGGGCAGCTGTGTGACAATACGTGGCATTTAGCGGGCGGCTGTGTGATAGCGTGTGGCATTTAGCGGGCGGCTTGAGGACCATCTTACTCTTCTTTCCCTGTGAAAGTATAGGAGCGAGTCCACGGGTTGGGGATGGCGAGGCGTGGGGCGATGCTTAGGCTAGGCAAGTAGGCCGACATGGAACCCTCCAGAGCGTCAGGGCTCCCACACACTGCATATTCCGTCTTGCACATGTACAAACACTTGGCGAAGAAACATGTGTTGTTTGCTGCAGGAAGGTAGGCAATGGAAAGTCAAGGTCAAACCCTCACGCTATGGCTTTTACAATGCCCCCACTCAAAGGGTTCTCTGAAACTGCCACACAGTAGTCATGTCACTGTCTGCGTTTACAGCAGCTACAGCAGCTGGTAAGGCCTTTAACCCCAGTAGCTTGTGATTTTCAACCTGCTGCGATGATGAGCCAACTATGCCTGCATTTCCAGAACAGCCTTTTTGGAGTACAGTTTTTATAGAGTTCTGACAGGAAATACTGCTCTACCAGCAAGTATGCCTGTATAAAGTGTTGTAATGTGTCTGTTAGGTAGAGCTATCAATGTCAGACTTAAATTGACTGACATCACTGCTCAGCTGAACTTCTGGACTCTCACCTGGAGAGGTGAAGAAGACACTTTTCAATTCTTCATTGAGTGTAGTGTACAGGATTTCCTTGGTGATGTTGATCAACCTCCCAGTCACAGGGGGCACTCTCCGAAAATCTAGTATTCTGTTAGAGAAATTTTGAATTATCTTCCAAAGGTAGGATGGAATGCATAATAAACCATATGATGAAAGACTATTTTTTTCCCTTGCATTTTATTATTTTGTGTGTGTGCGTGTGTGTATGTTTGTGTATATGTGTTTTTGTGTTGCGGGTTTTGTTTTAATTTCCTCTATAAAATTTTATGTTTTATAAAGAAGAAGCCTTATACATGATTATGAGACACTTCTCTTTAGCAATGTTAATTATATGTTCAATAACAAGATGACACTCATCTCTGCTGTCAAATGTAATTATTCCAACCACAAATGTCATTGTGGAAACCTTCTGGCTTTCCCTGGCTGCCTCACAATTATTCTGTCATGGAAAGATGAAAGACCACAGCAGCCTGCTGTCTCTGGCTGTGAACTGTGAACTATGAATCATGAACCATGCCAAGACAGATTTCTGACATTAACTGATTTTCTGAAGTGATTAATTGCGACTTCTAGTCCTGTCGCAACCACCCTGAAATGTTTTGTGGAAAAGCCGTCATGAAGTAAGCCGCAGAGGGTGAATTCATTATTAGATCACTAACCACACTATTTCGCACCAGGATTTGCACTAGGATTTAGAGTCTATTAGCCGTATTCATTACACTTTGCGTTTTGGTTTTTTTTACTTTTTAAGTTTTATTTAAAGAATGTCATGGCGGATCCCCCACTGTAGCACCCCAGAGCATCGCCTGATTTGCTCAAGTTAAAAAAAGCCAGCTGTGCAAATAAGCTCAGTAGTCTCTGTCTGAAAACACGGGCCATGCAACAAATGAAACCCTATTACATATTAATAAATATGAATCCCCCTTCCGTCTTCTAACCACACATCGTGGTTGGGGATGTCTGGAGCATATCCCATGATTCACTTGGCAGAGGCCCGGGGACAGGATATCAGTCTAGCACAGGGCACATGCACTACACACAATAGAGAGACACCAATTAGCCTAACTGCTTGTCTATGCACAGGGAAATGCATACAATACAAGATGGACACATGGCAAAGTACACACCCAGAGGTGGGATTCAGATCCCTGGTCCTGGAGGTTTGAATGACTCAGCGGTGCTATCTACCCAATGAGCCCCAGTGCCCCACTGAACATGATCATTTGATGGCTAAATAAACCAAACTTCTGAGGCACCACATCAGACTTTGGAAGAGTAACTTGTATATTTAGCGTGATGTTTGTCTTACTCTGTTTACTGCAAAGACTAAAGGAAAGGGTCAGTAGATGTTTTACTTCAGTGTCTCACTTTAGCACATGCTAGCTTATACCTTTCCGTCCCCTTAAGATCCAATTTAACAGCCACTGCCCGTGCTGCAATAGATACAGGCATATCCACTCTGTGTTAATAAGAATAATCAGACTGAGCTGTAATGAATGTTGCTGAAACCTTGGCGTGGCTCACTTGCAATTAAACCTGTTTTTACCAAACACTGGGATTAGATACCTTCCACTGAAATTCAGGAACATGGCCCAGTTAACATACTTGCTGTTTGAAAATAAAATTGATCATTTTAAAGTTATCTCTCTGTTGGTAAATAGATTTCACATACACACTTTGTTCTTGTATGTTGGGATTGTTTGATGTTGTTTTATTGCAAGTACCCCCTGCCACGTGGCTAATGCGGCTAATGTGCAACACGTCAGAGAAAGTGTGTAAATCCTAGACGATGAATCAGCTCTGATGAAATGAAAGGCTTGCTAGCTAATGTGTCGAAATAGGGGCTTTCCCGGAAAATTGCCCAAGTCTGATGTTTCTGAGAAGACTTGCTTAAGCCTTGCTAGTCCAATGAATGTTACTAACAAAATGTAATTAAATGGATAATTAGATCCCTGAAAGGAATCACTGTATGTTTATGGCATCTCCTTTTAAGAAAATCCATGCAAAAAGATGGTTATAAAAAAATGATTATAACTGAATCATTAACGGTATACAGAGTTGTCTTCTTTTGAGATGTTCTTTTGAGCATGTGGGACACCAGTGTGAATTCTCATATAAGCTTGTTAAAGGATAAAGTAGATGTACTGTAAATTATTACTTTTAATGGAAAGAGCTAAACACAGTAACCCCTCAACATTCACAGATATAGCATGGACTTACACTAACAAATATTATGTAGTACTAATATTTATATTTGATTTTATGTGATCCAAATCATTTCAGTATTGTTTTTGGCTTGTGCGTCACTGGCGAGTTTCTGTAAGCCACAGAAATATTCCTGTTTAATTGTTCATGGTCAATTTGTCAATAACCAAAACAGCGAATGTCAAATGTGTAAATGTGAAGGGGCTACTGTACAGCCAACCTTTTCCAGTAGATCTTACTATGTACAAAATCACTACTGCTGAAGGGGGCAGCACATTGCCTGACATCCCCAAAGAGTGCTGTGTTTGCATGATCTCTCAATATTGTGTAAGCTTGTCATTGGGCCCCTGTTGTCTTCCCATAGTCCAAACGCAGTCAGTCTGAATAATTGGTATCTCTCAATTGCACACAGTGTGTGTGTGTGTGTGTGGGCATGTGTGTGTGTGTGTGTGAGAATGTGTGTGCCATGTGATGAGTAGGCGTTGCCCAGCATTGTGGACTTTGCTGATTGGAATAGGCTCCAGGACTCTCTGCGCCAGGATCCTGAACTAGATAAGCAGTTGGAAATGCATATGTGGGTTACTAAAGAAGATATTACTCACTTAAGGACTGGGGCAGGGGTTATGACAGCAATAATTAATGGAATTAATGGAAAATTCACAGCTGCATACGGTTAATTTTAAGCTCCAAAAGAACAGTTGCCAACACTTTTCTTCAGGGGACACCAATAATGTAGTAGCACACTCTCTTATATTAGTTAACCAGAAACAAAGTGTTAGTTATGTACTGGTAAAATGTTTGTACATCATTTATCAGTCCTAACGGTTCATGTATTTCAACTATATTTATTCATGATTTCAGAATCAGAATTCACTATACTGGCCAGGTACAACTGCCTGTACTAGGAATTTGTTTGAGCAGTATTGGAACATACATTTACAGACATCATTGACCATAAATCAAGAAAAATAGAGTAAATACAAATAAAATTTAATAAATTTGTGCAAAGATTGCAAATCTGTACAATACACTATCAGTAAATATAAACTTAATGGGAAAGCAGATATACTGAATATTGAAATATAAAGAGTAGAGTATAGGATATGAAGTACGACGCAAAGTTATTTTACTTTATTAGTGACTGAGTTACGAAGTTATTTGCGCCCCTTCAAGTAAAGTCAGGCCAGACAGTCACCAACTACAGGATCTCCAAGCTGTGCCGCTGCCACACTCACCTGTCCAGGTGGAAGGCAGCTATTTCAGCATTGTGTCTCTGTAAGTCAACAAAATAAAAGAAGTCCTCGGGTGTTTCCTGGTCCCTCGCTTGCCTGCAGTAAAAAAGGGTTAGAATAGTGCCATAGTGATGCTGCCAGTGCTGATGCTTAGTCAACAATCTCTAACCACCAATACACCTCCCCAGTAATGAGCTTCCCAGGTCTTCCACTCCAGCGATAAGTCTCACCTCATTGGCTTAAACATGGCCTTGCCAAAGTCTTGTAGTTTCAAGGCCAGCTTCAGATGGTGACCACTTGGCTTCACCACTAGAGATTGTTAAGATAAAACATACCTGAAAATCACGTCACCATTTACAATAGGTAGAATGAATAATCAAACTAGACAAACCTATGTCTTATTAGTTCAATATTTAAATATACAATCAAGATTATCTTTATCTCAGATTCCTGCATTTTTGGGATTCTAGGAAAAAGAAATCAGCCAGAACACATTCAGTTTGCATTTTGAATGATAATTTGAATGCAGTTATTTTTATGTAACTACTTGTGTTAAAGAAGTGTCTCTTAATTTGTCTGGTATTGTCGTATAGAATATCTTCTGTACAGCCCTTGCCTCCAGGCTGGTTTATTTTTGACTTCTCTTGGTTCGTCATATCAGTTCTTTATAGACTTAGTGGCATTTTAAAAGAAAATTATACACCAAGTAGACACAAAGAGCCTGCGAAACATGAAGCACGTTCTTTCTGAGTTTTCCTGAGGGGAAATTCTGCATTTGTATGAAATTCACAAAAACTGAGAAGGGCTGGGAGGGAAGTTTAGATTTTTTTTCTTGTTTTTTTTTTTGCAGTTGGCAGCATTTAAGGTAGCTGTGGTTTGGAACAGACTTTGTTTGAGTGAATGCGGTGTTGGGGCTACAAATCCTGGAATGCACTCATGGACACTCGGCTCTGTGTGATTGGCGCTCATGTGTTGCTTTTTGTACGTGATGAGGTTATTGTCTCCTGGGGGACAGGAGCGGGCTGTGTTAGCAGGGCTGATGACCCGCTTTCCAGCCCATGGAGAGAAGTGTTACAAAATACAGCATGTTGTTACACGGTTATAAAGCAGAAATATTTTTGCCCTTTAAAGTCAACGAGTGATTTGTTGCTGCCTCTAGGATATGGGCTATGGTGAGTCCAGAAAACCTCAAAAAAATTAAGAATTATATCCATTTATGGGCCTGAAAGCATTTGAGAAAGAAGGTGTCTTTTCCATAAGCCTAACATCTGATTTCATGCACTGGTCTGTGTTTTCAACATATCTTGGGAAAGTCATGGTGAACATCTATGCCTGGTCTCCAATGCCAATGACCAATGTGTCACCAAGAGGTGAAGGTCCACGTAGTAAGGTTGGTAGACTGAATAGTGTCCCCCCCCCCCCCCCCCCCCGGACTTACGGCGTACTTTAGGACAGACCAGGCAAACATAAGAAATTTCATTCTGAAGCGAAACAGATGCCAATCTTGTTCTCCCACACTAAAGGCAGCAGTCTTAACCACATCAGCAAGAGGCTCAAGCCTCATATAGTGGGATGCTGTGATTGCTAAGCAGAGTGAGTTAGAAAAATTTATGGGGTTATTTGTGTATCCTAAATTGGCGCACTAAGTCTTTATTGGCGTGCTTCACTTGGTACATCGTAATATGTATGTTTTTTAGTACCATGCAAAGGATAACATTTCCATAGTTCACATAGAAAGAAATGTTGCACATGATCTAGTGCCATTATTGATTTTGTGTCTGTTTTCATGCTTTTGTTACTTGTACCAATAGGCCAAAGTCCCTGTAGTAGAGCTGGATAGATGTTGTTTTGGACAAAAGTGTCTCCAAAATAAACAAACTGAAAGAACTAAATGAAATGTAAATTCATGAAGTTGAAATTGTGGTAACTAACTCACCTTGCGAGCAGTCACATACTCCTCTGAGAGCTTTCTCATCCTGTGTGTAATCTGTAAATCAAATTGATGTGTTTATTATTATTATGTTTAAATACAGAATGGTCACTCTACATCATTTATGCAAATGTTTATCTGAAAGGCTATAGACAAATTGCCACCACAAAGCCTCGCTTTAGTGCACCTCCTCCCGGGCTTTGCCATCTGCCAACTCTCCTAACATTTTCTGTTAACAAAATACTTCCTTTTCACCACTAGATCTCTTCTCATTTCATATCTTTCATTGACTGGTAACTTTTGACTTTCCTACATGTTCTACATGAGAGTGTCTGTGATTAGGGTCCCTCCCAGTGCTCATAAACTATCAATCTTTTTAATTTTTATTATTCCCATTTAATCTCTTTGATCAAATGCTGTTCAATCTAAGATTATGTGATTATTTACTCCACACTAGCCCTTTGTACACAAATATATTGGAATTACAGCATTATTTCTTAACTTCATGTAATAAGACCTATGAGACGGTTTGCTGCTCAGTTGCATATCCCAATGGTGATGTTAAAGAGTCTTTGTACATTCTTTTTTACCAGTGCCTTTATGTAATTAGGCTTACCTACATCCGTATTAAGGTTCTCCAAGGCTCCCTTTAGAGCCCACTCCAGGTTTTCGCATGTTTATATTTCAAGCAAATGGTAAATCTGATCCATCTCTTCTGACATGATTCACCGCTCATTGATGCATTTGCCTCCTGATAACCATGCTGACATACCTGCACCAATTATAGCAGCACCGTGCATGTCCTGCAGCAGCTGGTCAATGCTGGGGTCATCACGGGCATACAGGGCGTAACGGTTAATCCCCAAATGGAACTTAAGCCAGCTAGCTTCTGGATCAAATGTAACCTCGTGTCTGGGTAAAGAGATGTTGGAAGCTGCGGCAGCTCCATTGTAGTATCTCTGATGTCTGAATAGGGGAGGAAAATATAAAACAACACATGTTCAGTTTTCTTAAGGTTTTTGATATTAAACGTTTACCTCTACAGTTCCTCTGCTACGTACATTTGCTGTTTGCCACTTGAAGTTTGTTGAGCAACAGCCCACACCGAGGTAGCTTGCTAAATTGTTTGCTTTTGCCACTTGAAGTTTGTTGAGTAACAGCCCACACCGAGGCAGCTTGCTAAATCGGTTAACAGCCACCCTGGCTGCCACCAGTGAAAATGGCGTCTTAATTATATGTCACCTGTAGTTATCACCGGAGGCGTGCCGATGAGCTGTAGACCAGCACTTATAACCAGCTCATTAAAGACCGCCAGCGATATTTAAAAGAAAGGTGAGTCACCAAATGGTAGGGTCCTCTGCCACAAATGGACCATCGCATACAAGAGCTGCGGACGTGAATATGACGCAAATTCGACCACCCCCCCTTCCCTGTCCGCTGACCTGCTGCTTGTGACAAATGCTACATCTCAGCAAAGGAACCGAGAAAATTAAAAAAACTGGAACAGTCGATCATCGATTTCGAGGAAACGCATTTTTAGGATGGCAATGCTCCAGGCCGGAGCCCACGCATGAGTGTAAACAGGATGGCCTCACCGAGCTTGTTTTTCCCGAGCTTCCCCTCTCTGCCAGCACTGCACTGCACTGCACGGGTGTTTCGGTGTGTTACATAAACACTGAAATCAGCAGTCCAAGGGCCACATGTACCAGAGTTTTTTTTTTGTAGCAGTGTTTGTTGATCTACCGGCTGGCCATGGCTATCATTTCTCCATCCCTGCTGGTGGTTTTGGGGAGGAAGGGCACGTGAGGTGCTCTTGTGCTCCTTACCACAGCCCCTCATCGCCACTCAGGCCTGGCAATCAGGGCTTCTCACCGCAGGCCACTGACCAGAGGGAGGGCTGTGCAGTGTGGCCTACTTTAGGTATCTCCTCAGTGAAGTTGGACGGACAGGCAGGGAGCCTAAATGACATGGCGGGCTGGCCAGCGGAGGGCTACTCTGGACATCCGAGGGGCCCACCTGCTCGTTCTTTGGCCCCACGTGGCTCTGTAACGCGAGTCATTCTTCTGCATGAATGTGACAACAGCTGAGTTGCAGGACTTTTTAGCCAGTTCAACCCGATGTTCTTGTCATTTTAGTAAGCTATTGCGACAGTTGGCAGTGTTCCTCCCTAGGGGCACCGGCTATGTGCGCAAATTTAACCATGAGAGCATAATCTTCCTCTTCATTATCATTACAGTAAAACCTATGCTTCCAGTAGATTATGTGCTACTTTATACTACTGTAAAATACCTTAAATTTCAGGTGCATAACCAGCTTAATTATAAGTTAACTGATACCTGGATTATATTAACTATTTGCTATTCTTTTACTCTCACACAATAATCTACCTGGCCATGTTGCCATGTTTAATTATATAAATGTAAGTTAGTTGAAAGGGAAATTATTATAGCATGTAACCCTTATTTAAATCTGTAACAAGGTTGTGGCTGATATTAAACGTTTTGCTCTTGTGCCCTGCAATACATGTTGTAATAGTGACATACTGGGATCTGAAGGGAAGCGGACAGTAGACTGTTTCTGAGAGAATCTTCTGGATATCCGTACGTGATCTCTGAAGGGCCCTGTCCTGTGTGCCGTCTATCGATACAGGATGAAACAGGGTCGCGGTGAAATAAGGGATAAACTCCACCAACACTCACTGACCTTCACAGCTCTACAAAGTCCAGATCTTACAAACAAATGAGCTTGTGTGCAACTTATTGTAAGAGAATCTAGCCTCTATATAATCTAGTGTTATAAAACTGGTCCTCACCTTCACATTCTTGAAAATGATTGTAATAGACCTCAAAAGTACTTCTATGTATATTTTGAACATTTTTAAATTTAACTTTTATATTTTCAAATTATTCTCTTGAAATCAAAAATTTTTTTTCAGGCGATCTGGCCAAAATGGCCACAGAATAACCAAGCAAAAGCGAAATAAAAGAAAAACAAAAGAACCGCGTAGTATTTTCTCCTTATATTTATTTATGGTTTCGATGTTGGAGAAGTCTGGAAGGAACCTGCTGCTCCTACCTTTCCCAGCGAGACACCTTCCTCCTGTAGTGGCTCATTAGCTCCTCTGGCTGCAGCAGAACACCTTCTTCTCCAAGATTAGGGCTTTGAAAGTTGTAGAGAGGATGGGTGAAAAGCCTCTCCAGCTTGGGCACCTGTTCCCCGCCTCCGGTCTCCGTGGAGATGGACGTGACCCCCAGTGCTTGCGGCATGTTGTCCGGCGGCATGGAGGAGTTGGACAGCCATGGGGACATGGGAACGTCAGCACGGCTGCTGTTGCCTCCAGTCACTTCCAGGCATGGGCATCCCTGTGCGTCTACGGCGTACCTCTCCCGCAGTCTGGGTAAGAGCACAAAGTACACATCGGCAGCGAAGACGGTGGCCAGGGTGACAGCCATCAGCTGCCTATCTCTTCTCATCCACATGGTCGGTGCTGAGAGTCGTCCGGCTGTGTCTCCCCCGTTCGCATTCCTCCCGATCTGGCGTGGAGCGCTGCTGCTGCTGTGCTGCCAGACTGAACCGACAGAGGCAGCCCCCCCCCCCGGCATTACTCCAGATGCACCTTCCCACTTCCCCATAGACACAGCCCCCAGACACGCTACGAGCCAGCCGCGAGAGAGGGACGGCCCACAAACTCTTACCCCTCCTTAGTCTTCATTTTCTTCCTGTAAATATCACACTTCACATTTCCTGGTAGAGATTACAGCTTCATCTTTCGCAGGTTTGAGAAACTATCCCGTGCTCAGTGGGTTGTCAGTGTTTCTAGACAGAGGATGAGATATAGGCACGCTGATTCCTAGCCTCCATCTGTAGTGTTACTACAGTATTTTGGAAGATGCTGCATTTGGGGCGTGTGGAGCAAAAGCATGTGTTGGAGCAGAGTGTTGTTTTTAGAGCTTTTAGCTAGACTTGTGTGGGTTAGAGGTAACAAGGTGCATTAAATACAGGCTAACTCAGTATTCCAAAAATGCCTAACTAGATCATTACTATTTTTAGCAAGTCTCACAGTTGTACAAAAATCAGCCCTAAGATTTCTTAACATTAAAATTTGTTAGCATATTAAATTAATATACAGTTATTGATTGAATATGTATGGACTTTAACCCCATACTATTTTCACCAACCATGTTTGGGGTTGTAGATTATTTTAAATAACTGGCATAGCTTTGGAGCAGGTAGGGGCCAATTCTGAATAAAATCAATTGGAAACACCCTAAGCAGTGAATGTTTTCAGTAAGGAATGCAGTTTTGCCTTTAACGAGGAATCATTTTTCAGTAATAACGTTTTTTTTTTTTTTTACCTAGAGCCTTTTGAATTTCCCCATTAATAGGTATATTGCGAAATATAATTCAGTTTGGACATCCTGTTGAAATAAATCTCCTTGAGGTCCTTGCTAACAAAAAATAAAAAATCCTTTCTGCATAGCAGTACCTTAGACATAGAAATACACTATCTGTATTTACCAACATTTTCTGAGTGAACGCATTTGCTATCTATGTGACAGGTCATTTTTACTTTAAGGTTATCATGACATCCCCCCCGTAAACACTGTACCAGAAAGAATGTGTGCTTTATTGTTGCAACAGTTTCTGATAGGGAATTCAGGTTGTTGTCCTTGTAATCCCTTAATGTTTTTTATTTTCCACATTTTAAGTGCTGCAACGTATTTTAAAACAAGCACACAGTCACCGCAATCTGTTCCATGTTAAAAACCTGCTGGAACCAAAGATAGAATACCAAAGTCAAAAGTCATATCAATTCTTACATATTCTTCATATGGGGTTCTAAGCTTTCCCTTTAAAATGCTTTAACTTGCCATGAACATGGTTTGAGAATGACAGCTATGTAATTATGTCTGATTGGAATGAGCGTAGATTCATAAATGCTTTTTGCAGACGGTTTAGAGATGGAGATTTTCAGGGTGTATGCCTTTATACGCTGCTCTTTTTTCCGTCACATGATGTCTTGAGAAAGACAAGTGGAGGGAAAGCACAGTGCAAGAACAAAAGGTTTATCTGGCAGCTGTCTACAATAGAATGCTATTGGTGTCATTGTATATCGACTACGATGTAATTCAATCCATGCATATCCTATCCCCTATGAGATCCAGATATGTAGGTGAAGTTAGGCTTGGGGTCAGAGTGTAGGGTGAGCCATTTATTCAGCACTGACAGAGCAGCTGGATTTAAAGGCCTTGCTCAGGTACCCAACGGTGGTATGTATACTCTCTGGGGCACAGGATTCAAACCAGCAACCTTCCAGACTGGTAAAGCCAGATATCACACCACAATGCCACACATGTGTGAAGAGGACTGCCAAAAGGGAAAAGTAAGCTATCTTTATCACTGTACCTGCTCCATTGTGTCTGTCAAAGCCAGCCAGTAGTTTAATAATTATTGGCTTTGAAATTCCTGTCAGATTAGGGTTATCATGTGATCAAGCATCCCTGGGAAGATGGATGGATGTATGGATATGGTCAAATAAAGTAAGATGGCAAAAATTTATATGAACCTAGCATTTTCTAAATACATTATTTGTAACTGGACATTTCTAAAGAACAGCATATACATACAAATACAATTTTTCAAATATTGTTTGAACATTACTGACGAGTATTATCTTTCATTTGAAGGTACAATTTAAGAGTTTATCATATGAAAAGATAAACTTCTGACCAGTTGTTTTCCCTGTTCCAGAGTGTGGTTTGGTGGTGGGATTCTTTCAGCGAAACGGCGGCATACAGCATATTTGGTTTAAAATCGGGAACGGTCACAGAAATCAGATTCTCCTAATTGGCGTGTGTCAGTGTGGAAGCCTTGTGAGGCCGTGCATGTGGACAAGGCCCCTGGTACAGCGTGGGTAGAAAGTGGCTGGGAGCGGCACACTGTGCTGGCGGCTGTGCTTTGCAAAGTGCTTGGCTCAGATGCCCGCAGCCCTCGCTGCACACTTGTGGGTAACATAGTGCTGAGGGGTTTTGACAGCTTTGTGAATGGCTATGGGTTCAAATTCTAGTCAAAATGTGAAACTGCAATACTGCATTTATGTCTTCTGCAATGTCCTCAAACTCTATAGTGTGTTTGTACACAAAAGATAACTTTGTATCTCACTAAACAGAATATCGTCTAACAATTTTAATGCTAATTTTATTATTGCTGTGTTTATGTATGGTCGGGTTGATGGCCTGCTTTTCGCTGGTACTTGTGACTAGTGACATGGTGAATTGCAACAGCAATAAAGGGAATTACTACTACTACTACTACTAATTTGAAGGAACATTTGCACATTTTATTCCTGAACACAAAGAATCAATTTTTTTCACAGCAGTTGAAATAATTTAAGAAAAAACAGTAATAAAGCTTTTGTCAGTGTGCTCTTGAATATACAGCTATTTTGTATACAGTAGTTGGACTGATAAATAAAAGAAAGATTTTGTTTTACTAACTTAATTACCATTTTTTCTTGGTTTTCCTGATGTGCTGGTACTTTGGTCCTTCTAAGTGCACAGAATTGCAGAGGTTCCTATTCCATGCTATGGTTAAACGTTCCAACTACTTTGGTTAAAGCAGAATAAACTGGAAGGTCTTTGACTTGCATATGGACACAACCAGAGTCTGCTTTAATATATCCTTTTTTGGAGGTGAGATAAGGCTAGTGTGGCTCTTGTCTTTGTAGCCACTCCAGCCACAGGCCGAGGACCTCACTGTCGTCTGCCTGGGTTGTATTGGAACCCTGGCCAGATAGCAGTAAGGATAACAGATCTTGGTCTTTCATACCTTATCTTAGCATCTGAGGGGTCATGGGTAAAATGCAGTGGTGGAGGGAAAGAAAGACTATTTTGTTGTATCTTGTTTTATTTTTATTCTTTTGGTCTCAAAGTCTAGAATAAATGAGGCCGTGCATTTTGTTCCCTGCGCCTTGCGGTGCCCTCTGACTTGGTGTGGGAGGCTCTTGTTTTTGTGTTGTTTACGCAATGCCAGCATGCTTTGAGATGCAGACCACAATGAGTCACTTCATGTCCTCCGGCTATATCCTCACATGTACAGGTCGTTCCTGGCAAAAGCAGACATTTAAAAAAAGACTATTTAAAAAAAGACTATCGGCTGCTGTTCTGTTTGCACGTTTGAGTGGTGTCCATATTTATACATTTATATTTCTAAAACAATAACAATCTTTGCATTTGATTACTCTAGAAGATCAAAGCAAAACAACTTTGGTTTGGTAACGGCATGGTAAACACCTCCTAAAACATTCACTCCTGTAAAGTCCCCCTACCTCCCCATTTTCAGCTATCCCAGGGTATCGACACCCCTCGCTGTTCCAGACACATGCCTATTGTAGGTGGCTGACTGGCGCAAATAGCCTGTACGTGTCAAGCAGGCATAGTAACACACAGCACATCAGGTACACCACATCCATGAGGTCCTATGAGAGCTGGCTTTATCTCCAGGCCCAAAATAAAACAGCTCAAGCATGACATCAAGGAGCGGCACATAATTGTATGGACTTTTTTATCTGCCATTAAATGTTCAGTAATTCATCAGACTGTTTAAATCTCAAATAATCCCACAAAATGGCAGTCCAGTGATAAATAGCCTTTATCAACACATAAATTGTGTAAAATAATGCGGATTGTTAAGCTAATATTATGGATGCCAGTACATTACACGGCACAGAAATAGCATTTAAATCTACAATCCTGAAGCTGTATGGCAAGTCTGCTACTCATTGAACATTTTAAGTAAATAATGTACAAGATCTTAAGTAAATGATGCATGGTATTGGCAATAACCAGAGTATGCTGGGTACTGATGTTCTAAAAAAAGTTCCTCTAGTAACTGGGAAAGATATGAGTTGTTTCTTTATAACAGTTCAAGACTGATCTATCTTTGGAATCAGATGAAATAGACAACCCATAGTGTGTAAGTTTGAATGCCGGCATGTTCAGTAGAGTGAGTCACCAGGACCTGGAATGGAGTGCAGACCCCACCATTGTGGAACAGCTTGCTGGTGTCTATATTCCCAAAAGTCAGGTGTCTCTCCCACCTGCCAGCTAACCTCCTTTGCAGGCCCTCTGCCACCTGTAGCCCCAGTGCTACCTGGGAGACACAGCATCCATGCAGCACAAGAGAAATACTGTATGCTTGTAAAGGGAACATAAAGCCAAGATCTCAAAGCCAGCTGTCCAAAGATGCACATCAGTAAGATATCTGGGGGCAGCTGTCTCAGCAGGCAAACCCAGACTTCCCTCTCCCCAGCTACTTCATCCAGCTCCTCTGGGGAATCCCGAGGCATTCCCTGGCCAGCTGAAAGACATAGTCCCTCCAGCGTGTCCTGGGTCTACCCCGGGGCCTCCTCCCAGTGGGACATGCCCGGAACACCTTACCAGGGAGGCGTCCATGAGGCATCCTAATCAGATGCCAGAGCCACCTCATCCTCTCAATGCGGAGGAGCAGCGGCTCTACTCTGAGTTCCTCCCTAATGACCGAGCTCCTCACCCTATCTCTGAGGGAGAGCCCAGCCACCCTGTGGAGGAAACTCATTTTGGCAGCTTGCAGCCGCAATCTCATTCTTTTGGTCACTACCCACAGCTTGTGGCCACAGGTGAGGGTAGGAATGTAGATCGACTGATAAATCCAGAGCTTTGCCTTTTGGCTCAGCTCTTTCTTCACTATGACAGACTGATGCAGCTCCCGCATCACTGCAGATGCCGCACCGATCCGCTTGTCGATAAGAACATAAGAACATAAGAAATATACAAACGAGAGGAGGCCATTCGGCCCATCAAGCTCGCTTGGGGAGAACTT
>JAABNX020000106.1:10652072-10672243 GCA_015163995.2 Mormyrus lacerda | reverse complement strand
GAACCAGACCCAAAGGGGGAGCCCATCCTCCAGGGGCCGGCAGAAGAGTCAAACAAAAACAAGTTGATAGAACTAAGATTAATACATGGGTTGAAATTTCAGTCTCTATGCATGGGCAGATCGGTGCAAATGCCTGTACCTGAGTCCCACGGAGCTGCTTCGTCTCTGTGGCCGGCCCTCGTCTGGCCTCCCTTCCCAGGCCCCTGACCCGAGCAGGCTGGTTCTACCGCGGCCTTGCCACCCTGTAATTGGCCACCTCCACTTCCCTTCTGTGCCGCACCTCCCTCGCTGCCCCAGGGGTCTCTGTGGGGTGCGGCAGTGATTAGGGGAAGGAGCCTCTAACCCATACACTGATGGTCCGCCTTATTGTCCACTGTGATCTCAAGGTTTTGAGTAGCAGAGCTACAAGACAGCGCTTTACTGAAGACAGCACCTCTGTTATTACTGGTGCCATTTTCATTACATTAGGAGTATTGGAGAGGAACTGGCAACACCCCTATTAAGCCCTCTTAGTTTGCCAAACCACAGGTCATGAGTTAAATGCTTAAATAACTTCAACAATAAACAAGGAACATTCTTATACTCTAAACAGAGAACACGGGTGATGCTGTACTGTGCTAAAAATGGGCACAATATCCCACTTGGGAGTTCATTTTGCCCAGTGCTGAGCGCTGAGGCCTGCTTTAGCGGCTGGCACAGTCAGTGTCTGGAGAGAACACCGGTGGCACATTAAATTCCCCTGTGGGGATGGTACCCTCACAATCCATATTGATTATTTTTCCATGGGCAGAATGACACAGGGGAGAATGGAGGCAAGGGTGGGAATTTCCATGTAATCTGGGAGGAGCGGCGGCGCGGGTGGATCGGCGGCTGGTCACCAAGGGTAACCTTCCTGACATCCTCTCACATCTGGATCCGCTTAACCACAATTATTGTGGGCCTGGAAACCACAGCTGCGCCTTCGACATCTTTGATTTAGCTTCCCGGGAAGCGGTACCGAGACTGTTGGCTGCCAAACGCCGAGAAGCCCAAGATGTCTGTCACTCCCACAGAGGTCAAGTCCAGTGTGGTCGTGTCCTTTCTGTTGATTCTTAGTCCCACTCTATCTCATGCTGTGGAAAGGCCAGTCCTAGCAAACTACTGTCTGGCAAAGCACTAGGTTATTATATAGGGTATAACCCACACATATACATATGTAAATACATATTTATTCATGGTCTCCTCCTGCTACCTCCAGTTACTTCCATTTTTCACAACGTGTATATTTCTGATTACTATTAAGTGTCTAATTTTTGCTAAGACATAAAGTTGTGTCTTGTCTCTTAAGCACATGTCCTCTTTTCACAGTTTTGTGCTGAGTGTAATCCTTTATGTGACAAATAAAACTTCAACTGTACAGCTGGTACACTGTCAGAAAAAAGGGCACCAATTTGAACTTTTACTTGTCACTGGGACTGAACCCTCAAGGGTCTGCCAATTGTACCCTAGCTGTAGGTAATTGTACCTTTTAAAGTATAGAAAGGACTCTAATGATTATTTTTGTATCATTGGGGGTACATTAATATTGTTTGTACCTTGGAGATATTCTTCACAATTCATTTCTGTACCTTAAATTAGACTAAAATGTACATTTACCTATAGCCAGGGTACAACTGGCAGACTTGTGAGGGTACAGCCCCAGTGACAAGCAAAGGTACAAATTGCTACTCCTTTTGCTGACAGTGTACTATACACTGAATGCTCTGGCCAAGAAGCATTCAGTTTAAGACCATATGAGACAGTTTGACATTTGAGGGGATACATCTCCGTAATTTGAATGCAAAGGTCTATTTATTAGATGGGGACAAACTAAACATTGGGGGGTGGGGTACACATCTCCCTCAGTTGCTATACCCCTGCTTCAACTACGTGAGGAAATCTTAGAATTTTTACCAGGGACTATAAGCTGACTGGTAGTGTTACGTGGCACTAGTTCATGGCAGAAGATGATGATCCCAGAAGAGGAGGAAAATCACTAAGTTGGGTGTTGATAAGACCCAGGGTCCCACAGATCCCACTCGTGTTCCCGTCCAAAGGCAACCACGTAGTGGCCGTCTGCACGCCACAATTGCATAGTCCGGTCCACGGAGGTGAGAAACAGCCGTGTGGATGGTGAGGAGCTTTGCGGTTACTAGCGGCCCGTCGTGAGCCTTCTACCGGTGCAGCAGCGGTGGGGGGGGGGCGCTCATCAGCCAGCTGCGGAGGACCAGACGAAATGCCTACACATCAACAGCGCGTTAAGGAACAGCCACACTCATACCAAACCCATGTTATCATTTTTCAGCACAGAGCGGCAGGTTTAAGCTTTTGCCTGGAGGTTTGACCTCCTCAGTGCTGTATGAATAAGGCAGTAAAAATGCATTTAGGTGTCACGGTACATCAATGGAGAGGCTGTCTCCCCCCCCAAGCCACAAACTTTACTTTCTCACCCAAAGCAAACCATGAGATATCCCACACCTGAACGGAAACAGTGGTATCTCCAGACGGCAGGAGCCTCTGCAGCATAGCAGTGCCCTATCAACAGATACTTGGCCATTAGCAGTCAGCCGGCATCTCCTACCCACCATGACTGCCAGATATGCAACTGGTGCAACAGATGACATCACTCAATGAATACGGCTATGATTCAAAACACTACTTTTGCGCAGATGATGAACGACAAAGCTTTCCCATCCAGTCATAACGCTACACTGCTTGTGGTTTGTTCAGCTGTGCTAGACCGGTGTCGTTAGCATGGCAAAGGGCAGCTTAGTCACAGCTCTGCCTGCCACCACAGACTACTGTGTTTGCGTCTCAGCACGGCAACGCTCCACCAGCGAAGATGGCCACCCTCTGAACTAACAAGGCCAGCGACAGCTGAGTGCCTGCTGCTGCAGGAACAGTAGCTTGTTCACATAGGATGTCACCCTGAAAGCACACACATCTTTGCCATTTTATTCAAAGGCCTACATCATACCCAATTTTACAAAGGGTGCGGTGGGTGCAATTGCACCCCTACTGGTCAGATGATTTTGATATTCAAGTTCAATAAAATTTTATTATATTGTGAAATTATATTTGAAAATATGTATTAGTAACATATTGTAAATGCATTTACTATTTTGTTACAAATTTATTTTTTTATTTGAATAACTAGTTGGCCTCTCTGATCTTGCACACAATGGAAGAAAAGTGTCCCTACCTTCTGCAGTATCAGCATGTGACCTGTAGGTCGGACACACAGTGCCGTTTAAGGAGAGAGAACTCAACCAGCTTCCTGAAATGCAGACATATATTAGTAGAAGTGGGGATCATGCTCAGTTTACCTCTGCATTTTCATATCCATAACATTAATGGGCAAAAGTGTTCCTTGTTCTAAAATATTTACCGTTTTTAAAAAGATTTGTCTGGCTTGCAGGCATAAAGCTTAAATATTTTATGTAATGCAGGCTTGGCTGGAAATGGTGCTGTGAGCAGTTTCAGCAAACCAGACCTCGACATAAACACTCGACATGGCTCTGGGTGTGTTCCAGCCCCAGACCTCTTATGCTATCAAATTAGCCCATGCAAGCTTGGGCTAATTTACCCAAACAGATATCGACTGCAAGCAATTATATGCTGTGAGCTGCTGTTTTAATGTGTGTTTTAATGAAGTGGCAGAAAACAATGGCTGTCTGGTACTTTATTAATAGTTTCCATCCACTTATTTTCAACAGCCATGTATCCAAGTCAGGGTTGTGGTGTTCCTGGGCCTGTTTATAGAGGGTAGGGTGCTCACACATACAAAGAGCAAATTAAAGTCATAGTCACATGTTTTTAAGCTCAGGGCGAAAATCCCCTTTAACGCAAAGAAAACCAACACATATAGCCAGAATCAGCCATGAATGTTTGAGGCAATAACTATATCCACTGAGCCAAGGGTGCTGTTAGAGATTTTGGGCCCTGTGAAAGCATATCATATTGGGCCCCTGTCGCCCCTTGGAACTATCCTAACTGTTCTCCCCCCTTTATGGCGCCCCTGCACTGAGCCCCCATACCATCTCCATTCGTGACTAGTTATTTAAATGGCTAGTATGCATCCACGTTGGAACACTACAAGTCAAAACATTCAATCAACAATCAATTTTCAATATTAGGTTATCTAGAAGGAGACCATATGTGGACAAAAGGTTTCTGAGTGTCCAGGCTGTAGAAGATGACCTCCCCATCAAAACTAGCGGTGGCCAGTAGGACCCAGGCTGGACAATTATCCACAGCCAGCTTCTCTGTGCAGCTGGCCAGACTTCCAGGATGTGTCTGCAGGCACATAGATGGCCTGCACATCATCCACATGGTTACTCTCTCCCCAGCATGTCTTACGTTCTGCGCGGTTTGAAATTGGTAAAAATGTACTGTATTGTAGAATAATATTGTTAGAAATGCAGCCACAAAACCAAAATTCAGAGTACAATAGAGAATGAAATATAGTTTCATGAAATGCATTGTGGAGTCATTTTCATCTTGTAGCCTGATGCAAAAATGGTCTTTCTCTTATTGCTTCCAGACTTTTTTGCATTAAAAAGGAACAAACTGATTATGTGCGGTTTCACAAAATAATAAAGACAAAAAACTATGAAATTTCAAATGTACTGTTCTGCAGATGCTATAAAAAATATCAAATGGCTCGCACATTAGAGTCAGCAATATTGTACTGTGTTATATTCCAACTCCAGCTGACTGCTCGAATCTTGTTGCTCTGGAGAAACAGAACACCTGTGACCTCAGCCTCATCCGTGGTTTCAAGCTTGTAAATTGTTTTATGGCTGTTTAGCATATTCAACACCTGCAAAAATGAAGCCCAAGAACACCACAGCTCTAACAGATCACTGAAAAATCACTGGAAAAAAATGAATAGCAGTTACAGACATTAAGTACTTTTCAGTTATTTTGCTTGTACTCTTAAACCAAATCTGGGCCTCGATTCCAAATCCAAGCCTTGTTTTCAGTTCTTTCAGGTAGCTGGTTTAATAATTATTGATTCTGATTCCCACAGAGGCTTCACACCTGGTTCATAGGCAAAACAGCGCTCACACCATGAGGATCGTGATTTGAATAGCCCGTCCTAAACTATACATCTACGCAACAGTTGCACCAAGTAATTATCTAGATATTACACCATATAATTGTATTTTTGCTTTGATGGTGCCATTGCATGCCTCAGTATCAAGTCAGGGAAGTGAGGGGTCAAAGGTCATGCAGGTGATCTCTTCTTGCCTGTGGGTATTGCACATTTGCAGATGCTTTGCACCCATCACAACATCCCACACACAGATGGTGGAGGTCCTACACCATGTCTCCACCTGAGAAGAACAGATATATTGGTCTCTTATACCAGTGTTTCTCAACTCAGTCCCACTGAGACAGCCCGCATTTTGGGAGGGAGTAAAAATGTGTACTGTATGGCAGGGATCTGGGAGGGAGCAAAAATGAGGACTGGTTGGGAATTCCCGAGGACTGGGTTGGGAAACGTTGTTTTATACAAATGACAAAGCAGTCCAGCTTCTGTCATGTCCTTTAGAACATACTGGAATGTACGTAGCTGACCTGCTTCAGGAAGGGGTTGTAGAGGGCACAGGAGATGGTGGCACCATGGGTGAGGAGACATGCCCCCTTAGAGCTCAGGTGCTCCAGGTTAGGGATAGGGGTATGGTTAGGGTTAGGCAGCAGATCCAAATAATCTCAGCATGGCACATGAGGCGCAGCAAAAAGCAGCAGGAAGGGGAAGTTCCCGTGCTTCAAGGAAGCGAAGACCCCCACACAGGGGAACTTCAATGGCAACTGGATATTCCAGAGTTTCAGCACCTTCATCCATGAGAAGGACAACTCTCAACATAGTGCTCACAAACAATACTCCATTCCAGGACACAGACACAGTACATCACTAACACATGCACACAAGCTCATGAAAAAAAAAAATATATATATATTTATATATATATATTCTCTATGTAACTGAACTGCTGTACTGCTTTGAGTTTACATTTGCTGTTGAACTGCCTTGCCAAAGTCTGCTTTAGCTCAATTGGACATAAAGTAAAGATCTACTTGCAAGCAATTTAACAGAGTTTCAGACCGAAGTATACTTTTTTAAGAACTAGGCACTACTTAATTAGGTTGTACAGTATTTTGGGCCATCCAGACTGAGTGAGTCAAATACTCTAGAAAGAAGAGAGCCAGTGACCCTGATTACACACTGATTTGGCAAGAATCAGTAGAGGTGGATAGCAATCAGTGTCTCTTTAATTATTGTTTTTTCCCTTAACAAGAAACCAACACTTTCAACCAGTCTAGGGAGCAGCTTACAGTGTCCTTGGACTAGCTGAAGATATGGCCCAGCTGTTTGTAGATGGCAACGTACAGCACTGTGGTGCAGTGACCATGCAGGTTGGCCACTGGACGACTAGCCACATATAGATCCGATGGCCTCACAGAAGGGTCTGCGCCCCCAGTTACCATCAGATTGAAATCCTTGCAGAAGTCAAAGCATGTGACTTTATGTAGGGAAATGAAGGGTAAAAAAACTATTGATTAACACATAGTTTAATTAGCGAGACTGGTCATTTTCTTACTTGATACTTGTCAGTTAAGCACCTTGGTTGGTGCTTTTGTTCACACTTTCTACTTCTTCTGTTTATGCTTTTAATGAAATCTAGCTATTAAATCTTAATAGCCAATTTCCTTTGATCATCCTGTTGCGAAAGTTCACATACTTTCCAATGTAGCGAAGCCAAGAAGATGTTCCTTTCGAGAAATTGCAAATTTGTGTGGTTTCAGAACCAAACATTGATTCTTCCATACCTCGACAGGACACCACTTCTCTGGCTGACGCAGACAGACTCCCTGAGGACTGACCCTTACGTCATCAGGCCCACAACCTCACAATGCTGCATGGTTCAGTGACAGGATTAGCACAGTGATGGATGGGTCTTGAGAAGCTCCCTTACTGTGACGATCTCAGCACCCTCCACCTCTTTACAAGAGTCTCAATTACTGGTGCAAGAACAATCATTTTGCCTAAAGCCAATCTGTTAACAGCAAGCAAGGAGTAAACACCACTAAACATGTAAACTTGAACTTCTTCTTCCTAGAGGTAAAACATTTTCCACAGACTTGAGAAAAGGAGGCTCTTCAACAGAGCATCAGACTCAATTATCAGATACGATTGCAGCACCCTCCGACAGGCCTAGGCTTGAGTTCCCTCTCCAAGTTCACAGACGGGCGTTGTCTGTTGGGCCCCAATGGTGTAACCTGAGCACTGCAATCAGACTCATGGTTCAGAAGGCTGCTGCTGAGGCAGCTTTCTGTGCTTCCTGGTCTGGTGAGAAGTGAGTCAGTGGCATCTCCTTTTGTTCTCCCTTACCCACAGTAGCCCCTATGGCATAGGACCTATGCCACATTTACCAGGCACGGCCAATCGTTCACCATACCAGCAGGCACTATTCTTTAATGAGGATTCTCATGTCCTGTGAAAACTGCAATAGATGACTATTTGACTTTTGATGCCTATTCTTTTGTAAAAGACCTGCCTTCTGAAAGCTTTTCTTTTTGCTTGAGAGGCTTTTTTGCGTGTTGGTAAGGAAGTAGCAATTGTTTTTGGAATTATTTATGGGACTTGAACATAAATCTTTACCAGTTATTATGTATTTAATTTTTTTTCTTGTGTGGTTGCACGGCCCAGTAACAAAGAGCTAGATCTTTGGAGTTGGATCTTTACTATACCTTGTGCAAATTACCTGAAACAAGTTGTCACACAGATATACATGTAGTGGCCTGGGACCTGTTGGTTTTCACAGCCAACTGGGAGGAGAGTACGCTGAGTGGATGGAGAGAGGCAACACTGTGCCCACAGACTGGCAGGCCTGCTCAGGTGCGGTTAGAGCTGGGTGGTATGACTGAGTGGATGGAGTGAGGCAGCACTATGCCCACAGCCTGGCAGACCTGCTTGGGATTTGGTTAGAGCTGGGAGGTATGACTGGGTGGATGGATAGAGGTGGCACTATGTTCACAGACTGGAAGGCCTGCTCGGGTGGGGTTAGAGCTGAGTGAATGGATAGAGGAGGCACTGCGCCCACAGACTAGCAAGCCTGCTCGGGTGGGGTTAGAGCTGAGTGAATGGAGAGAGGAGGTACTGTGCCCACAGACTAGCAGGCCTGCTAGGGTGGGGTTAGAGCTGGGTGGTATGACTGAGTGGATGGATAGAGGTGGCACTATGCCCACAGACTGGCAGACCTGCTTGGGATTTGGTTAGAGCTGGCAGATATGACTGGGTGGATAGAGAGAGGAGGCACTGTGCCCACAGACTGGCAGGTCTGCTCGGGTGGGGTTAGAGCTGGGTGCTGTTGCTGTGCTTCAGCCATCCATGTATGTGTGAATGGGGGTTGAGGCACCTCCCTGTGTTGCTGTGGAATTTCCTCCGGGTTCTATGGTTTCCCCCCACAGTCCAAAAACATGCTAAACATGCTAGTTACCAAACTCCCCATAGGCATAAATGTAGTGTGTGCCCCATGATGGACTGGCATCCCGTCCAGGGTTATTGCCATGCAATTTTTATCAATCCACCAAGTCCTAAATCCAGACACAAGGCTATAAACATGAATTAATGTAACTGTGATGTCCATCTTAACTGTGATCAGTCTGTCTGCATATACTGTAGATGTGACAACTTGTTTCAATTAATTAGCACAAGGATGTCGTTTAGAGTAGCTTACAGAGGCTCTCTTCCAGCAGACATGCCTGTTACTGTAAATCTGTCACTGCCATGCTAATCACCATATGAGGGTGGCGACTGCAGGAACCCTGTAGGGCTGGTTATTTCGTCCACATGTGGTACTGTGAAGCCAGGCTCTTCTCGTTGCTTACATTTGTGCTGCTGCCAGACGGATGTCACCACATACTTCCTTTGCACGGTTTGATGCCGTAGGTTCCTCTCTGACTTGGTGTGTCCTGTAGACCTTCAGCCAATAAAGTCTGACAGTCTGACAGTTAGTGCTCAGATTTGCCACATCACAATGGGAGCCAAGGGCGTCAAGGACTACCCTAATATTTGGACAAAATGTCAGGCAGCAGTTGTGTTCCGGAGCTTAAGCAGGTAGAGTGTGCTGTCACATACCTAAGGTCGATGAACACTGCGGTTACATTACTGTTGCCTGCAGTTAGTTAATTTTTGCGCTCTTCAATGGATCAATTGGGTGTTGACATCATTTGTAATAAATATCTGAAATCTGGACTTGTTTGTCATTCGCACCATTATGGTACTAATCCATGAGTTCTCAACATCGCCTTTCAGGTTTTACTTTGTAGGCAGAATATAAATGCAAGTCCTTAACACAGTCAAGAAGTGCTGTCAGCTCCCTGTATTAGTTTCTGAGATGTTTGCTGTTTTTTCTGGCAGAAAATATTCTATAATATTCTTTCAATATTATCGCTCAGACAAAGATTATTCCGAGCTCAGACTGCTGAACACAGAAACGCTTTTGCTCCCACGATGGGGAATCACAGAGCGGGTTTATTCTCACTGGAAATATCTTCTGCCAAAAAACTGATCTGCCAGATACATTCTGTCTGGAAAACAAAGTGATGTTGTTGTGGGTTTTTATCTTGCCCAAAATTCCCAAAGAACAATAAAGTAAATACAGAAATGTTGTGAAATGGATCAGTGACCAATTCCTCAAAGACGTCCCAAACCTGATCTACTTCTCCCTTTCCTGTGTTTCAACAACAAATAATATTTTTAGCTCATGCTTATTATTTAAAATAGTTTGTTTACCTGAAATTATTTGATGGAGGCAGGAAAAATGCATTTCAAAACCACAAAGGCAAAAGCAAACAAAGCTTAAAAAGCATGGCTGTTTAATCTGTTTGTTTCCTGCTCTCTTATTTATTACACAGTCTTGCTATTGTCTACAACATTCTTTCACATCTAACCACATATTTCTTGCTTTTTGCACATGCTGAGGAAATTGAAATCCATAATAATATTTCATGGTCATATATTTTCTGTTGTTGTTTCTCCATTTACTAGCCCATTGATATAATCATTTGTTGCAAACCTGTTGGGCTCTATGTGTGTAGTATACTCTACAGGTGTAGTATAATCCCAAATTTTCAAAATTTGCAGACCATTTGCTAAGTCGGTAATCATGGGGGTACTCAGGACCTCAAAATGGAAGCACATTCAATCAATTGGACCAAAGAAGCACATGCTCAGGCATCCCTGCCAATCCCCTTGCCCCCCCCCCCCATACACCCTCCCCCATACCATCTACACAGCAGTTTGTGTCTTGTTAGTTGACCATACTACCCCTTTCTGTCAGATGCTGAAATGACTAAATGTCTAACTGCGTTGAAGAAAATTGCAGTTTGACATTTTCAGTCAACTGAGCCACAATTGCTCAACAATTTCGCCTGTATTTTGAACCAATGAGGAAACATCACAAATGAGAAGTGTGCATTTTTATCCCCTACTTTCCCTCAGGTCCCCACGCCAATATCACCTTAGCCACTGTTCCTCGTGAAAGAAAAATATCAGCAAGTCAAACAGACTTTGTTACATGGACCAATGGTCAAGTGTGATCCACTAGTCATCCTATTTCAAATGCATTTCCTTAAACCATTGTAGCCAAAAATATTGGAAACTGGGCTTGACTATCATTTTTATACCCAACTGAATGTTAGTAAAGGAATTTGGAGCCTACATATGTGTAAAAGAACTCTTTATACCCCATATATAGACAACTGATTCATTTATTTTAGTCAATACCCAAAATAATTTCTATTAACAACATTTTTTGGCCTTTGGAGGGATCAAAGAGAATATTTTTTTCCAACATCATGTTATGCCTATTTCAATTTACCTGTATAAAGATTTTTAACAGATATCAGTGACATTCGGTAATGTAGAGCAGTGCTTCCCAACCCAGTCCATGGGGACCCATAGACAGTCTAAGTTTTTGCTCCTTCCCAGCACCCTGCCAGACAGTCTATATTTTTGCTCCCTTCCTGCTGGGATCAAAAATGGGTATTGTCTGTAGGTCCCCGAGGACTGGATTGGGAAACACTGTTATAGAGACAAAGCTACCATCTGAGTCATACCAGTAGCCAGGGAAGTTTCTAGCTATAGAAAAGATCAGCAGCTAAGTCAAGCTTACCTGGGGCTTGACATTGTAGGTTTTTGAAGGACAATTGGCATCGGGACTAAAGTACTCAGGGACCTAATAATGCCCATGCCAGTAGTAAACTGCAGTTGGAAAAGTTTTTATTCCTGCGATAAACCATGAACAAAATAAAAGACGTGTAATTTTTTAAATAAAGCAATATTTACTTGGAAATCTGGGCCTTGGAACTCTTCGAAACTGTTGCACATGGAGACATCAAAGAAGTGGATGTCCCTGCTGGTGGTGACAACAGCAATCCTGTGGACATTAGGCATGTAGACAGCATCGGTCGCCAACTTCCTGAACTTCCTTTTGTTCCTGTCTCCTTCACTGGTGTCCCCTAGGAGTTTTTGTAAATCAACACACTGATCATGGGGATTTCAGGGTTAAGAATTTATACTTCATTGATACATAAATTGACAGAAAACTCATTAGTGGTCAAATCAGAAGCCAGGCACTATTTATCAGTAGGGGTGAGAAGTCAGGAACTATTGTCAGGAGGAGTGAGTGGACGAATCAGAAGTTAGAAATACTGTTAGGAGGAGTGAGTGGGTGAATCAGAAGTTAGAAACTACTATCAGGAGAAGTGAATGGATGAATCAGAAGTTAGGATCTATTGTTAGGTGGGGTTACCTGTTGAGCCCTCATAATTTCCAGGTTGCTGTCCCAGGTGATTAGAGTGCCCTTTTTGCTGACAGACATAAAATGCAGCGCTGGGAGTTGAAATACTGCCAGGACATGAGTCGTTGGCTCTTGCTGTTGGTGAGGTTGGGGATGTAACCAAACAATGAGGGATCAGAGGAATACAGCACAGTGAGTTGCATGTAAAGAGCAGTGAAAATCATGTTACCTTTTATATTTTGTCAGTGTCTGATCTGTGGCTGTGTGGTAAGAAATGGGTCTCTAGTTTGAGAGATCAACTCCTTTTCCTTGTACCTCTCCAGCATAATTTGTCCCAGTCCACAAAGCCGTCACAGAACATATCTACCTGTCAAAGGGGACAATTGGCTGCATGTTATTGGGCAGAATCATCACCTTAAAGCTCTGATGTTTGTGTCTGGCACGTGTGGGCATAGTTACCCTCTTGAAGAGCATCTCCATTTGGTTGATCCGTAGCTCAGAGCCAAGTACTGATCACAAGACTGCTTGGAACTCTTCCAAACTCATGCCATTCTTTTTCCTCCTGGATCCCCCTGCTGGCTGTAGGAAGTATAGCAAGCAAGTAAGTAAGACAAGTAAGGCTTTCTTCAAAAAATAATCCAGCTGTAGTTCTTCTTTGATGAGACATATTCTGCTGATCATAACTGGATACAGACAATGGAGTGAGACAGGTCAGGTTACATAAACAAATCTAAACAAAGGGACTCACTCAAAAAAATTTCAGACATCCCAAAACTATTACTACAATTGCAGCACAAGAAAATTATTCCGTGGCTTATTTTAATTTTACCTGAGTAAACAATGTCTATGCAGATGTTCAGCGGCGTGCTATTAAATGTGACCAATGGGGATTTTATACCAGACAAAACAGATGTTACCCACGGTTTAACAGCTAAGTTTAAAACAGAAGGATTCCTGTGTGTCTCAGAGAACATATTTGAGATGATACCAGCATAACTGCAGCATAAACAGTCATAAATTTCCTCTGTGAAATATTGAGGCAGAAACCCAGCACCCCCAAGTGGCAAGATTTAGAATAGTTTTATGAACTGGAAGAGTTAATTTGATGGCTGACACAGACATGCTCACGTTGTCACAGAAAGGAATGAAAGTGATTGTTGATCTTCAGTTTAATGCTTTGAGTCAAATTGGTATTATATTATATATTGTAGGTGGGACCCTTTCAACAGTGATAGACAAACATATTTCCCAGCTTTGCAGACATTGTGGGACATTGCCATGATGGCTGGCCTGACTTTCTCAATCACTAATCCCAGCTCAAGGAGTACCACTGAAGGCATGCCTGTGTGTTTTTGTTGCCCTGGGCAACTGCACAACAACAGCCCTAGCTGAAAACCCAGTTCTGAGGCCGTTGCACTACCTTGGTCATCAAAACACATATTAGTGCTCATTTTAAGCAGTCCTTTGGAAATCACGGCACTTGATGTGCTCTCACTTATGCAGAAGGAGATTGATAAGCGTTTCCATCACTTTTCGACAATAGCCTTAGCTTGCTCCAGCTGCTATTTAGCATGGAAATATCTGCATGTTAATTTCATGCATAGCTAATGAAACCTGTCCATTACTTCTAAATAACCTCATTCTAGGTTGGCAACATTACTGCTAATATTATATTTAAAACAATGTGTCCTTTTCAAACAATGGGTTAGTGCCAGCAAGCATCAATGAGTAATTTAACTAGCAAACCAACATCTAGTACTAATAGCCAAATGAAATTGATATTTGCTGCTCTTGTCATAAGAACAAATAGGCCTACATTCTAGAATAGTCAAGAGCGTTTTCAGGAGCTTGACACAGCATGTTTATGTATAATATTGTTATTAATTCACCAAACAATGTAGCTGCGGGGCTTTTCTCTGGTAAACTCTCCATGCGTCATCTGTATACTTTCTCATGGTACATATTCTGATAAACTAAACCTTACTCTAGGTAAACTGGCCTCTTTTCCACTTCAATTTGCCATCTTTGAATCTGCTGAACAACTAAAATACTTTATGACAATAACTTTTTCTTCCAAGTCAGTTCAATTGCATACTGGGTCTGGTTATAATTTTCCTTCAGTTGAAAACCTCAGTTTTTCCACAGCTAAGCACTGAATCTTTGGTATCATCACAACAGCAAAACACTGCTGATATATTGCACACACTCTGGCTCTCTGTCCTTTGAGCTACATATTTTCCTTGGGCAGAGCGCCTGTTCCACTACAGAAAGGATCTTCAGGTCAGCAGATCAATCTTATTTCACTAAAGCGTCACACTGCACACTGTTTTCAAAGAATTATCAGAAGTATTCAATATTCTACAGATGTTTAAATGCACTGCATTATGTATACAAATAAAGCAAATGCATACAAATAAAGAATTTATCACAATGACTATTGTGCATGTTTGACTAAAATGACAACAATGTTTGTTGCTATAGATGAATAAAATTCAGAACTTTCTACCTGATCAAACAGATCACTCAGCAGCAGTGTTCTAAATATGTTTTTGTTAAAGAAACATCTATTTTTCATTAACTACTTCTTTAGTATCTCCTATTTTTTTTTTTAATCACAGGTACAGCCTGTTAGCTCCAGGCAGTTCTTCGTGCAGAGAAACTACTGAACTGAATAATCAGTGTCTAATAAAAAAGGCGCACGAAAATGTATGTCTTTGTAATTCTATTTTTTGTCTCTGCAAAAAGCAGAAAAATGTGCATACCTACATTTAATTGCCATTCCAGTGTAGCCATTCGGAATATGTAATATAAGAATACTCTGAATTTCATTATTGATTTTTAGAGTCGAGTGCATCATGAACAAATTAAATTAAAGGCAAATACTTGAAATACAGCATTTACACTAAATGTGTTGAAGTCCCTATGTCTTGACTCCCATTTTTAAATGTTGACAAGAAGAATTATTTGGATTTTAGTTTTAAATCTTGTTTATTATTAAATAATATATAGTTTGTTATTCTATTTTTCTGGCCCATACAATAAAAAGCGTCTCCAACATGAAAACCTAGAAAATGGCCGTTCATGGCACAACTAAGTTTGCATCAAATGTCACAGAAACAAAGTTTTCTAAACTGTTGTTATAACGTAGTTTATGGATTCTAATATATTATTTGTGCACTTTTCTATAAATAATCTTAATAATGTAAATAATTCTTTAAATAACTGTACTGTCCAAGGCCAAATTGAAATTATTTTCTGTTGAAAATTTAAAACAGCAAATTGGATTTTATGGTAAATACGCTCGAATAATAAAAACAACATCTATAAATACAAAGCATAAATTATTCAATTGGATTACTGAATGTGTGACTAAACAGCTGTGCCAGAACACAAGACCAGGACAGAAGGTTCCGAGCTACCAGGTTTATTAGGGATGAGACAAAGAGGGGTCAGAAGTCGTAGAAGGGTCTTTCCAGGAATCCGCTTGTGTATATCGCCTGAAGCCAAGATGCGCCCAGATACCATAGTCGAGAGGGGGTCCAAGGGTCAAAGAGCCGGGAAGTCTGTCCGAGAATGTAGACATACAAAGGGGAGGAATCCACTAAGGAAGTCATGGGGAGAGCGGACGGGAAGGAAGGCGGACGGGAAGGAGGGCAGGCAGGAGCCGAGGGTAACTCGGGGAGGGCTAGATGGATGGAACGTAACTATGGAGAGAACAGAGAGTTAGAGCACTCAGTAGTGGTATGCCAACAATACCTCACACCAACCTGTTGCCGGTGAGCGGCTCAAATAGGGGGTCCCATCATCCGTAATTAAAGAATTTTTATTAATAGATGGCTGCACGGTGGTAAGTTTTTGCTCTGTGACGCAACCAAGGTTGAAGTTTCCACCCATATGTGGAGCTGGCCTGTTCTCCCCAGAACATTGTGAGGTTTCCTCTGGTTACATCCCACAGTCCAAAAACTGTTATAGCAGGGCATAATGGAAGGATGACCCATGGTGCGGCTTACGGACAGAAGAGGATCTTATTGTAAAACTTAACTCACAGACCAGAAACAAAAAGAACCACGAGGGGTCAACAAAGGCAAGTAGCTTACCAAAACTAAAACCAACACAGTAAGACAGGCAGGGGAAACTAAAGGCTAGAAACTGGGTTTAAAGTTAACACATACTGAGGCGCTGGCAGATAGCAAGGGCAAGAACATATATACACAGCTAACAAGACTGGACAAGAGACAGGTTTGAGCCATTATTACTTAAACTCTAAACTTAGGACTAAAGAAAACAGTTGAAGGCATACTGGATTCAAACAGTAGGAGAGAGGGGTTACCAATCACTACTACAAACTAGGTACCAAAACAAGAATTAATACTGAACTACACAAATATAAGAATACAATAAACATAGGCTACTAATAATTTAAATGTCAAAGAAGGGTGAAAACGTTTCTCAGCTGCCAGCTCAGCTTCATACTCCCATGCAGCAGCCCAGGGAACAGGGCAACACATTAGTGACTGTGACTGGAACTAAACACAGAAAAGAATGGAATGACCAGCGACCCCTGTTGGCAGAATAGGGAAACAATGGATAAACAGGATGAGACAGGGACTGATTGTGAGAAAAACATGCTAAGGTGAATTGGAGTTACCAAATTCTCCCTAGGTTTGTGTGCATGTGCCCTGCAATGGTTAGGTTGCCCCAGCCTGGATAATAGGCTCTCATCTGAAGGCTTGCAACCTTTGCAAGTATGTGTCTATGCCTTGATTCCAGTCCATACACAATGGCAGAAGCTTCAGATGTCAGCTTTACTGCCTTCTCAACACTCTGAGAATGTGAGGGTAGATCTGGTAGCTTCAGCTGTGTGCCGTTCTCCAGTGCATCGTGAAGATCGCTGTCGGAGAAGTGCTCAGTCAGGGCAGGTTATGACAGATGCCAGGATGTGACAGTTTGATCAGATCAGACCAGTGGGTTGCGTTCATGTTGATGGCTGTGATCGTCTTCAGTCTCTTCTTTGGAGGGACATCAGCTCTGATTGAGAGAATTTTCTGCAGACCAGCCTATCTCACTGCCAGGTCATTGGACTTCAGCATGGAGTAGAGCATGTTCTCTGGTAGCAAAACATGTTTAACGTCTCTGATTGGTTCTTGATCCTTTGGATCATGTTGTAGATGTATTGCTGCTGGTTGCTGAACTTGTTATACCTCTTGATCTCAAACCAGCTGACTGCATACACCTCTACTATGAACTTGACGGCGTGGTACAACTTGTTTTGCAGTTCTGGTGGACAAACAAGTCTTGTCCAAAAACACATCAACCTGATTGCTAGAGTCAGCCATCTGGCATGATTGAGAGGTCCAATTTTCCATGCAGCAAATCTGAGGTCAACTCTGCCACTGGAAATTCCTCAAATATACTCTAACAGAAGTTTCTGGTCGGTGCTAAGATCAGTCAGAGTTTCATCTGGAAACTGGATATCATCAAGTGGACCATTAAGGGTTCTGAACTTGATCTGTGGCAGACCCTAGTGATCAATCGTACATAATTTACCCAATGGGCTGCTGAAGGTCATGGGACTCTTACTGCTGTCATCAAGGTACTTAAAAACTGCTTGAAAAGGTAGTTCGTTTTGATGAAGAGAACAACCAATAGTGTGCAGTCACCGCTTGAGGTTGTTTCCCGCACTGTAACAAGCCCACTTTTCCAACCAGTGTTTGTTGCTGTATTATCAAGGAGTACTGCTTTGATAGAGTTTACATTTTGGAACTCCTCAAAGACGCTCTGTACCTCTGCTGCAAGAACAGCTCCTATTGCTCCTGTTGTTGGAATAATCCTGTGAGTTAGATATGTTCCACTATCTTTTCCTGATTCTTTAATAAATGTCACATGAGCTCAGAGCCCTTTCATTTCTTCAATTTGATCTTTCCATTTTCACTTGTAACCTCTCTGTACATTAATGTATCTCTATCAATCTTTAGTTCAACTCCAATACACAATAACGGAACCATGCTTTCATCTTGCTTCTTATCACTTTCATTTTATTCTTTTCTCGATCAATTTTGCATTTATCCATGATTATTTGTCCTACATCCACACTGTAAAAAGTGTATTTGGGTAGCAGTTGAATTAATGTAATATTTTGAATGATTCTCATTCAGCTTTCTGCTTTAGTTACTGCAGTTTACTTTTTTAAATTAAATCAACTTAAAATTACGCTCCCGTTCCTTCAACCTGCTTTTCTTACTTCACTGAAAGTGCGCCAATTATGTTTTTCTTAATACCGTGCGTCTGACATTACGACATCCACGCCATTTTCTCATTTTTCAGAGACTTTGACAGAAGGTAAATTGATGCTCAGAAGAGTCATATTTGATCAAATCATGTCGAATGTTAGATATAAAATAGTATTAGTGCGAAACGTTTTCGATGCATTTTGATGTTTTGTTAAATATGTAGTTTCACGTCAAGTTCAGGCTCCTGAACACGATCTCCAACAATAGGCGTTTGATATTTGGTTGGACAATTTCTATTAAAACCACATTTTACCTTAAATTTTAAAATACATTTTAACTTACCTTACAGTAAGTTAGTTTGTTATCAGACAGGTATATGCTAGTGATTTGCGATCGGGACTGTCGTGGTTTATAGCTGAGAACATTACCGTAACTAAAACTTGTGTACTTATAGTGTATACTAGTGTAGCTGTCTATTACCACATTTGCAGCAATACTAAGCTGGGCAAGGTTTACACTAATTTGGCTTGATACTGAGCAGTGTATAGAGCTGGCGTACCGCCATTCTATTTTTAGTGGTAGTTGGGTGAGCGTGTGTGCGTTGGAGCGTTGATACATAGGTTTGTCGTCTCTATCTACTTTTAGACTACGACCAGAATGCCGTGACCTAGGCTAGGGGTAGTTTTTTGATGTAATTGAATTTACTTTGTCAACCGATAACATTGAATTCTGTGATGCTGGTACGTACACCCTGAAGAAAAACATTATAGCGTTCACATGAACGTGCAGTTTAGTGCCGGCCAAGCACATCAAACTTTGCTATGTGAGAGACAATGACATAGCTGTCTTTGCATCTACGCGGGAAAGTACGGAGGTAACTGATAAATATAAATCCTCTCTGTGCAAAGACTCCACTGTTTTTTGCTTGGTGGCTATCGTTAATGTAAACGTAAACCTGGCTTAGTGTACGAAAGCTGGCCAGTAGGCTAAACCACGGAATCATACACAGTTCAAGCTTAACACTGAACACTTAAATAATAATTAAATATGCATTTCTTTTCTTTTTTTCCCTGGATGACAGTTGCTTCAGACCTGGACACCAGACTCATCCTTCCTTCAAAGGAATACTTTATGTGAGTTACATCTAGCACGCAAGAGTATTAGTAATGTGTGCATGTAATATGAACAAATCCTTATAATTTGGTCCCTTTTTCAACATGCTATAAATTAAATTTAGTGATGATGTAAGAGCTGTTGTCTTCAATATTTGTCCATTTCCAGCAAAAAGCTTCCATGAAGTATGGCAGAAAGTTATTTCAGTTCTGATTAAGATGACACGTTTAAATAACCACCAAGTTATCACAGAGTAGGAATCAGTGCAGTGATTTTTAACTGTTGTCACGCACCATAGGTCTCCATGGTAGACAATGCTCAGATGGACTTGGAACAGCTGACCATGGCAGTGGTTGTCATTCGGAAGGATGGAGAAATATTGCAGGAGCCACCTAAAGATATCAGCATTGTCATTGAGGGTGCGCATGTGCTGCATGGGCTTACCTCAGTCGCCTCAGCTTGTGCCCTGCTTCTAGGGTTGATATATGTACTTAACCTAGCATATCCCAAAACACTTCGTTTCACTTTTGAAGTACTCCAGCTTGAGTAGCACAAGATGTCCCCCAAAGTTCAAAATTTGTATGGCATACCTCAAACCTCACAGTAACGACATGCTACAATATATTACTTTTCCGGGCCAAAAAATGTCCTAATGTTGGAAAAACACAATGTTGTTTATGGTACATGTTAAAATTATGCCATTTACAGAGTTTTTTTTTTCTCTGGAGAGGCTAATTTGCTTTTAGTTATGTAGTTTGCATATCTGTAGAAAAGCACTTGTTATTACAGTATGGTATTAACGTGTTGGTTTTATGTGTCAGTTTACTACAAGTGTACTACATCCCTGCTAACAGTTTTCAAGAGCATACCTTAGTATAATGCCTTCGTAGTATTCATTTGTCTGCCTTTCATGAAGCCATTGGTTACAGACTTACAGTGAGTAGTATGAAGAGGCTTGAAATTGACCCAATATTTTTTTTCATGCATTGTTAATCTG
>JAABNX020000106.1:10638107-10649156 GCA_015163995.2 Mormyrus lacerda | reverse complement strand
CCTGTCTCACTGCAGCAATCTCTGTCAACATAGATGACATCAGGCTCTGGCTCCCCTGCGTCCTGGTAACGCTTGACAATGTCCGGGCACAACTCATCTAGGCCACATCCCTCAGCAGTGATAAATACACAGTTCAATACCTGGCCACATTCATTACTGATGTAGCCGTGTCTGCAATGCCACCAGTGAGCTTCTTGGTGATCTATATAAAAATAAATCAGTATAATAACATAATCAGGTATCATAAATAAACATGAACAAAACAAAGATTTTTCAAAGGATTACAAAGTTTCCCTCGTACCTTTTTTGCTGGAGGTAACTGGAGCTGTTCCCTGCAGTTTGTGGTTTGAGTATAGTCACACACTTCCTGTCCAGAGCAAGCTGAGTGGTAAGAATAGCGGGTGGGCGGTGGGCAGGATCCAACTGATTCAACTCTTCAGTACTCCAAGGACAGATAGGGATCATGCATCTGCTGCACCAAAGATAGTCCCCACCAACCAAATAATACCATGAATCAAAATCTATGACTTCCCTTGCCTTTGTGTAGATGCCAGAGTGGTGCATCTTGGTGTTGCACTGAAGGCACTTCAGAGAAATACCCCACATCCACATTGGTGCCCAAAGAAATATTCGCTGCCTGAAATAGTTCAAGGGATCAGTTGGTGCAGTTGTTAACCAGGTGGACAGAACCAGTTTTGGGAAAACTGTTGCTGAGCTGACTGAAAAAAAGTTTTTTGTTTGAAAATAACTCCACTAACTTCACTTTTATCAACTGTAAACAATCCAAGCACAGCTAATATATTTCCTATGCAATGTTTTATAATTTATATATCACAACTATATCAAAATACAGGGTTCATACACATTCTAGCCAACAAGTAGGCTCCAGACCAACCGTTATTTTTTATGAATTGATTTTAAATTAATCACATATTATGCTGTGTTATAAAATTCCATGACTTTTCCAAAACTTAAAAAAAATTTTGTTCCCTGTTAATTCGGTTTGTTTAGTGTATATTAGTCCACGTCCTCCTCAGTCTTTCATTGGTCATTTTAGTAATGTCGCATGTTTGTTACCCTGACCCATTAAAACCCTCGTTACCTGATCTCCTGCCTGCCTGCATGCTTTCTGGGAGCCGCTCGTCTGCTCATTCATACACGGACGTAACAGAATGACCGACTACAGAAAGAAGATGCTTCAGCTTTCCACAGCTGAATACAGCGCCTTAATCGCGGAGGCTGGATACTGGATCCAGCAGCCCGAGATTCGGGAGGACCCTGCTGCATGTGTACCCATTGCACATACCGGGGACATCCTGAAAAGGATTTCCCCGATGAAGGATGCCTTCCTGGCAGAAGAGGTTCGTCTAAATATGGGGGCAGCATGTGGCTCAGTGGGCTAAGCCTGTGTACCGTAATCACAAGATCGCAGGTTCAAACACCGCCTCAGCATGTCTGCAGGTCCTTGAGCAAGACCCTAAACCCCCAGCTCCCTGGGCGCCTCAACAGGTGGCAGCCCTTCGCGGACAGCTTGCTCTACAATTGAGCAAGTTGAGGGAGGCGTAAAGAAGAATTTCCCCAATAAAGGAACTTCCCCACGGGGATCAATAAAAAAAAGTTGTGATTATTGATTGTGATTAAATCTAAGGCATTTTCAAAGCATGGCAGCGGAAGCATACCGGCAACAGATAGCCACAGACAGCGGTTTGCTTTTAAACCACAAGCCGGAGAAAGAAGAAGCACAAGGGGAGAACACCGGAGGACGCCCCGACGATCTCCCTGGGGGGATGCTCTCTCTCTCCTGCTTTTGACGTCACCGCCGCTGCCTGTCGGTCGGTACTTCCCGCCTGCCCCACCAACGAGATGCCGCCACCCCTGGCGGCTTACAGCTTCCGGCCAGCGTGCCTGGCCCATAAAGGGGCCAACTTGGTGAGAGACTCTATTCTGCCAGCTGCCACTGCTCTGCCCGCGACTTCGCCCACTGCAGCTGCCACCTCGCCCGCGGCGCCGCATGCTGCAGCCGCTACGCCCGCTACACCGTCCAATGCTGCAGCCATTCCTGTTCTGCCCGTCCCGGAACCGCCTGCGGCCCTGCCTGCAGCTGCCGCCACCGAGACGTCCGCCGAGGTGCCCCCTGCTGGCCGCACGCCTGAGGCATCCGCCGAGGCGCCCCCTGCATGCCGCCCGTCCAGCCCAGCTCTCCTGTCTCGCCCGTCCAGCTTGGCTCTCCTGTCTCGCCCATCCAGCCTGGCTCTCCTGTCTCGCCCGTCCAGCCCGGCTCGCCTGTCCTGCCCGTCTTGATCCTGCTACAGGGCCGATGGCCCCTGTCCCCGAGGAGGTCCCGAACTACCTCACCATCGCTCCTCCTTTCTTGGTAGAAGAGGAGGAGCTTGAATGGGACCCCTCTGGGATTTTCTTACTGGGACCCAGAGACTCGGGTGGGGGAAGGACTCCTCCCCCATCACCCCAGCATGGGGGCTCCCGACCTAAACCCTGTCTGTCGGTGTCCCGTAAGGGCAGGGGGACACCTTCGCAGGGGTCAAGTCCCGCCTGCCCTGCCCCCTGGCTTGTCCCCTGGCCGTGGCTTGGTGGCTGCTTGCGGGTCCAGCGGCGCCTGCTCGTCGGTCGCCTCCGAGTCTCCCTGCTTCGGCTGGGCATCGGACTGCGCTTTCCCTGGCTCCGGCTGCACCGTTGCCTGCCTACGCCGCGGTTCCTTCCTGCTCCCTCCTCGTTCCCTCTGTCTGTCCCTCTGTCTGTCTCCTTGCCCCCTTCGTGGTCCCCTCCTACTCCCGCCTCCCTGTCGCCTGCGGCCCCTTCGGCTGCCTTCCCTCGCCCACCTGGGTTCTCTCGGGCTCCCCTTTGTCCCCTGTCCGTTCCTGTCTGGTCTCCCTTGTTTGCTCCTCGTCTCTTTGTTCTTCCTGTCTCTGCTCCTTGTCCCTCTGTGCCTCCCGTATTCACTCCCGGCCCTTTTGTTCCACCTGTCGGTGTTCCCTCCGTGTCGCCCTTTCTGGTTTGTTTGTCTGAGTTCCCTGTCCTGTGTCAGGTTCTGTCGTGGCTGCTGCCCCTGTGTTTGTTTTGTGTTTCTGTTCTGTTCCCAGTTCCCCATTGATGTTCTGGCTTTTGTTTTTCATGTCTTGTTCCTGGTCTCGTCCTGTCCGCCATTCTGTCATGACCTGCGCATCCAGTCCTCGTGTGCCACGCCCCCTCATCATCCACGTGTGCTTCCCCGATTGTGCCCAGCTGTTTCCTGTTAATTCGGCTTGTTTAGTGTATATGAGTCCACGTCCTCCTCAGTCGTTCGTCAATCATTGTTGTAATGTTGCGTGTTCATTACCCTGACCCATTAAAACCCTCGCTACCCGTATTCCTGCCTGCCTGCCTGCTTCATTGCTCGCCTGCTTGCCTACTCTTCCCTGGTGATCGTTACAGTATCTGCATGTACAGGGGATTTTTTTTTTCCAAAGATGTCATGTTCTCAGACTTGGTTGTATGGAGGAGTCAATGGACAGCTCTCAATTTTTTTAAGGTCAGCTTTCCATTTGCTGGCCCCCGGCTTTTTACCAATGGCGGGAATTCCTGGACATTTTTCAAAAGGAATTGCAAATTGCATTTGCAATTGCGTTTTCCATATGTGGATGCATAAAGTGTGACATAATTCAAGTGCGATTGCAAATTTTGCATTACCGTTTGCTTTTTCGCTTTCGAGAACGAACACTGACTGCCAAATTTTAAATTCACTCGAAGTCCACCGCATTTTGTCGGTTTCGCGGGCATCGGTCAGAACAGAAGCTCAGGCCTAATTAATGTACAGTCATGTCATAATGGAAAAGTCAATTTCCCAGCTACTGCGAGAGGCAACTGCAGTTCTGTAACGACATCCAGTCCCGACAACATCAGTCCAGACTCATCGACTGCTCCTTCCCCTCCAATGGGAGGCGCAAGAAGTGACTACAGGACTAATAGGAGACATATTAATACATTAATACATTGACATGTTTCCGTGTAACGCATCGAAAATTCAAATGCAAAATGAATTGCGATTGCGTTTGAGTTTTGGCAGGCTACATACGCGACGCAGAGAAAGTGAAAAAGCAGACGTGGTAATTGATTTTGCTATTTAAATATGACAGGCTCATAACTTGTAAGACATGGGAAATGCAACTGCAAATGGACTTTGCTTTTTCATTTGAAATTTGACAGTCAGTGTTCGTTCGCGAAAGCGAAAAAGCAAACGGTAATGCAAAATTTGCAATTGCATTTGAATTATGTCACACTTTATGCATCCACATATGGAAAACGCAATTGCAAATGTGAGTTACTGTAAATGCAGAGGATGCATTTCGTTATGTGCCGTGATGTGTCAACAATGACCTCTGATCACCTAATTCTTAAAAAAGAAAAACCTGTCAACTTTCCCTTTTCCCCCTGCAGTTTGTACATTATTATTCAAATCATTCAAAATATCAAAATCAAGAGACGAGAAGGTGCGTTACTGTGCTAATCCATTCATAGAAGATTGATTGCTGATTGGCTCTGCCTTCGCAGTGCTCGTACGTGAGTTAGGACCTCGTTTGGAAATGTTGCGATCTAGTTAGGAATTCTTGCAATGTTGTTAGGAATGGGATGGGACACCACGACTACGTAAACTCGGCATCGGTTTTTCAGTCGCTGGGACAGGATGTTTAGCATCATTTTTGAAAGTAGAGATGACAGTTGCTAAGGGCTAAAGGAATGTCAGAAGTAGGATTCAAATCCTCACCCCCAGGAGAGACTGTAACTTTAACACAGCACCTTAGACCACTTGGCCATCCTGACAACAACCAAAGGGGCTTTCATGCACCACCGGGAATCCATAAGGAGATAAGGAGAGTGAGGGAAGCTGGCCATGCTAATAGAGGTGGGGGATTCATAGTTCAATCTGGATATCTGCAATTGAATTCTTACTAGGAAAAACTCCCATTTTAGATACTGTATCTACAATCCAGTTGTACTAGTCAAAATTTAATTTCAGATATTCGAAATTGAATGATGGATATCTCAGATGGTGGTATCCTTTCTGAAATTAAATTTATGAGTAGTAACAATTACAAAAGTTTTTTCCTATAGTAAGAATAAAATTGTAGATATCCCGAATGAACATTCAGGATATTTGAAATATTATTGTGGATATCTGAAACTAAAAGCTAGGAACAATTGTATTAGAGATATCTGCAATACATATCCAGTTTAGCGATTAAATGTTAAAACGGCTTGCCATAGTCACAATGTATTTCGGATATTCGAAATTGCATTATGAATATCTAAAATGGTGGTATCCTTTCTGAAATTAAATTTATGAGTAGTAACAATTACAAACGTTTTTTCCTATAGTGAGAATAAAATTGTAGATATCCCGAATGAACATTCAGGATATTTGAAATTAAAATTATGACTAGTAACTATTAGATTGTCGATATCTGAAATGGGAGTTTTTCTTAGTAAGAAATGAATTGCAGATATCCAGAATGAACATTCTGGCATTCTGGATATCTGTAATATAATTGTGGATAGGAAGAATGTCATTGTAGATATCTCAAATGCTCTTTTTGACTAGGAAGAATTGAATTACGGATATCTGCAATACATATCCAGTCTAGCGATTATATGTCAAAACGGCACTTATACTTTGTAAAGATTTAAAGATATCTTACATCGAATTGTGATTAGGAGAAATAATTTTTTAGATATCTCGAAATACATTTTCAACTAGTAAGAATGCAGTTAAAACGATTTTAACGTAGAAAATGTTAAAACGGTCTGGTACAGCTCCGGTATACGAAAGTGGAGCGAGGTGACGCTAATTGTTAAAACCCATTTTATGTTAAAACGGCGTCCTATCTACTCGTCAACAGATATCCACAATACTATTGTAGATATCTGCAATTGCATTGTTCCTATGCGTAATTCTAATTGTAGATATCTGCAATTGCATTTTTACTAGTCATAATATGAATTGTGGATATCTGTAATAACATTTTTACTATTCACAATGTATTTTTGGATATTCGAAATTACATTACATTATATATCTGGAATGTTTTTTTTTTTCCTTTCGGATATCTGAAATTAAAATTATGACTAGTAACAATTGGATTGTAGATATCTGAAATGGGAGTTTTTCCTAGTAAGAATTCAATTTCGGATATCCAGAATGTTAATTCTAGATATCTGAAATGTAATTGTGGATATCTGAAATTGAAAGCCCAATAGACATGAATGGCAAAAGTGACGTGATTTCTTCTAGGAAGAATGACGTTGTGGATATCTCAAATGACAATTGTGGATAGGAAGAATGTCATTCTGGATATCTGAAATGCTCTTTTTGACTAGGAAGAATTGAATTACGGATATCTGCAATACATATCCAGTCAAGCGATTAAATGTTAAAACGGCTTGCCATACGCGCATCTAATTGGGAAGCAAGATGTGATATGCAGAAATTAAACTTGCGCTGTACTTGCTACTTGTACAGTAACAGTAAATATATTCTAATAAATAAGTGTAAATATTATAGTAAAAAAACAGCAAATACAGTAACGTCTCAAGCCAGTATGGCACTAAAAACTACTCTTACCGAAATGCATTGCGCCTTTCTGACCGTCGACGACTTCCTGGTTACCCAGCGCTAACGGCCAGGTTGTTTATAAAAAAAAACGACGTTCTGCCGCTGTCAAACTGACCAGGAACACAGTGGGTTTTACTATTTATTCGTTTTTTTGATAGCGAAATAAAGTTTCTTATGTATGGGGTGGTAAGTGTTCCCTGTACTACTTAGGAAACACTGCATACTATGTAACTTCGGTCTTTAGAGGTTAGCTAGATGTTAGCTGTCTGGCTAACTTGTAAATGTTAATGTTAGTAAGTAATGTATGTCTCTACGTGTATCCAGATTCTTGGGGGGGGGTGCTGTTAATGGCACAAACAAGGAATATTTACAAGTCGACAATCTGAGCACTTGGTGCATTCATCGTGTGTTTTATTATTGTTTAATAGCAGTGTTTTTGGTATTCGTATATGAGAAACTGTTTTAGTACCATTATTCATTCTTCGGATCATTCGGACGTTGCTGGCACGCTTATTGCCCATGGAAGACGCTCATAGCTGTGATTGCGCTGTATCCTACACTGGGAACTGTTTGTCACCCCTACCTATAGTCCTCAGTCAACCTCTGATGACCGTGAATAGCTTTAAATTAAATAGTCGCATGGAAGTTTATTGCTCAGGGGGGAAAAATCGGATCTATTTTTTATAAATATTTTCTAAGCCACATCCTTATGCAGTGGGTTTCGCTGTCCTAATAACGTGAGAAAGGCTTGCAGTTATTGCCGGTGTTTCAGTACCAACTTGACAGTGTAACTATATAAGTATGAGATGTTTCACGGTTTTGTTTGCAGTGAAGCAAACTTGTTCCGGAGCCACTTAAGCCGAATGATGATCGCATTAAACGAAAGAACGGTTCGGTTTAGCTCCCAAATTGTCATAGAGATTGATACCGTTTGGGTGATTACAGTGCCGCCACCCACATCACGGCAGATCGCGGCAAATTGCATTATAAATGGGTTGAATTAGCACCACTGCAAATGACTGACTGTGAATAACAATCAGCGGGGGTTCAGAGGCGACGATCTTGCTCCTTTTCTTTAAAACTGTATTGAATTTTAATCAGCAATTGAGGCTCTGTTAATCAGGGCCAGTCAAAACGAATCGGTACTTGATTTTAAAGTATGTGGTTGAACAGCTTGAAACTGACCAGTGTGTGACTGAGAGTCCAATAATGAGCTTTGCAGGTGTTTATCTCAATATCATCAGTGTGGCTGTTGAATGTCATTCCAGTTCCATTTGTTCCCCCTTCTCACTTCAAATCGTGCCACAGATGCTCTGGACTATGAGGCAGTGAGCAGCTCACAGGAATCGTTTGGGGGCAGATGGAGGAGTTGAAACGGACCTACTTGCATTTGTGTAAGGAGGGGGGGGTGGAGCCGCAGGAGTCGGTGCTGGCACAGCTCCAGGAATCTCGGGGGACGGCAAGCCGATCGCGGCTGGACCTGGCAGGTCAGAGCCTCTCTGTAGACACGTGTGCAGTGCTTGGGAGGTTCCTACAGAAGGACACGCTCTTCACTGAGGTGGTCCTCAGTGACTGTATGCTCAGCGAGGAAGGTGAGCGGCTTTTAGCCTCTTTTTACTAGTATTTCACTGTTTTCTGCACATGGCGAATATAAAACAAAGGCCACCTGCCTGCGCCATCCCTCCTCTACCTGTCATCTGCAGGTGCCAAGCTTCTGCTCAATGGGCTGTGTTCTAACACAACTGTTAAAGTGCTGGACCTGAAAGTAAGCACGCCAGTTTTAAATACGTGGTTTTTCCAGACTGTGGGTGAAATTTATTTGCAGATGGGCATCTTGATTTTTTTTTTTGTAGGGAAACAACATGAAAGGAACAGGAGCTGAAGCCGTGGGGAAGCTGTTGGTGTGTAACAAGGTCCTGCGGAGGTATGTTGTCCATATTATATACCCTGATCCAGTGGCATATCAAGTGACATTGATGGTCTTGTCATTTTTCAAATAACATCAGTCAGACCTTTTACATAGCAGTCTGTATTAGCTGTCCTGCAAGGGGATTACCAGTAATCTTTTGATATCTATTACGTGACATGTGACATGTGTGACACTATCTAACATGGTGTTGCAGACTCACCCTGGAGTGGAATGCTCTGGGAATGTGGGAAGAAGGCTTCTCCATTTTCTGTGATGGTCTGGGCTCCAACAGTTGTCTCATGCAGCTAGACCTGCGTAACAACCAGATCAACCACCAGGGGGCAGCAGAGCTTGCAATTGCTTTGAAAAGAAACGGCACGCTGCAGGAGCTTGGTGGGTTTGCCGAGCTGTCCTTCATGATCAAGTGTCACACCTAGTGATGAATCAGGCTTTCACATTTTTATAATGTCTTGTCACTATTACTCATCTTTATAGTTTTACATATAACATTTGTTAAAACCTATATGGTTATATTTAAATGCAGTAGACGGCAGATATTTTTTATGATCTTAAAGTGATAATGCTTTTGGAAGGAACAAATTCATCTGTTCATCTTTTAGACCTGATGTAAATTAAATGAAAAATATACAGGGACACAAACAGTCCTCTGTGATGCTTATTGACTGTGGCTATACTGCCCCCTGTGTGTCTGGGTGCAGATCTGCGGTGGAACAACATGGGACTGCTGGGTGGCCGTGCCCTGCTGGAGGCACTGCAGATGAACCGCTCACTGCTGCAGCTGGAGTTGGCCGGAAACAACATCCCCAGTGACACCCTCAAAGCCCTCGGTTAGCCTGCCTCATGGATCGTAGGCTCTTGGGGGTCGACGTCCATCTTTATGCAGTACCCCTAGACAGCATCCATTGGTCCAATAGAAAATTATATATTGCTGATTTAGATAAGTATCAACTAAACAATTATAGAATGAATAAATATTTTTTAAAAAGATATGGTCACAGTGAAATGTGACATGTGTCTAAAAATGTCTGCTAAACCACTAGGAAGGAAAGCAACACACAGCATTTCTTTCTAAGACTTCTGTGCATCCTTCGTTTAACGAATGAATTCACAGCAGCCTGAGCGACTAGTTTACTTTCTGAGTTCCTAACCTTACTATAAGGTTACCTGTGGCGTCCTTCCAGGAATTCAGACCTACAGGTGTTTAGTCAATAGTTGTATTTTTAAGTACTCATTCACTTGCTCTGTGTAAGGATTGTTCTGAGGCTGGATATGCAAAGGGTGCACAGCTGAGTAAGGATGGCTGCCACTTGTGCCCTTGTCCTATTAGAGCAGTCCTTGGGTCACAACTTGGACAGGCATTCCACGCTGAGGGAGAGCCGGAGCAGGGCCCAGGTGCTCTGCAAAGAGATCCAGAACCTGAAGGAGGAGAAGGGCCGTCAGGTGGGACAAAGCAGTACGGGGAGGACAAAGAGTTAGGGAGCTGTGGGCAGCCCGGTCATGTGACCAGGTCTCTGTTTATCCTTTCAGTTCTTAAGCCTCATGGATACCATTGACAAGCAAAGGGATGAAATGGGCCAGAACAGTAGGTCAGTATGAAAGTGCAGTTTTGGACATCCACTTCTCTTCACATACCTGTAGGTCTTAATGAGTCTGTGTCAAGACCATCGTACATCATATAGGGCTACCACCCAGCTCTCCCGTACCAGGTATTTGTGTGAGGATCACATTCAAGAACTTTCTGGATTAAATGGTTTCTCTATTTCGTAGTGGTGTGCATAGTGTATTTTTGCCAGTAATTTACATTTTATTCACATTGTACCGTATATGTGTTGTACTCCTGTAGCTGAATAAGTAGAGCATTGCGCTGACAATGCAAAGGTTGTGGATTCAAGTGTTCCAGGGAGCACACATAAATTGTAGGACTTTGAAATTGTAAGTTACTTTGTATAAAAGCATCGGATAAATGAACAAATTTTAGTTTAATGAGTAAATGTCAGACTACTATATATTATATTAAGTTCCAGAATAGCACACCCAAGCTTTGTTGTGTGTAAATGCCCCCTTCCCAAACAAAGATACCGTTTGATGTGATTCTTCCCTTTATGTCTGCAGGACCTCCTCCCTGCGTTTAGGGCAGCTGCAGGAAGCCCTGAATGAGAGGACGTCTGCTGTGAACTCTCTGACAGCCAAGTAAGCAAGTTCCCGCTTCACTTCACAATAAGCAGCACTAAGATTCCTCCCCCTATAACTGAACACATGTCTCGTCTGAGAGAAGCCCTGAGTCAGCCTCTGTCTGCCAGTCTCCATTCGTCTTCTGTGGGCTGAATGAACAGGAGCTGTTTCATTTATTTATAGCACCCATCATAACTTAATGTCTGATAGGAGAAAGGACAGGACAATCATTTATTGGCATAAACTCCCAGTAATACCCCTATGTTATGTAATACTCCCATCCATAAATGATTCTTTAAAAATCCTCCAGGTGGAGTCTCTCTTTCCCCCCCCCCCCCCGTGC
>JAABNX020000106.1:10608269-10625181 GCA_015163995.2 Mormyrus lacerda | reverse complement strand
AGCAACCACTTTACAAGTTTGTGTGTGCCCCTTTTAAATTTTTTAAAGTATTTCACATTACTTCAGCAATGCATTGTACTTCGATTAAAATGCCGGGTGGTGCTGGAGAGGCTATGACACCCCAAGCGCTGGATGCTCTGAACTTCACAGACTAAAAGAATGATTATGTTTTGTGCAGTAGCTCTGTAATGAGGTCATGTAATAATAATTGCTCCCGGCTGAATGAACCTCACAGATGCAGCGAGCTGTAAGCTTGCAACATTTACGCCGTAACTGACCATTTTTTTTGTTGCTGCTGTTGCTCCCTCGATGCGGGAATTTATGGCGTGTTGTTTTGAGTGTGTGGCAGATTAATTTTGCCATTAAAGTGACAGATCCCAAAGAGTCGTTGTGGGGGAGGGGGGTGTATGGCCTGTATGTTGGACGCCGCTTGTTTAATGCTCCCTCACTGTGTGCTGCAGCATTGTTGGCCACCTTCTTGGTATGAATATTCCCCCCACCCCCGCTTCTTCCATCAGGACGTGTTCTTGATATGCTTCTCCCTGGTGAGCCCGGCATCTTTTGAGAACGTCAGAGCAAAGGTCAGCATGGGCCATGCTGCCCTTATTCGTACCTTGTTGTCTGCACCCCTCTCTGTCTGGCAGTGTTTCCCACACTGCTTCTTGGGGACCTACAGACAGTCCAAGTTTTTGCTCCCTCCCAGCAAAAATGTGGACTGTTTGGCAGGGAGCTCGGGGGGAGCAAAAATGTGGACCATCTGTGGGTCTCCGAGGACTAGATCGTGAAACATCGCTCTGCGGCATTTACTATCACAGCATCACACTTGAATATTGCACAGCTCTACTGCATGGATATCTCCTGAAATAATGCCAGGGAGGTCCCCAGCTTCAGGTTACAACCATCGTGAATCTTAAAAACACATCACTGCAGCTCAGTCCTATCTGTGGAGTTAGAAATCACCTCTAGTTACACTGCAGCTTGATACATGCCCAACAACATCTTCAAGACTTGCACTGTATCCCACACCATGTTTTTATCCCAAAAATAGTCAAGACTCAAGTTCTTTAGTGTCAACACATCCTTGTACTGTACTGTATGAGTATACAGTGCATTGACGTACAGTTCCCCTTTGGTCCTGCACTCAAATACAAATGCAATAAATAAACATATAACATCCACACTATAAATACAGTATTGCAGTATAAAAACCCTTTGCCATGTTGTGTTGAACCTCACCCTCCGTTCTGATTGCCACACAGTGGTACCCAGAAGTGCGACACCACTGCCCAAACACCCCTATAATCCTGGTGGGCACCAAGCTGGACTTGAGAGACGACAAGGACACGATTGAGCGTCTGAGGGATAAGAAGCTGGCCCCCATCACATACCCCCAGGGGCTGGCAATGGCCCGGGAGATAGGTGGGTCTACATTTTCTGCATGCCAGTGCCCTGTTCTGGCACATCAGAAGATACCCAAGGAAGCCTTTGGCCACATGGCAGCGAGTCGCCACCGTCTTGGCCCCCTTCTGGTGCACCTTGGTTTAAGCACGTTAGCTTTGCTCCAGGGTGCATAGAAGAGCATTGTGGGCTACCGCCAGGGGTGTGGGCAGCAGAGCCAATGAAAGATGTTGGGAGAAGAAAGTGGGCAGCCCTGGGAAGTGACCTCCCCCAGGCAGCATGAAAGGGACCTTTGTGCGACACTCTTCGTATGAGGAGCCGAAATCGACAAACACCAGCAAAGGCATCAGCAAGTCGCTGGAAAGGCCGTTATCACTGAGCTTTAGTCCTGTTTACCGTGACTCTTTCCTGTGCCGTCGTACTTTCTCTGATTGACCGCATGCCGATGCTTTAATGTCAGGTTCCATAGCAACAGTGTACCAGTGAATTCTGGGTGGTAAACAACTGGGCAAAGATGGCCCTGTACATTTCTACTTTGTTGTCTTTTTCTGAAGAAAGTCTAATACTTAGAAAAAGCCTAGCATTGTTTTATACTCACATATACTCGTAATATGTTTTAGAAACTAGGACATTAAAACATGATCAATTTTGCATGCATGTTAATTTCACACCAAAACAATTTTTAATTTTCTGTTCTGGCAAAAGGTTATGTGTATAGATTCCTCCACACATTTTCCACAATATTATGGTGTTCAGGGGTTCTGTTTTTCCTATTAGGCTCATTGGTAACAGGCAGGACATACTCTGGATGTAGTGTCAGTCAATCGCAGTGCAAACACACACTGTGTCTATTAGGGATACCAGATCACCTAAATGCATGTATTTGTCCTACGAGGAGGGGGGGGGGGGACACTCGAGCATCAGATCCACACACAGCAGAAATGGCAAGGCAGTAGATTCCACAGGAAATGACTAAACATCTCAGGCCGTTACTGTAGACGGGATCCTTTTAAAAGCTTTAAGGCTCCACTGTCAAGGGCAGCAGAAGAGAGACTGGCTTTTTGTCATATTAAGTGACTGAAAAGGTGTGACCAGGCTTTTGAATCCCTTCTTCGTGTTCCAGGGTCCGTGAAGTACCTGGAGTGCTCAGCTTTGACCCAACGAGGCCTGAAGACTGTGTTCGACGAGGCCATTCGCGCCGTTCTCTGCCCTCCGCCAGTCAAGAAGCATGGCAAGAAGTGCACAGTTTTCTGAGGGGGGGGAAGGAGGAGGAGTAGATGCCCCAGGGGCCACTGGGCAGGCATTGGCTGTGGGGTGGGGAGACTTCTGCTATAGCAGACGCATAACAAATCATCAGGCATTTTCTTGAGGGACGTCCACTCTTAACTACTCATAAGGACACTTCACACACGGGTGGTGGGTTAGGAGCCATTATCAGCTGGCGAAAGCAGGAGAGAGCAAAGGAGATTTGGGTGTGTGCTTAGGTCCCATTCTTTTTGGAATTCTCTACGGATTTGCCTTAATTGATCAAAGTCATAACTGAAGGCTTTGTTGCAACAGAGGGGGCAATGACCAGCCATCAGTGTTCCATAGATGTATTCTCTATTCACTAAGTATAGTCACAAAAATGTCAGCTTTGAACTGTTGCAGTCTACATTTGCTCTGACCAGAATAGATGTTTCACAGAGTTGATTTAGAGGTACTGTTGCGGCATGGAAATTGCATGGATGATTTACTTGCAGTCTGTCATCTGAGAGACTGACAGTGTAGTCGTGAAAAGCTGGGGATTAAGAGACTTGTCTCGCTAGATAGATAGCCACAGTTTCTAACTTCTTGTGTTTTTAGTACTCTTGAAGTTCTTCCTGGAAAGTAGACAGCATGTTTCTTAAGTCACATTATCTAGAAAGTACAAGGAATACATGGTGTCTGTATTGCCAAGCCTTTGTACCTTTGAAAAGCATATTCACGCAGCCTTATCACCAAATTGGCATTGCCTTCTGCAGAGCATCTATAGTCTCCTTTAAGGTGCTTAAACCTACACAGGAAACATTGTCCTTCAAATGGATGTGCTTTTGTCCTCTCCTAAACTGAAACCCTCACTTCTGCTTAAAGTTCACTCAGAATATGTTTGCTGAATCTCCGGTGATGTGGGAAATAACTGTGAGCTACAGTTGAGCCATTGTGGTTATTTTTAAGGACTAACATGCCACAAACCATATAACACTGCTGCTTATATAGCATCTTCACGTTGTTGTATATGCATCCAGTCTTAAATAGACCCACTTGTCCTTACTTAGATTTCATGTGCATGTCATATGGGTGTGCGTGTGTGTTCTGTGTGCACGTGGCATTTCAGTACCTACTGTAAAGTACTTGCATTACCGCGTTTATTAATTTGTAACAATTGAAACTGGCAGAGAAATAAAGAGCATAAAAGTGTGTTAAATATTTAACCTTTGAAAAAAGACATGAATTTATAAATGAAATTTTTTGTTTTAACCTAAAAATGAACATTTCATTTTAAGAACAAAATTCATTTTGACATTAGGATGCTGGGATGATGCCAGCTTTGCGTTTTTTTTTGTGATGTAAAATTAATTTAGTGGTGCATATGACTTAAAACACATCTGGATTACTGAGACCACAAATGTCTGGTTTCATACTGATAAAAATTAGTCTTCCTCTGCTGGTGAGCAGTGGTATTTTTGATTTCGTCACAACACTGGATAATGAGCTCCGTTGGCATGGCAACTACATCCAGGTAGTGAAAGATGACAGCATGGTCAGGGAGTAGAGTCTGAAATGTCTCTCTTAATGCTTCAGAACCTGCATGGGAACTATTTGGTAATCTATTTGTAGAGTCTGTCTGAGATCTGACGAGAACCGTGTTTCCCTTAAAATATGCTCCGTGTTTGTTAGTCTTTATTTTGTATTACTTTTACTGTAAAAGAGTATTGTGAGAATTTTCCATTTTGTACAATAAATATAAACTTATAACTAAAGTGACGTCTTGGTAACGATTCCACTGGCATTACCTAAAGTGGACATTTCATAAAGAACACACTTAAGTCAGTTTTGGTCTGAATGTCTCTGAATTTCCTTTTTTTGAAAAATAAAGGTTTGGGCTGACTATGTCCGGTCTACATTGATGCTACAAAGTCACATGATTTATTGGGGAATCAATGTCAAGACAGCACAGCGGATCATCTGCCTCCTGACTATGCATCGTAATTAGTCTGTAGCCAACAAGCAGTTGATTGGGGCAACAAAGGTTTGCAATTGAGCTTCAGGAGGCCAGGAATCCACCATCCACTGGCAGGATGACTCCATTGGTCATGGCACTCTTGTCACTGAGCAGGAACAGGATGGAGTTCACCACATCTTCCACCTCTGGAGAGTGAACATGCATGTCATGGTGTACTAACAGGTGCCCTACATTCCCACACGTCTCCTTCCCTCGAATTTCACATAATAGTTACCAAGAGAAAATCCTTTGCCACAGTTTACAGGGTCTCTAGGCTTCCTAGTTAGAGTTGGCGGTGATGCAAACACCAACACCCCAGTTAGAATTTAGTGATTAGTGGTCATTGTCAACACACCACATCACAGCACACAGTGTGCAACAACGAAATGTGTCCTCTGCATTTATGCATTTAACCCATATGTGGGTTTCGTGACATAGCAGGGGGCAGCTAATTCAGCGCCCGGGGAGCAGTGCTTGGGGACGGTACCTTGCTCAGGGTACCTCAGTGGTGACTGGCTGGTGGGTGATTCTGCAATCTTTCTTTTCCATCAAGCCACCACTTGATCCCTGGCTGGTGGGTGATTCTGCAATCTTTCTTTTCCATCAAGCCACCACTTGATCCCCGTGGGGAGATTTTTTATTTATTTATGGCTCCCTCAACTTGCTCTTTGTAGAGCTGGGGGGTTAAGCTTAGCATGCTGCCCTAAACATAAACATAGTCACCCATATGCCATGGCATCATCAAACTATGCCGTGACTCGGGGAGGTTCACCCCAGTTATATTTAATGAGACTAATGTGAATTCATACCTGCAAATTTCCCCATGGGGATGTGATCTTTCATAGCTTTGGCCTTCACAGGGTCACTCCAGCCTAGTCGTCCCATGTCAGTCATCACCACTGTGGGGTTGACTGAGTTTACTCGGATCTTTGGGGACAGATAAAATAACTTTGATGCAAGTATCTCCTGGACTATGGAATATGTTACATATTTATATAAATCAATAGCAGTTGAGTGCTCTGTGACTGTGACTCTTTATAGTCAACTAGTTGGTTGAAACAAAATCTTGGTCTGGATTTGTACTCTCTGGACCTGAAATCTCCACCTCTGATAAGAAATATATACAGACACAGACAGTACCTGATAAGGACCAAGCTCTAAGGACATCACTTTGGTTAGCATATCCAGAGCACCTTTGGTGGCACCTTTAGAGAAGACATGCAGAACACATTAGGCTCACCATATGTTACCAAACAGCAGCGAGGTGCAATTTGCCCCCTCTAATGTCCATTTTAGGTATAACAGCGCTGCAGCAGGATGACACGGCAGCTCCAAGCATATCTCACTCACAGTAAAGCGCATGGTCCTTCAGAGCACGCTGGGAGGCCTGGCTGGAGACGTTCACGATGGAGCCACCAGAGCCCCTGGCCTTCATTCCCTTAGCCACGATCTGCACCAACATCATCCAGAGAGCATCAGAGCATTATTTACACTCCCAACAGCAGTGGAAGCTATTGGGAGTCCAGCTACCAAAAGTCAATCCTTCCAAAAGGACTGAACTAGTGAGATGTCAGTGAAGGAGACCCAAGATGACATCATACTATGTGGCTTCCAGCTTCAAAACAAACAAATAACCATTAATGACCTTCAGAATTAGAGCTCTCACCTGTGCAACATGCAGAGCTCCTTTCACATTTATGTTGAACAATCTGAAATAAAAACGCAGATGTTACCTATAAGTATCCCAAAAATTCAAATGAAAATGATTTCTCATAAAAAAAAAATGTGAACTTTAATAATGTGCAGTGCTGATACACACAAACTTTGAAGCAAAGTCATATTGATCAATGATGTTACACGCAAGGTTTGTCCGACATGCAATCTTGCTGGAGTACATTTAGGCAGCAAGTGGTATGCATCAGGGTGCAAGAGAACACTGTAACAAATGCCTTGCTTTCCTGGAAGATTTAAAATGATTCAACTGAATTATCATGTAGGGAAAACCACTTTCGTGAAGGATGGAGTGGCAAAACAAAGTGGAACATTCAAAGTTAAACATTCAAAGGAAACATCAAATGTAGGCAATGCAGCCAGATTAAAATCGTCAGACCCACCACCCAACAAATTTAGAAGCTGGAAAAAAATGAAAAGGCACCATTCCTACTGTGTGTCTCTAAATTAATAATCTGTATCAGGAACCCCCCCCCCTTCAGACTTTACCTGTCAATCTGCTCAGGAGTGACTTCTAGGAACGGCGTGAGCATCCCAACAGCTGCATTGTTTACCAGCAGGTCCACTGGTCCCAAGTCCTTCAAGGCCACATCAGTGGCATCCCAGTCTGACAGGTCCACACACACCGGCTTGATGGAGGGACACTAGGAAAGAAGCACATCAGAAAGACAGAGGTACTGCTCCCTGGGAATAACAGTCTCAAATTCAGAGAGGAATACAGAGAGATTATAGCTCCAATCGGGGTATGGTAACCCCTCTGGAACGTGCACACACCAGTGGTCAATACCTCAGAGACAAGACTATCGAGGTCGGCCTGGGTACGTGTAACAGCAATGACCTCAGCTCCTCCACGGGCAAGCGCCAGAGCAGCCGCTCGGCCGATCCCTAAAACGGCACAAGAAATTAAAGCATTTCAGTAACTTTAGCATCAAATGTCTTTTCTTTATGATCTACACAGTTGCGCCCACATGACGTGTTAACCGAATGATTAGAGGAGCTTGCGCCGTGAAACTTTACGTCATGAAGATAGTGCACCGCACGGTGGCGCTGTGGCACCGCGGCTGTCCTACTTACCTTTGCCTGCGCCCGTTACCACAGCTCGTTTGCTTTTAAATGTGATTTCCATGCTGGCGAGTGGAAAACCAAACGCTTACATCTGCATAGAGTTAACAAAAACATTAGTAGGACATTATTAGTAGGAGAGTAAGACAAAAAAAAAATCTTGCATCTGTGTCGAAATCGACATTTCAGAAAACTACAAAAACCAAATAACCAGGCTACTGAACCCAGGCTAGTCTTACATTTCAGTTGTTGGTATATATTTTACGTTGCTGATATATCCATATGTGAGCATACTATCATATACAAATGTAAGGTCACCATATTCAGCTTTGAAAAAAACAGGACACCGGTGCGGGACGCAAAAAGGCATCAGAACAACGCGGAAAGTATTCTGAATGGAGATAGCAAATGTCAACATAAAGTAAAGCGAAATCCCGTACATTTAAAGAATTTTAGGTCCCAAAAAGAGACGTATAGTCATCCTAACTAATATATTAAGCGCCATTCGTCTTACCAGCAGATCGGAATTGCGCAACACGACCCGGAAATGTTCTAACAGGAATATGATGTGAATAACTTTTAGTTAAAGAGTGATTTTAATTAACTTTTTATGTTGGGGGCAGGGGTGGTACTTAACCGCAAGAGTCCTACGTAACTCGCTTATGTTTACATAATTCATCATACAGACATAAACGTTTCGTAGTCAGATACGTGGATACTGTCTACTGCGAAATGATCACTGTTACTTTAAGTCTTAACATTTATTACGCAAATTTCCCGACAGATATGAATATCATGTTTGCACATCATCATAGCAGCGCGAAGCTGGAAAGAATAAATGGATGGGCACCGGTTACTATTTTCGCTTATTGTGTCAAAATAAAAGTGCCTTGCAAACATTATTTCAGACATTACGATATACGCTGTACGGACAAAAGTATTGGGACACGTCTCTCAATGATTGAATTCAGGTGTTTCGATTAGACCTATTGCCACAGGTGTATAAAATGAAGCCATGTAGTCAGGTTTATAAACATTTGTGAAACAATAGGCCATTCTGATGAGTCCAGTGGATGCCACCTTTGCAATAAATCAGTTAATGATTTTTTTCCACTGCTAAATATTCTATGGTTAGCTGTAAGTGGTATTACTGCAAAACGCGAGTTTTTAGGAACAACAGAAACTCAGCTACGAAGTGGCAGACCGCATAAAGCAGGGGTGGGCAATCTTTTCCGCAAAGGGCCGCAGTGCATGCTGGTTTAGTTGTAACTCTGAACTAATTAGAGGACTGATTGGCCGAAGAGTCCTGACACCTAAGTTTGAACAGCTGACCTACAGGTTATCCCAAAAACTTGCATACACACCAGCCCTTTGCGGATAAGATTGCCCACCCCTAGTGTAAAGTAACAGGATGGGGTTGCTGCGTTCTGGGGCACATAGTGTGTAAAGGTCGCTAACACTCGGTTGGCTCAGTAACTGCAGAGTTCTTAACCTGGAAATAAAAACTGCACTGGATGCTTCATAGAACTGGATCTATGGCTGAGCAGCTGCATGCAAGTCTCACATCACCAAGAGCAATGCCAGGCGTTGGATGGAGTGTGGTAAAGCGCGCCGCCGCTAATGGCAGGCCTTGGATGGAGTGTTGTAAAGCGCGCCACCACTGGACTCGAGAGCATTGGGTAAGTGCCCTGTGGAGAGATGAATCACTCTTCTCTGTCAAGGAGTATGACAGATGAGTTTGGGTTTGGCAGATGCCAGGAGAAGGTTACCTGCCTAACTGTGTTGTGCCAACTGTAAGGTTTGGTGGAGAAAGGATAATGGTATCAGGTTGTTTTTAAGGGGTTGCATTAGATCCAATAGTTCCAATGCTTCAGCATACAAAGACATTTTAGACAATTCTGTGCTTCCAACATTGTGCGAAGTTTGAGGACGGCCCTTTTCCATTCCAGCATGACTATGCCCCAGTGCACAAAGCAAGATCCATTAAATGCCACAGGGTGACTAAGGCTGTTTTCGCTTTCCTCCGGACGTACACACACAAGGATGATGTCTTATATGAGTTAGCATATTGGATGTGTTTCCAGTATGAACCCGTCAGTTTGGTATAACAGAGCTGACAGACAGACTTGGTCTTATTAACTGCTCTCTCTCTCTCTGGTGCTGGTGTGAGGTTCAAGAACGATTTGGTCACGGGGAACGAGTGCCTTATAAGAAAAACAGGCACATTTCCAGTGTCCTGACTTAGTGGAAATGCACCTTAAAATCTAAGTCCTTGAGGTGTGGAATGGTTTTTCCAGCTCTGGCAACCCCTCTCAGCAATCACCAGTAACTTGGAGCTGCCCACGCTGTTCCGCTGGACTGCACATTGCATATGCCACTGAGATGATTGTGTTTATACTTAGTTTGCACTTTCATTCAACGTACTTGCAAACGCAGTGATTTTCATTATCTTAACATTCTTAAATGGATCACTAGATTCATTTTGCAGATAATGTTCTGTGACTGACTTTTGTAATAATATAACCTTGTTTGTTTGGTAGTCTATAATCCTCCAAGATTATCACTAATCATCAGTGTGACAGCAAAGAAAGGATCCTCCCCTTTACTATTCCAAGAGTGGTGGGGGCGCGACATGGTTAATTGTACAAGTATTTATTGGTTTCACTAGATGTTCTTTACAATATGGAGAGGAGAGGAATTAGAGCAGAAGTGTGTACGTCTACCTGACATATCATCACCTGGTGCATCAAACAGGGAAGAACATTTGATAGAAATGACTTTAATCAATTACATTTCAGCCTTTCAATCAAAAAACCTCAAACTGTTTATTCAGAATAAGTTTAATATTTTGAAAAAAAAATAATCTTTATATTAATTCAAACTTTACACAAAAAAAAATCTGAAAAAGATATGCAATAACAAAGCCGAGATGAGTGTAAACTGAAGACTAGATGAAAAGATATGAGGACAGAAGACATAATAGCCCTAATCTTTAAATGAGAAGTACATTGGCATAAATGTCAATACCAATATCAGATCAGACCAGCAGATTCATCATCCAGTTCCCTGCCATTGGCACAGATTGGCTCACTTAACATTTGGTGTACTTAAATTGACATACATGACTTTTACATGAAAAATTACAAATTGCTCCACAAGGTAACGATGCTGTGTAGATGTGATGCAAAGGGGTGGTATAAGTCATTCTCCAAAATCGTTCAAATAAAGGGGGGGAGGGGTAGCCACAAGTCAGCACACACAATGTGCTTAAACAGCCCAAAAAGGTTGCATATGATCATGAAATTGCCCAAATGGGTCAAAAATAGGATGTATGAAAACACTCTTCAAAAGAAACAAAGGAGAATGATCTTTAACATCCCTGGTTCTTCTGCTCAGAAAGATGGCTTCTGCCATAAAACCACTGCAGACCTTTTACATCTTTCCAAACGTAGTTTTGGCCACATACCACTTATTGCAGTGATTTATACATACACTTTCATAGTCAATGCCATTTTCACTGTTTAAAAAACATCCCACAAAAACCATTAAAAAACATCTTGCCAGTTTGGCAAACTCCAAAGGGAGGTAAGTCCACTGAGTTACACATGCACATTTGCTTTGAATGGCTGAAGGTGATGCTTTAACCAGGCTGGTTTGGCTGGGTGGTGTTCCATCTTGTATCTCCCAATAAGATGAGGGGAAGAGCACTAGTTTCCCCACCACCGATGGCTGCTAGAATGTTGAATGAACTCAGACATCACGCAGAACGCAGTTACCATCCATTTAAAACACAGTTATTGAGGACTGCTGATATTTTGTCCTTTGAGAATGCAGACTGAACATTCCAATAGTAGTTTGCAGTGGAGGCACAGAAAACTGGACCAACCTTTTCCTGAAATGCACGGTGGTTGTACACATGTGCATGTGTGCACAAGTGTTCAGGTGTATCAAGAACCGTTTGTTAAACACAAAGTAAAAGACATTTGCATCAAGCGTTCCTCTCAGTCTCCCCTTTTCGTCTGTGCGAGGGGAGTGTTGGATGCTGCTAATCCTAGTAGCTCTTCAACAGGAAAAAAAAAAAAAAAAAAAACACGCAACACATCCATTATGAATCAGCTGCAGCAGCTCAACAAATCCATCACCTGTGACACATCTCTGAGAAAATATTCAGACAGTTTACGGTTACTTGCCCACCTCAAATCATATACAAAGTTGCACACAAATTTTCAGTAACCAAAGATATTCCAATATTTTATGCTGATTAAAAAAAAAAAATCGTACTTCTTTCCTATCAGCACCAAAAAGTCACTAATGGCTACCACACTACCAATGCTCTGTTCCCTATATTCCACCAAAACCACACAGTACTGCATCACAGCACCTCCTAAATCAGGAAATGTAAACCCACCATAAATACCAGTTACTCATCATTACTTTTCAAACATTGTAGCAACTGCAGGATTAAACACATCGAACCACATCACTCCTCACAAATATGTGAAAATGATTTCTGACCTATTATTTCAGTGACTATTCCAGTACATCAGGGTGGTTTTGATCAATAAGACAAAGACAAACTAGTCCACTCAAAAAGACCACAGGTTTCCTAAACTAAACCCTTCCACCTCACGTCCATGCGGAGACACAAACACTAGCAGTATGCAATCACTGCTTCTCCACGAAGTGCTTCTGACTGCTACGTAATCAAAGCCAGCACGCAGCATGTTCATGCCTACACAGCAACCCTTGCGTGCTGTTACCAACAGGCAGGAAACACTTTAGAGGGCATGCTTTCAAGATTAATACCAACCTCACACTACTGCCAATCTTGGTTGTGGAAGACAACTGTCACATACACTGAATTCGACCTTCACACATTTAAAGAAAGGATGTTCTACAGCTTTGCTGGGAGGTTAATTCAAGTGTGTGTGTGTGTGTGTGTGTGTGTGTGTGTGTGTGTGTGTGCGCACAGAGCTCTGATCTGGCTGAGCACATGTCCATCTTCCTCGTCCAGCTCTCCAGAGATGTGACACTGCTCGGTCCAAAAGGACGAATGCCCAGTTAAACTCATGATCATGAGCATTCAACTGATGTGCAGACCTGCTCCCCAACTGGCTGCTGGGAAAACAAATCACCTATTGCAAAATGCAGCCCTTTGTATCATAAATGAGTCTTTTTTGCCTCAAGGGTGTATTCTCAGTTGTGCGAACATGCTTTGGCTGGACAAAACCATGCGGAGCAGGGGGTGACATGCGGGGCTTCCGATGTCTGATCCAGGAGCCTCCCCCTCCCCTGGCTCCCGGCTCGTCCGTGGCACTACCTCGATATCATGGAGCTGGACTGCGACTGGCTGGATGCAGTGGTGGCAGCACTGAGCTGGGAGAAACCGCTGTGACTGGATTCCAGGCTAGTCATCGAGCCCCTGGGAGACAAAAAAAAAAAAAAAAAAAAAAAAAACAGAATCAGGAGCAGCCCCGGGCGGTACCTGAGCTCGGGGGGGAGGAAACAAACGAAAATAAGGAGAGGGCAGATGAAGAAGCAGGCCAGAGGTAAAAGCACGCCCCCCCATGCCCACTCTTCTCATTATTCTCCTGGGACACAAGCCTTAAAGCCGATGTCATGCCCGAGTCAAGCGAGTTCACAGGATGCCATTTTGGAGGCGGAGTATAGTTTGAGGGCGGCTGGCTGCCATTGCTTGTCTTTATAAACAAAACCTAAAGCACTGTTGCGTGCTCATCTCATGCACAAGCACAACACTGATCCTGCTGTGGCCATGCCCCTATGGCCAACGGGACAAACTATTAATGCGCCGCTTCCCGGTGAGTAGCTGCCCCATCGACCTTCTGCTTCAGCCCCCAGCACTGACCGAGACGGACGGAGACCGACAGGGAGACACAGGGATGATCAGATCGGCACTCCTTCAGAGCAGAGTGAGGGAGGGAGAGAGAAGCCAGCACCACCGCAACGCAACCTCCAAACACTGCAGGAACCCCTCCCCAGCCGAGGCCGCGCACGGGGACGTACACGGGAGCCACACAGCGTGTGAGCGAGGTCCTTAATGGAAGCATGATCTGCAGCTACAACTAATAAAGAAATAAGCCAATCAGCTAAGTAAGTGATGCAAGGCAAAGCTCTAGCAGTGTGTGGTGAAATAGCTCACACAAGCTGAGACAAAAAATAGGCAAAGAGAGAAAAAAAACGGGAAGGTGGCCGGGGACCCAGATGCCACAGAGCAGCCCCTCAGATGACTGCGTCTAGGAAGTCAGGCTAGCCAGGAATGCAAATACACTTACAAACTCTGCACATCACAGCAAGCATTTCTTTACCAGGGAGAAACAAAAAGGACATAATGGGTAAAAGTGCTTCCACAGGTGGGTAGCCATACTTCACACGACACAAAGGCACGATGATGCAGGTCTTTGCTGGAAACTGTACTGTTCATATGAGCTGATGCGTTATAACCTTGGAGCCGTGCTCCAGGTTTCAGATAAGATCATAGCACAGATCCCTTCTGTATCTCATAAGACCAAATAACGCTATAAAACAAGAGGGCAATAATAAACTAAAGAAATCCTAGTTTTTATGCTACATATTACACACTAGATTATTTATATTATCGAATTGGTATAATTTAGTCAGATAGAACAGACGGGCGGCTGACCTGAAGTCCTCGGAGCCCAGCACCTCTGTGTAGTACATGACCTTGCATTTGTGGCTGGAGACCTGCAGAGTGGCCAGTACGTCGTCTACCCGCGGTAGGTTGGTGGCCGAACAGGCTGGCATGCTGTGGAACTTCCACTGCAGGATGTAGAAGCCTGGCCAGCGTGTGATGTGGGAGCCCTGGGAGGGGCACAGACGGGCCAGGAGGTGAGTACGGAAGCCAGGAGCACTGACAGCATGAGGATGGTGGGCATGGTCGTCGTCTCACCTGCACACTCTCGCCCTCCTTGCAGGTGAGTGGTGACTCCACCATGCTGTAGTCCTGGCCCAGGGTCCATGACTTGTCGATGAGCTGAACATTATTGCCCCCTGGGGATGTGATGCCGTGGGCGCCGAGGGTGTCCTTCTTAGGGGGCTGTGGGGCCCTCTTGGAATGGAAGATGTTGAAGACCACATCACCTTTGCAGACATCAAAGTCCCATGTGATGACAGAGGCTGCGTCAATGATCTCGATCAGTAGCTGTTTGGATGATAAAACAGCAGATACCTTTTTATTAATGTTTCTGTCCTACTAGCAACTTCCACCTGATTTTAAGATGATATACATCAACAGAGGAGGACCCATTTTATATAAACTATTTTGCCCCAGAAAAACATACCAGTAAAAACATTACACCACATGCCCACTGGGTGGTAGTATTCCATAAAACAATACAACAGAAGTACCAAACTGCATCATTCTACAGAAAATGTCGCAGAGCTGAGTTAATAGCAAAGCCAGGACCCTGCGAATGGCTGCAGGATTACCTCATGTGGGGACCCCTTGAAGACACTGGCACTTTGGTAGATGGTGTCCGTCCACAGGCGGATGTCATCATTCTCCAGTTCCTCTGCTGTCCTGTACATGGACTTGGGGACAAGGCCACCCTCTGGGATCTCGCACTGAAATAGGGGGAGATTGATTTAATGGGCCTTATAGTTATTCAATTCAAAAGCCCCAGCGTGGCAACCAAATACGCCATACCCCCCCCACCTGACCACGAGCCTACACTTACCATGCACTCTCCTGCCAGAAAGTCTGGGATCACCTCCTTGTCTATGTAGTCTACAAGGCCTCCTGGCCCTTGGTAATCGTTGCCGGCGTAGATGAGGAATTTCTTTCTAGTGTTCTCGTCAATGAAGGGGCTGACCTGCAAGAAAAATAAAAGGTTCACGAGAAGGTAGGAGGGGTTCGGCCATGCTGCAGGCATGCATCCAACAATGAATATATTACAGTACACACATTCATTTTCTTCTAAATTCTCATACAGTTCAGTGGGCTTGGTAACAACCACATTGAGGTGTGAACACAAAAACAATTTAAACTGGTTCAGCGGAGCAGGGAAGGGAGGGAGAGGAACATAATGTTCCCTATGGCTTGGAAATATTTACCGTAAAAAAAAAAAAAAAAAGAGATGGGCGATCCACATTTTTTCAGTTCCGATCCGATTCCGATACACAACTGCCGATACGATACAGATTCCGACACAAGAGCTCATTTTACTTTGTTATACTTTATATATTAATTTAAGCTAGTAAATACAGATGGAAAAAATGACAAAAATAATTAGGCTACTACAAACATACATTGGCGTCACCACAATTACACTTTTGTTGCGATGGCAGCCCCTCTTGTATCACAAGCTGCAGTGAGTTTGCAAAACAATTCAATTAAGTTAGCGACTCCCAAATCATCCATTGCTTTGTTTTGTCTCGCATGCAGTTGCGTGCGCTTTGTTAAATGAGATTGTCCATTAAACTCTATTCCCGGTGTGCTTTTGGTTTCTGGTAAAAGCGTAAAATACTCCCAGATCAGTCACGTCTTCTTACGCTCCTTGTACTGCGAAGCGTATGCGTATGACGTCACAGCAGGCGGAAGTCACTGTACTCACACCTACTGAGTAGCAAAATAGACTGAGGGGCAGCATTAGCGGTCGATTTGAATGCTGCAAAAAACACATGTAAAATGGGAAAGAGCTGTTGTGCGGATTGATTGCCAAAAACTAAATAAGCAGGTATAGGACGTGGATCGGTCACACATGGTCGATACCCGATCCGGTATATGATAAACTGGTCCCTCCAGAAACCGACATCCACGAAGGCCAGGCGATTGTTTTTCAGGCACTATATCTGTGACAGGAGCGACGTGCTCTATGGCCACGTTGCTGCTGCAGGGACTTGGGCCTCACCAGGGTCCAGAGTACGGGGAACACGCGCGGTGCCCTCAGGATGAGCAAGCGGCCCAACGTCTCAGGGTAGTTGGCCTCCACCACTTCGATGATGCGCAGCAGGGCCTTGACGCCCGGTCGCCACAGATGCCTCATATTGAGGCCCTCAAGATCCACCAGACATGTCCAGCAACTATGGGAGAAGTAAAGGGGTAACATGCAAGAGCAACCTCTATATGTGACATGGACAGTAACCCTGTGGCGTCGAGGGATCATGATAGTCAGCTGGGTTGAAACTATCAAAAAGTTTTGCTGAAACATTTTTACACTGTCACAGGAAACAAAACTTAACATCATTCTTATCCTTGCTGTTGAACTGAGTGTGGTGGGATTATGAGCAATTTAACAAAATGAAGAGGACAAAAGCTCCTGGGAGTTTTAATTACACAAAAATGCCCTGAGGGCAGAACGAAAAATGATTGGTCCTCTCTCTGAACCAATCAGATTGTATAGGTCCGTGACTAATTTTCCATCACTTTTGTCTTGCCCTCTGAAGAGGAGGTGGGTCCAAGCAACTAGAGTAGATGGGACCAAGACATCTGACTGGTTG
>JAABNX020000106.1:10586095-10607270 GCA_015163995.2 Mormyrus lacerda | reverse complement strand
CCCCCCCCCCCCCCAAACAAAAAAATAAAAATATATATATATATATAAACACCCCCAGCCACCTTCGTCCTCCACAATGCAGATACCCTCACTACACGTCTCTACTGCAGCCCTCCCCTCCTGAAACTGGCTGTAAGCGGCAGGGTGATAAACGCCCCGCGACAGATAGCGGCTCCTTGGTACAGACTGTGACGACGTGTGGCTCAGCAGAAATGAGGCCACGAGATAAGATAAGACAAGCGAGCAGACTGGTCTAATGCTCCTTTTACGGACGGAGTGCGGCATGTCGGCGGATGAGGACGCACAGAAGGCAGCCCCACCTTATTGGTCTGCCGAAGACCTTGGTGTTCTCCTCGCAGCGTCTCAGGCCCTCCTCGTTGATGGAGAGCACCTAGTGAGAGACAAGAGTTATGCAGGGGGTTAAAGCCCGATGGGGCGATCTCCGGCAGGTCATGTGACATGAAGGCTGAGGGCTGCTTGGCACTTACGTGTCTCAGAAGAGACTCCTCCCCAAGGGCACGCACCAGGCCCTTGGTGTCCATCTGACCGAGGCGAAGGATATATAAGGGACGGCCATCTGTGGAAAAACACGTGCTGTGAAAATGCGATCTCTGCGTGTAGCAAGCCGATGCTAACGTCCATCAATCCATCTTCCGATCACTCATCCAGTACAGGGTCACAAGGGGGCCTAGAGCCAATCGCAGGCAGTATAGGGCACAAGGCAGGGGACATGCTGAATGGAATGTTTAACTTTAGTATAATTTCAAGTGGTTAATCTTATTTAGAGACTTAGAGGGTCATGATGCGTATAATACAAGAGGATGTGAAGCACAGCAAGTATGAAAAACAAAGCGCCATGGTAAGAGCCCAGGGAAATGCTGCAGTTACCCAGCAACAGGCTGCAGCTCTGCTCACACTATGCTTAGACTACCTGCCCATAGCACTAGCAGCTGCAGGAACAGGAGCTGTGGGCTGGGGGTTCCTGGGTCATTCCGCTCACTGCGTCCACTGGCAAAGTACAGGTCTGACAGAAAGCCGTCACAAACTCTGACCACGCAGCTTTATCGAAAAGCTAATTTCACACAGGGCTAAACAAGCAGCACATACCTTAATGCATGGAAATGCTTAGAATGTATATGGGCTCTAATGATAGAAGTGGGTGAAGGTGACAGATAGTGTGAAAGTGTGGAGCACAGGCTGTAAACTGCTCTCCCCAGGATGCCATTGGACAGCTGGTGTGTCTCCACAGATCACATGACCCGCCATCTGCCCGAGAAGAGCAGCCCTGTGATCATGAAAGGCCATGTAAGGCTCTGAAAGAACAGAGCGCCGACAAGGGAGCTCGATCTCTCTAATCTGGTGGCCCCTCATGCAGGTGCCAGAAGAGAAAACATCCATGCGAGGGAGGGGGGGGGGTGTGTGTGTGTAGAGAGTATACACCACAAAGAGGAAAACAGTGCTGGGCTCCTTAGTGCAGTTGCGAGCAGGATGCGGGTCGAGCGCGGCACAAGTGACGCTGCTTTGAATGTGCAATACAAAAGCAGGAAGGCCTGGACTGCAAAACTGAAAGAATAACATGCATTACATCAAGCTTAAGGCTACATTCCATTTACTTAAGAGGTCAGAGCTAGAAATGATGTCGCACCAGAGTGCAGCAAGTTGGGAAGTGCTTTATCTATTCTAGCCAGGTTTGTCGTTTGGAAAAACGCATCCCACGGTATTCTGTGCATGCAAATACTGTAGCAACATGTCCACAGACAGCGACTGGACAGCACCATATGTATGACCAATTTAATGACCCACAGATAAAAGAGTCATGACTACAGCTTTACTTGCACTATTGGGTGCAGACATCTTGAACTCTGAAGTTGGAATTGTAGAGGTTCCTCTTACTTTCCGAGTCGGAAGCCTGACTTTAAGGAACTGAAATTTCCAACAAGTAACTCACAAATTCCAACTTCCGAGTTCAAATGGAATGTAGAATGACTTCCCTGACAGCATGGCCACAGACGAGGGCCACTGCTGACACACAAAGCCCTGATCATACCCTTGTCGTGGTGGTGCCAGCCGCCAGTGTAGTGGTCCTGCAGCACCTGTGGGGAGTTCCAGGTCTCTAGCAGGTAGTCCACCTGGTGCAACTTCCTCCAGGTGAGCGACTGGCACAGGATCTCGCGAGCTTTGTCCATGTTGAAGTCACGGGCCCGCAGGAAGCGCAGGATGTGCTGGTCTTTGGGAATCTGCAGAAAGAACCGGCCCATGAGCCAGGGGAAGGGTGTCAGGGGGCCGAGACTGCACACAAAACAGCCTGATGGGGGGGGGGAGCCCCTTTGTTTTCCTCCTATAAGACAAAAGCATTTTGGAGAACAAACAAAAGGTGCCAGGAACCTTATCAGGTTTCATGTTCTGTTGGGACAAGGTTACCGCGTTCCTGAGAGTTTACAGGAATTTCCTGTAGAGGAAAGAGGAAGGTCGGGTAGGTGTGTCTGCCCCACTCACCTTGCCCTTGTGGGTCTCTTGCAGCCACTGGCGGAGGCGAATCAGGCAGCTCTCCTGCAGGGGCGTCAGGTCTCCCAAGTAGCGCTTAATGTAGTCGGCATCTAGCTTATCTGAAAATGCCCACAGCACAAAACCCTATATGTAGGTGAACTGCGCAACTTTAGGGACAGGAGTGTAATTCTGGGGCTCCCCCATCCTCAACAGCAAGTCGGGCTTCCTAACATGGTCCTGCTGCAGGAACCGTCCACTTACCATCGGGGGTCCCGGCCGGGGGCTCGGCAGGGCTACCCGCTGGGCTGCTACCGGTGCCCTCGCCGCTGGGGTTAGCGTCCCAAGTGCTGGAGACTGGGATGGCAATGGATGGCGTGACTGGCAGCTCGAGGCGGATGGGAGTGCTGGAGGCCACTGGGAAGGCAGGGGCGGGGGCCCAGCGTGGAATGTGGGTCACTCCCTCATCCTCCAGCTCCTTCAAGTAGAACTCGATGATCTCTTTTCCCTGGAAGGGAAAACAATTCATTAAGTGAAAGAGAGATGGAATGTTCTGGAGGCCTTTGCTTCCCCATGATGTGTTTACTCTGCCTACTGGCACCGCCCTAGCAGAACAGGTACAAGCCGCGGCACGCCGAGAACAGGGAGGGCTCTGCAAACAAGCGGCCACGCGATTCTATAGCGTGACTCTGTTCCACTGAGTTCCCCCACACACAGAAGACCCTCCCCTGGGGATCAGGAAGACAAGGTTATGGTGCTTATAGTGACGGGTCCAGTGTCATGCGAGCGGGGGATGCTCGCTGAACAGAGGGGCTGCAGCAGGGCCGCCTCACCTTTTTGATGCTGCTGGCATACTGCTTCATCGCGATTTTCTCCACAGTGCTCTCAAACCCAAAGAAGGACTTGATGTCCAGGCTGGCAGACTGCTCAAAACACGTCCACTCCTCGTTCTCCGGGTGAACCTGCGGACACAGCAGAGACACCCTCATGACTGAAGTGCCCCAGGCTGTCTACGTGTAAAGCGAACCGGCTTCTAGCAACTTAATGACCCGGCAACAGCACGCACGCAAACCAACACTTAATTTGTTTGTTCTATGATGTTATATATGATGTGAATATTTAGAGCTTCAGTGCATGACAGCAACCATTTCAATCTATGGCAACACCACTTTCTTTCCTTTACAGTGGGTTGATTACTTGAATACAGGTAATATACATAAATTGAGTTGTATATGCTCTCAGCCGGATCCATTTAAATGCACATTCCAGCGCTACAGATCTGACCTGAAAAGGATGAGAGTAATGCTTTAAAATCCCCATACGACCTATGACTGGCCTGGATTCACCCTGTTCCACAGGACAGCCCAGGAGTTTCTGACTGGAGGAAAGACTTTGCAGAAACTGGGCCTGGGCCAGAGTGATTCCATGGAGCAGGAATGCAGCACGCGAGCGACTGGCTTTAATTACTGACACAAAGCCGACGTATGTGGTTAAAAACCACCATTTCCATCTTAAAGCAGCTGCTCAGACCCTGACTGCTGGAAGAAAGAGGGGCGAGCTGGGTGCGCCGCACACCCAGCTATTTCGTGCTTGCATCTCTCCCCTCTCCTCACCGAGTAGCAGCAGAGCTCGTGGATGACGACCCGATTGGAGAAGGTTTCATTGCGCGACTCAATGTGCAGCGTCCTCTCTCGGCGGTTTAGGGAATTCTTCTGAATGAAGTAGACATAATCCACCCCGGCGATCTGTAGGCCAAAGGGGGGGGGGGGGAACAGCATCAGCAGATGAACAGCAGGGAATTGTGCAACATGATCTGGAAAGCAGGCCATGCCTAGACAGCGTCCCATGCAGTACCCTCTTCAGTAGCCGGGGGGCGTCCACATCCAGCTTGCAGCGGCGCTCGATGTTGTGCGTGGCGTTGTCCTCGCTCTTGTGCTCGCTGATAACGTCACTGCCCACGAACATGGGGATGAGCGGACAGGTGGGAAATCGGCGCTCATAGGCCTAGGGGACATGGTGAGGAACCCATCAGTACGGCAGGAGGAGGAGGAGGACTGAAATGGGTTTGACAGCTAAATAGGGCAAGAGCTGTGTACACTGCTCCTGAATACAGCACACGCATTCAGTCACGGGCCCAGAGCTACACCTAATATCATCCCATCTTTCATAACTGATTATCCAGTACAGGATCATGGCAATAGAGCAGGCAACCAATCCCACAAAGCGCTGGGTGAAACATGAACACTGGAATGGGTGCCAGTCAATTACACTGCACAATGCGCACACACGCAACAGGCTATTTGTAGAGACAATTCATCTAACTGCAGGTATATTGACTGCAAAACCTTAGTAAACACAGTCAAAACCATAAGTTATAGGTCTGTGGATATAATACAAACCACTGAGCTACTGTACTGTCCTTCAAATACTGAATGACTGCATCAAAGAGGGAGGAAAAAAACACCATAAGAGCGACTTCCTTCCTGTCTGGTGTGTAGACAAATATATAACTCGCATGGTGAAAGAGTCAGACAGGGAGCGACAAACTGAGAGATCACTCACTGCCTGGGTGTCCACCTAACGCTTTAGCGCAAATGGGTCACGCCACGCCACATTGTCTGCCACGAGCACAGCAGTGGGTTCTCACCTGTTCTGCAGCTGAGCAAAGAAACCCAGGGGATCTTAAATGTGATCTTGTCAGGAGAATTTTTTCTGGGTCGACAGAATTCAAGGGGATTACACTTCCTGACACATTAAACCAACAGCAGCAGAGGACACAGGTCTGTGTGGCCTATTAGAGTCCATGGTACTCCGCAAACCACCAACAAACAAGCAGGGCAAGGTCACAGTTAGGAAGGGTGTGCGACCTAAGCAGGGTCTTAGGTGAGAGATGGAGAAATAAGGAGGATAAGAATAGCAGAGCTTCACCAAGAACAGGGTTCAGTGCCACGCTGACCCAGAAGCAGCATGCCGAGAAGAGGAGGGGCAAAATGCTGCACCAGGCCATTCCCCTAGGCTGAAAACAAAGTGAGGCCCCCAATGGTCTAATGCAGCAATTCAACTGGCTGGGGGCGAAGGCTGAGCATGGCGTTCCGGTGCCAGACTTCGACTGTGGCTCCAGTCAGCACAAAACATCCTTCTGACCGTGAATGCAAGCTTGTTTGTGGGAAATGAACAATGCGGGCACGTGGGAGGGACTTAGTGAAAGGCCAGAATGAAGGGCGCAGAGACAGAGGATTCATCTTTAAAGACAAGGATATAAAAGAGGAGGAAAAGCGAGAGAGATTCTCCTCATATTACTAAGGAGCTTGAGCAGGGATTTTCCAACCTGGGGTCTGCAGAGCAGCTGCAAGGACTTGGCAGAAATCTCTCAATTTGATGGTGTGTCGAAACACCCCCCATCCCTTCTTCAAGAAATATCACATACACTCTCCTAGTGCTTAGTTGTCAGCTATGTGACAATGTGTTAGTTGTAGGAGTTTCCTAACTGAGGTCTGTCTGTGTTTAACTGGGGCTCCCTGGTCCAAGAAAGGTTGAAAATCCCTCAGCTACAATACATCGCACAAGTGGAGAAAAGTGATAAGTAAATAATAATAAACATGGCTGCAGGTAAACCAAGATCAAAGCAGCCTAGTGTATTCCCTATGAAACAATACAAGAGTGGGTGATGTTCATATGAAGATCAACAACCCACCCCGAAAACAGCTTTAGGGCAGTTCAGTGGTACACTTCCACTAGCTGAGGACAATGTAAGGTTTGAAACGTGGCGTTTCAGGCCACAAGGCAGCTAAGATGACCGACTTTACTGGCTCAGCTGGCTGGCAAGTCCAGGATATTCACATTTAAACCCCTCCTTTTCCTTTAAAGAGGAAGAAAAACATTTCCAGAAAGAACTAGATATTTGATGATGGCCAACTGTCCCTGGATGCCCTCCAGACTCAAGGGCCATAGCAAACGGAAATGCTGTCAAGACTGTAGTGCTCTCGGTTTACGACATAAGGAAACAGATAACATGAGGACAACCAAACACCTTCACTGTGTTACAAGGGAGAGACAGCAGGAAACAACAGGGGGAAACCCGCATAAGGAAAAGCAACAGGGAGAGGCAACAGTGCTCTCCAGTGACACAGCGGAACTCACATCCATGACTACATCCCCAAACCCAGCAGCACATGTAAATATGATGCGTCAAGAACATAAATGTCATAACAGAACAATGACATTAACATGGCCTTTTCTTGGTAACGTGGCCACAATGTTGACGTTACTAGACACTGAGCACTGAGTGACCGTGACTGTAACTGGGAGTAACCGACCAAGCAGTGTCTTGCATCAGGGTCACGAGCAATCCCAGTTTCCACTTGGCTTACATTCTGCATGGTGAGATGGATAATTGTGTTTGGAACTATTCACTAGAAGAAAAGTGAATTTCGTGGGTTGGGTGACTCACTGGCCGACAGCTAGAGCCATTCACATGAAGGCCACGCGGGGCTCATGCCCAACATGCAGTCTGCATTAGCCATTTTACGTTCTGTAACCTTTTCGCACATTAAACAGTATTCTATTAATATTAAGCTTAGCAACATGTGTTTACAGTTGTGTATGAGACAAAAAAATAGCATCGATAGAACCAGCAGAGCACTGCTGCTGTACTTAGCATTAGCAAAATTCCGGTCAAGTCCAAATACACTACATTCTGGAGCATTAACCGAACAAGAGGACAGATCTCCCTATGGAGCCGCCCACCTGCCATATCGGTGTGTCACGTGAGATGCCTGCAGGGCCGGTGGAAGGTCAACAGCTGCTTATGAAAATATGTTCCAAATCCACAAGAACAGAGCTTCTGTGCAGCTGCCTGAGCTTAATAGTGTATCATGGTGTGTGTGTGTCAACTGCCACCAAATACCATCAAAATGCCCAACACCAAAAACACCAGTCAGCAAAATAAACTGCGCTTATTTTAACGCATTTATGAACAAAAGAGGTTTAACTCGAACTGCACATGAAACCCACCCATACAAGGTCTTTCAAAGCTACTACAAAAAATGTGAATGAGACAGGCAGCATGTGCTTTTGCTGGCTTTAAATGACCATTTCATACTGAGCTACCCCTGACATTACACTTAGCAGGGTCCCATGCACTCTCCCATTAGTCAAACACATGCTACACGGCCCGGAAACAGATTCATGAGTCATGCTCAACGTGCTACCAACTGTTGAAAGCTCTAGGTCTGTCCACCAGGTCTATCAGCTGCTATGCTCTGCAGGTGGTTGAGACTGCAGCGCTGTCATGTGACTACATTTATATGGCCATTCTATTCACCCTGCTTCTTCTCACAGGACATATTGACAAGCGATCAATAACTCATTACTGGCGCATTAAAACGTAAAGCAGCAAAAGCCCCATCAATGAGGGACTCGTGCGGGGCTGCTACCACCTTTCTGCTTTCACAATTCGCCTGCACAAATGATGGTAATACCAAGGAAGGTCAGTCTATCTTGCGACATTTTCAATCAGAAAATGTATAAAACATGGTAGAGCTACTAATAAAGGGCTTTGCAACGAGCTGCTCACATGCTGAAACCTGACAAGACAAGATGGGCATTGGGTATCCCTGCAGTGCACTTTCAGGGGCTTTAGCAGATTTGCTCAGCAGTTGCTAGGAAATCACGATTCAGTTCACCCGTCTCAGAACTTGCGGCGCGTTGTTAGTTTCACATTGTACTTCCTGAATACAGTTCAGAAAAATGATTCAAAGAACGGGCTGCACAACTGCACAGCACAGCAGAGGAAAAAATGTATGCTATCTGCTTCAAAAACAGTGGCCCCCTGACCAGTCAGATCTTGTAGCTACTGCAGAAAAATGACAGACTGCAACAGAGAAAGAACAATCACTGGCTTTATGCAAAGAAAGAAAGTTTTCAATCAAGGGAGCAGTAATGACTAAATGGTGAGCAGAACCCTCGCAGCATTGAGAACGTGGATGTGTGTGTGCGTGTTGTGATATGTAGCCTTTAGTGGTCAGTTCCACACCGGAGTTTAGAAATGCTAGAGTTCATGAGGAATTTAAAAAGGGACCGATATCGCAGGTTCACGGCAGCGCTAAAAGCCCCAGGCTAGCCAGGAGCACTGAACTGCATGAGCGAATGTAACCAGGAGCTGGGGGTGGTGAGCCAGTGATACAGTGCCAGTTTCGGGAACAGAGAGCGGAAGCGAAAACGGGAGGGAAGCAGCTCTCGCAGTGCGGTGCGTGCGTCATTACGGCGGACTCACAGCGCTTCTCCGGTGCCGTTTGGAGCTACTGGTCTCACAATGCTTCGTATTCTCCATTTCTCAGAGCCTGGTTACAGAAGCTGAGAGACCCCATAACACAGCGAAGTTTAGGGGGATTCAGTATCAGAAAGGCAATGAGGTGACATTTCTACGCTATACTGATCATTATGGCTAAAACAAATGCTGTCTGTGCTCAGTTGGGGTGGGATCCAAATGAGCTGATAAAAGCTCAGAATTCCAGCAATGAGCAGAACTCTGTTCCCGATAACATCCTGGGGGAGCCAGAAGTGACAGACATTTGCCGCTAGAGGGGTGCAGTAGGTGCCTTACAATCGATCTCTCTGTGACATGCGTCACTGCATGAAACAGCGGGAGATAAGTGGTGCTGGGTGCTGCAGAGTGTAGGATTTCATGGGGGGGGGGGACAATATACATTGAAGAAAAAAAACTGTGTTTTGGGGAACCATATGGGGAAACGATTAAACGCAATTCCTCATTTTCTAGCGTGAATTTTACGAAAGCAAACCAAGAAAAAAAAGCCTGAGAACATCAATTCTATATGTCATTTTCTAAGTAGTGTAATAACAGCCTCTGGGCATCATTTTGTCAATCTAGCGAGAACAATCTCATTTGTACAGCCATCAAAAAATTCTAATTCGATTCAGCTGTTGTTGTTTACCAATAATTCACATACAAATGAGGTAGTTCCATTTCACCGCAACTTTTGCATGTTTGTCACGGGCACAGGCTTTACCTATAAGTTTAACAGAAACTAGACTAACGTCACCCTCTCACAGAATATACCCTGGAGGCAACTGACTCGCATGGTCACTTGAACATGTATCTGGACTGTGGTAGAAAACTGAACAGCAAATTGCACAAATAAGTTATTCGCTGCACACAGATAAGCTATGCTACAGATAAATATTTGGGAGAATATGCAATACATACACAAGGAATCCCTCACCATCCATTTATAGAATCTGACATACAAACCTTGAGGTAATGTAAGTGTCAGCCTTCACTGCAAAACAAATCATTGGTCTCAAAGTGCTTCTTCATTTTGTGGTAGCTGCTACTTTATTAGGCTCAAGATACTGACACTGCAGTTTATGTACCATTGTACTCCTGCTGAAAATGTCTACCTGCCAAATTCGGTCTTATTTCACCCCCACCATGTTGAGGTCCACAAATATAAGTCCCCCCAAACACAATGCATCACTGGTTCAAGATATTAACCTGTCATGGAAAACCCTCAACACAGCACAAGGTTTTGCCAGAACGCAGAATGCTTTTCATTCAGACGTAGAGGTCATCTATCCTTAGGGCCCAATGTGCAATTGATTTTTATTTCTACATAAAGTCAGTTTAGCTGGATGCAGTCGCCTCACCACAACAGCATGAAAAATTTTTTAATTGGCTGCTTATTTCAAACTCAGCCCCACCCCCACCCATTTGTTTTTACGCAGAGGCAACAAGAAGTCAGCAAATACCTAATCCAGGAGAGACGCCCTTTCTGGCCAGAACTGTCGACACGCAACGAAACACCTGACACGCCAATGCGGATGCAGTGGGTAACATCCCCTCTTGGCCTGAATACAGAGGGCATCACGCCCTTAACGCAGTAGATTATTTCAATTTAAAAAATGACAGTTTAGCCATTTTTTAGCCTTACCCACAAAAGTAGTTTACACATGTCCTGTCTCTTAGAAAATTACTGCAAATGTTTTGTTTGTAGATTAATTTTACCCAAGTTTATTGCTTTCAGTCTTTCTCTTTGGGGGGCAGGAATCAGACGCCTGAAACAACAATGACTGGGACACATACCTCTACTCCCCTAAGGGATCCTTTTATAAGCACTGCAACCAAAGTTGCCTTAGAAAAGCAACTATTTTCTTGGTTCAATTTCCTGTTATTCCAATTTATCTGGAATCAGAGGCAACAGATTACAGTAAAACCACCGACAGGAGCTATTGTCATATTCCCTCCCCAGTGCCCTGCAGAGATTCTGGGGGATAAACATAACAAGAGCAACCCAATAAAAAACACAAAAACTGTTAGTGCTGCAATTGTTTAATGTGTTCAACTATTTACTGCCAGACAAAGTCCTTATCAGAACAAATACAACATGATGCAACACAAACTGCATATTTAAAACTTAACGGATTTTACCATACACTGAAACCAGCAAAAGCAAAGCAGATGTACGAACTTGTCTCAGAAACCTACCTTGAAAATCTGACCATGGAAAAATGTCTGACGTAATGACTCAAACACATAGAAGACTTGTCATTAGTCACAAAAAGTCTGAATCACCAAAGAAATACATAAGGTGAGACCACAACTGCTGCAATGTTGGGCATGACATTTAAAGGATAGTGTGATGTTCTACTTGTTGTGCCTTCCTATTAACAGCCAAACTACCAGCTGCCCTGATGAATAAAACTTATCTTACCATTTCATTTAATATCAACCATTTTTTAGAAAATTGAATTTTCCCTTGTGGGAATCGAAAAAATGGTCCCCACATCAAAATAACAGGCTTTTAATCACATTGTGGGGTCACTTGATCTCCATAATGTAATGTATATCTGGACCCCCCCCCTCACCCAACACACAGGTCTCCAGACAGGCACTACTGTTATGCCAGCAAAGAAAGATCACTGATAACAAATAGTCTCTAGGCTGCAGGGTGATGGCTCTGTTTACTGGACATGCCAATGTCTAATCAAACTTTAGCATTTACTGAAAGCATCAGTGCCTCTCCTTTGCGACACTTACGCCACTTGCTCTCATACATGTTCTCCGATAGTTATGCAGACTAGGTCTGCTGCCGTTAACAAGCCACCTTCCCATGATTTTGCACCAAACGGCTTCCAAAAAGATGCGGTCACATTTATTTTTAGATAAATGACCTACTCCATATGTACACCCAGTTCTCAACACACTGCTTCCTTATGTTTATGGCTAAGGATACATTTTTAGAAACTGCATTTTTAAACACTGATTTTGCTCTTTGGAAAAAATACATTTCACAGCACGCATTTTAAAAATTATGGACAGCTGTGAAACAAAGAGGGATGAGGCTGACGAGCACGAAGCATTCCCTGCGCCAACACACAACTGACTTAATACTTTTCAATTCTGCCCTCGCAGCAGAAACAGAAGCGATATTTCCTTAACAGATAAACTATTGTTCTCTTACAGCAGCAACACAATAAGGTCTTTTACAGACATTCATCAGGCTTCATAAAGAAAAGGCAAGCAGAATACAGCGTATCTTGCAAGAAAATGTCCAGTTTTTTCCTCAGGGTGGGAACAAGAGACCCAACGGAATATTTATTAGTCCAAAAATGGCTTTAGGTGTGAAATTTTCATCTCACCAATCATAACATACACAGACACTAGTGTTAATATAGGAAGAGTTGGAGCTGCAAATTAACAGGACACATGCACACAAAGCCAGAGACCCACATAAATAAGTCATGCAGGCATAACCCTGCATCTATGATTTCTCAATGTCAGCCAACATGCAATAAAACTTACACAAACCATTAACTTTACTTTGCATAATCAGCAGTGACATGGCACTAGTAGCGGTGAAGTTTCAGAAGAATTCCTTTTCACTTGTTTCTTGCTGCTCAAATTGTCATCTCTCTACGAAGGTTGTTCCCCAACCTGAGACACATTGTGCATGATCTAACCAGAAGAAATGTTTTTATTGTGGTATAGGAAAAAACAAACAATAAGCCACTTAGAACTATCAAATTCTCTTAAGAGCTGTTCTGTAAATACTTAAATACTCAAACCTGTCAGACCGGATTTGTTTTATCAACATAGCAGAGATACCAGAAATAACACTACTTCCACCAGTGGAGATCTGAAACAGAATCCCATATAAAAAAAACTATAGAAGTAAAAACTATTTCATTCACAAAAGATCTTGTAAAAACAACTTAAAAGCATACCTCATGCATATTTATCAAACTGTACTAATTGGTACCATATATAGTAAACACTATGGCTGATGCTAGCTTCTAGGTAATTCAGGTAAATCAATGTCAGAGAAAACATGACTGCCATAGTAGGAGCAAAGCTAATCAATATAAAAGGGTGCTTGATATCAACTTCCACAGTGAGAACATGCAAACATTGCCTATGGCTTGAGCTACCTCATGTTTCTTCTGCTTTTCGTGAGCTTAGAGCCTTCACAGCCCAACTGCTAGTAAACTGCAGCAGCCTCCCTCAGCTACATTTTCTTCAGTGCACCAAAAGCGATGAGGAACAAGCATTTGCTGCAATACCCCACATGCTCTGCTCTGAAATCCCTTCCCGACACATCGGCAGCATGCCGCCAGGAGTGATGGCTATTAAGAGCCCTGACCCAACTGCTCAAGCATTTTAAATAACAAATGGAGCCTCCAGATGAGCACCAAGGGACGCGTAACATAACAACCCATCACACTGCCCGTTTTTTTTTTTTTATTCCAATGGCTCAGAGAAGAGTATGCAGCCATTTCAGCATTGATGACTGGTTATTGACTAATACAGCAGTGTGATTTCACATGTGTATAAAACCCCATTAAAGCCACAAATTTAAATATGGCTGTGGGTGCCTGCATTTTTGGTACAGGGATTTGAGACTGCTTGTGATCTCCAAGATTTATTTGCAAGAATAATATTTCTAACTCTGCTACATCATGTCACATTTGCTTGTCATCACCAACCAGATAAATCATTCACACACAAAATAGAAAACTGCAATGTGAAAGGCAAGATACTCACCGCCATCACAAGTTCAAAGGGTTGCTTATAAACCCGAACGGGAGACTGGTATTTTTGCACCATTGTGGTAGTCTTTCCGACGATGCCTAGAAATTCAAAACACACTGGGTTACCGCTTGTATAAGGATCATCCAAAATAATGTAAATCAATTTTGGTGCAAGTATTTCACAGAAGATCCACAGTTGCCATTCACTGCCCTGCTTCCATGATGAAGTGGACAGTCTATTTCACGTGGGGGGATGGGAGGGGAGGGGAGAGGAGAGGAGAGGAGGCAAACTGCCATACCACTGCTGGGTACATACGGATAGACAGATCGCAGCTAGCAGTGAGCTGGCAAGCGCGGGGCCCGTCTGCGGTGAGATACTGCCAAAGGGTGTCATTTTACGCCATGGGTCACTAACCACACCTCATGAGATTACTACCCCGTCTTTCACATTAATGGATATGGATGCGAAGAAAGGACCGAGAAGGGGCAAAAAAACACGAATCTTTTTTGAAATACAGATAATCTGCATCAAAAACGCCCCACACTAAATGAATTTTAATCAAATCGATCGACAGCGTTTTATTTTATTATCATAAATACCTAGACAAGCTTGAGCCTATAAGTGGAATTAGTCCTCATTTCCAGAACCTCATTTAAAAAAAGTCGATGTCGGGAAACGTGTTATTGGTGACGGGTTTCCTTACAAGAGCTGTAGGTGAGTGGTACACAAGAAAACCTGACCACAGTTAAGTCATATATAGCATAAGACCTTTTCTGACATGTGGTTTCGGTAAGATTTTAAAACAAAACCGATCCTTCAAGCACACTGACAACCACCTCGGCATATCCGGAAAACTGGGGAGAGCTGCGTGTTTTTACGTTCAGCATACTTCACAAAAACTGAACGATGAAAGTGGGGTACAGTATATAAAAAAAACGTATTTATCAAATGGACGACTCCCCATCACTGAATATAGAAATCGCATGGGGTAAAACGTTTGAGTAAATAAAACAGAGTTTGATTAATGCAAATGAAGGCACTTTCTATATGGGTGTAGTATACGGTGAAGTGATCAAATGAGATTTTGAAACATGTCATTCCACAGAAGTGTAGAATGATCCTGTCATTCCACAAAAGTATAACGTCTGTCAGACTCAAATATACAAGTCTCACACTTGCACATTTCACATCTGATAAAACGATATGTCGGCAGACAGATTTTATGTTGTCATCACAGCCCCAATTCGTATAATTAAATGCATATCCGAAATTAATTACAAGGCCATTTCTAAAGTACATTACGATAATAAGATTTACGGCTGACTACTTACTACGAGGGCCAGTATACATTTTTTTAACTTAACATGAAATTACTACATTTTACCGGACGGACCTCCCGGTGTCCGCATTGCTGGTCAATTATCATTTTTAGTTCATCTATAAAATCGACACCGTATTCCACACAAACCCACGGTCGCTGCTAATAACGGGCGCTCCGACTAGTCAGTTTAGCAGTGAAGTGGCAGCTAACTAGCTAGCTAAATAGCTATCCGGCTATCGATCGCCGGCGATGGACCGCCGGGGGTTTTAATTTACTGGATAGGTCGGGGGAGAAAGCGGCGAATCTGGCGAAAGGTTTGGCCCGACTGACATACCGCTAATGGCTGGGTTACTCACCTTTCCACAGAATGTTAATTTAATGCCGGTTCCGGCCGCTGAAGCTCCTTTTTTTCCCCAGTTACTAGGTCCACTTTGGTTATCCACGATACATGTTGCTCGCTCGCCGGGTGTCACACACAACCTCGGGCCCGGTAGCTAAAGCTCCCTCTAATTCGACATGTTACACGACTCCCCGTTTAAAAATACACTTATAACAAACTGGAAGCAAAAACGGATGTTTAAAGACCGGTCACCGACTAGCTATAGGCAACTAAACAAGCTCCTTCCTGCATCCCACTGAGGTATAATAATAATCTTCGAATGTTTGGCGAGTTTCCGTTTTTTTTTAAGAGGGCGGAGCCGCAGCAAATACGGACGCGTAAACAAGCCGTAACTTTACGCTGGTAGCGTAGGCCCGCTCACGCAAGCGTGAAAGCACGGCACTGTAAAGCATACGGACAAATAACGTGGGCTTCTTGGCTGACATGGGCCATAGCAAGGAATAAACCATAGCTATTACTCATTTACGGTTTAAACAAACAGTCTATAATAAGATTATTACCTAGAAGAGCTATAACGGAATGATTTCTGCTACAGGACCATAACCTAGAAGAGTTATAACAGACTGATTTGTGCTATCATTAAAAGATTGTTATTTGTAACGTTATAGTGTAGAAGTTATCCTTAGAAAAGAATAATGTGAAAGGGCAAATATACTCATAATATTTTTATATATGCTTTTTTTCCCACGGAGAGCTTTTAATCTTCCAAGGCTGAAACCAATTAACATTTGTATGTCCAGAAATTAAACATCTTTGGTTTTACAATCACATCTTTTATTCTGTGTTTGCCATAGTCTGCTACCACGCAAACTTCAAAATCATGTTGCATATTGTTACCCTTATTTTCACATTACACATTTAGAGCAGTGCACTAGCTCAGTGGGTTGCACTAGAGCCTCGCAGCTCTGGTGGTGAGTTCTACTTGTGGTTCAGTGATAGTGGACCCACTGGTTTCCTCTCACAGACAAAAAGTATGTGGTGCATGTGAATTTGTGCCTCTAAATCACACATAGAGAGGCAAACTTGGCCCATGTCAATGTGTGCCCTCACATGGGCCATCTGGTACATACTGGCACAGACTCCAGGCTCATAGTGACTTTGCACTAGAGGCCCAGATACAGGGTAATGTTTCATTTAGCATTGCTTCATTTAGACATTTCAATTACTAAATTTAACCCTTAAACTTTTACATCTTGGTCTTGAAAATCCAGCATTTTCTTTAACGTGCCATTGGCACATTAAATGTGAAATTAGTTTCTGCAGCTAATCTTGTACATTGCAAAAATTGTAGCGATGAGCAAATGACGCTTCATGAACCATTTGCTGTATTATTGGACCACACTAGATGGTGCTTTCCGTTCATAAAAGGGCTCAAAGCATGCCCCCAAATTAAACTAAGACCTCCATCTAGTGCAATGACAAAAATACAGCAAATGGCTCATGAAGCTGCATTTACCCATCACTAAAAATTGGTCACAAACATCAATATTCTTGTTTCTGGTAGAAAGCAATTTTGGTTTATGGTTTAATGACCAGCAGCAGTGTTATTTCTCATTTGTAAGCACTGAGACTTGCTTTTGCACAGGTGTGCTGATGTTAAGGCAGCTTATCAAAAACACTTTATATTATGTAATCGCTTTTAGGTAAGAGCAGCTTTGGAGTATAGGCAAGAACACACAAAGAAACGACTAAAAGAAAGTAATACAGCAGTTGATATTTAAATCACATGTATATTTAAACATATTTATTAAAATTAGACCACATAAAAATCCATCCACTGGGAAACAGCTGCTGTATTCACATAATGACATCAAAACCTTCCAAGGGAACAAAACATGTGCTCCTCTAATACGCCTATTATCTTCCATTTTCAGAGTGGACTAACAGAGGGGAAAAATGGGGATATTGACAGAAGCATTTGAATACCCATAGCTACATTTGCCAGCACCCAGAGCACAGGTGACCAATTCCACCATCTAGTGGTTATTTTCAGGTATGACAATTGCACCTGAAAGACTCAGGCATCAGTAGACAACTAAAGCAAAAAGAAAAGAAATTTAATTAGCTAGACATTATAAAGTTGACAAATTTAAAAAAAAAAAAAAAAAACACAAAACAATCTGGACTTTGTGGTTACACACATGAAGGTGCATGGTTACATCAAACTATTGCATTGGTCTTGTAGGCTCCTAGCAGTGTGGGAAAATGTTAAGCAGTACAGTGATCCCCGCTAGATCACATTCGTTATATTACAAGTTTCTCCAACACATCAGTTCTCTGCGTATTACATGCCTTGCTTGTGGTCCAATTGTTGTGAGCAAACTTATGAACTTTTCATTTTGTTTTACGCCCTATGATTTAAGGCTTAAACTATATTACATTAAAAAAAAATATTTATATGGTCTTTCTATATCGCAGATTTTCACCTATTGCTGATGGGTCTGGAGCGTAACTTCTGTGATAGGAGGGGGATCACTGTATAGTTTTTTTTGAAGAACCCATCCTCCCCCATACAAAACTTTTTTTTTTTTTAGTTTTAGCATAACTAGGTCAAAGACATTTAAACCATTGCTTGTACATTTAATGCCTCACTTTGTGGGGTGTACAGTTCGGCATCACAGTCCTCTTCGCAAATGCAGCTATAACTTCCGGAAAGACATGCGACCAAAGCTGCACTCCGAGTAAACAAGTGCTGACATACAGTGTTAATCCAAATTCCTTAGAGGAAGTGAAAGCCCTTCCATTCAATGTTTACCAGCAATGAGGCTGACAGCAAGAAGAGTCATGTCCAAATTGTATGTAAAGTTCTAGAAGAGACAAGTCCTCACTGCTGATACATTAAGCCGCCGAATCAGCAGGGCCCCAACAGGAAGTAATGTAGGGACACAGCCCTGAAAATAAAAGACCCTACCCACCCCAACACTGGCCTCTTCTCACTAGTCAGGAAAACACTACCTCTGCCTGAAAGCCAAATCCAAGAAACTGAGAACAAGCTTTTTCCTCTCACATCATACAAATTCTGAACAAAGATTTCCACTGCTAACTAATCACTTACATGGTAGTTCAATGTGTGTGAGAAAGATCTCCAACACTCATGAGCTGTCAGTTACATTAATTCATACCTCAGTTGTGCTACAACCCAGACCAACACTTAACTGAAGTTAGACATCTTTGTTACTGTGATTACCGGTTCATGAAAGTAACTTCAATGACTGCATCTGAGCCTCAAGGGTCAACCCTTATTTGCACCTCTGCTTGGCAGGAGGAAGCAACAGGAGTTGGAGAACATTTCAGAATCACTTAAGGGAAGACACCCAACAGAACAAACATTGAGAACTAGACAAGCACAACCAAAAAAGTACAATGATTAGGATGCAGGTCAGGAGTTCTGATGTCAGTAGAGAGATTAGATCCTTCTGGAAGTAGAAGGTTGCTTCTGCAGTCCTGAGGCTCCAGTAAAAATCTGATCCCACCATGGAATTTCCCCAACCTCCAACTTAGAAAGTCTAGCCAGAAATGAAGCAAAATTCAAGACCTTAAAAGGTGAAAATTGAGTCTCCAAAGCAGCTTTCTACCAGTACCAATATCTTGATTTTGAGCTCCAACTCACTGCTAGCTTGACAAGCAAGAGCATTCATAGAAGATGAACGGTACACTTGAGGAACTTGAATGAGCCTGACTGACAGGTCTGGAGAATGGTCACTGTACCCCACTGCTGATCCAATAGCTTCAAGTATGGGTGCATCCATCGGTGAGATTCTGCAAGACCAGGTCAGTGCTATCATGGAATGAAAAGGAGAAATTCCTATTAATCATACCAGTGTTGAATATACAAATTAAACCATTTATGTAGTCCTCCAATCCAGCAGTTTCAATTAGTGTTCAAAATTATAGGCATGAATAAGTGTCCTCAGTCAGTCAGTCAGTCAGTCATTCTCCAACAAATGGACTACAGCTGCTATACAGGTTCCCTTTTAACACAAAAGGTCATTGGCTCAATCAAAATATGTATACTATGTTATGACTATACATACTACAAAGTTTCATTTCAGCCTAAGAGCAAAAAATGCAAGTAATTTACCTGTGTGCAGTATTATACATGAGCATCAAACAGCTGAATACATGCTCACACCTGCTACTGCCAGAACGGCCTCCAGGAGACCCCTCTGATATAATCTAGGTCACATAGGGCAGAGCTCCAGCACATGGCTAGTTCGCCTGAACAGCAACTCTTACCCGTGACCGACATGATGATGCCTAAACGTGGCACTTACTATTTCAGAACGATGACCAGGTTTCACGAATTACGCCAGATTAGGAAAGCTGATTAGACGGGTCAGGTATTTTCTCCGCGATACAGAAAGTCCGTTGGACGGAAACACCTGTGAAAGGAAATTTCCACAAGGGAAAACATGGTAAATTACGGATTTTGAAGGGAGAGAGACAGAGCAGTTAAAAGCGATTCATTTAAGATCTGCGACGGGTATAGGAGGTCTCAAACCAAACACATCTACCTAGCTAGATTGAAATTAAGATTTCCTCACCTGCAAATACCAGCACGTACCGCATCTTTTACAGAAGAGGTAAACATACTGCTTCTCATCAATACTAATATATGCGTAAACGGAGGACCGCTACTGCAACTACACCCAGCCAAACTCAACAATTTCTACAACTTCTTAGCAAACACGATCATCATTACTGTCACCAAGCAGCCATTTTAGTCAAAAGGTCAACCAATAAACAGAAAATACGTCATGATCACGTGTGTAGAGCATGCCTGGTTGGCTGGTTACGGTCAATTTAAATGGACAGTAGCAGTAGCGTGTAGGATATTTGCGATATCCGGTTGGTTTTGTTACTGCCAAACGATTAACTGATAGTGTTTTTTCATGTTTAAAAACATTAATTGATGGACGTAGGCTTGATTGTTTGAAGTCTATTTATTCGGCATTTTTCTCCTGTCTCAATGTACTGGTTTTTAAATTCGTAGTTTTCATGTGTACGTCGCTAGGCCGAAATAACTACAATGGTCATAATCCTACAGTCGAACTACATGCCGGATGCGAATTTTATAACCAGTGTTATATGTACTTTATAAATGTACGATATATATTATACGGAAAACTTTCTGAATATACCCGAAAACGATGGTACGCTTTGGATTTCAAAATGTAATTCATATTCTTGTTTTAAATGTTACTTGACTTTAGATAATCAGAATCTTTATTGGCCGAGTACAAAAAGTATAAAGATTTTTTTGTGAAGATGGTGGCTTAACATATCAATTAAAAACACAAATAAACATTCAAGAAAAAAAACAATAAATTGAATAAACATAAATAGAGGTAGTAAAACAACTTGTTGTGCAAACAATAAATGAACATGCTGATATAAGGCACAAGAAGTATAAGTAGGTGGTGACATGACAAATCAATTGAAAGATTTAAAAAAAAAAAAACATTGAAACAAACAAATGCAAATAGAATAAAAATTAAAATGGATGTAGTCAAGAAGATGCTTCATTTCAGGGGCTCAATGGCGAGTGCCTAGTGGCCAGGCCTGCAGCCATGGGGCCTGGTCAGGCACAGCCCGAACAAGGCACGTGAGTCCCCCCTCCAATGGGCTCACCACCTGTATGAGGGGCCATAGGGGTCGGGTGCAGTGTGAGTTGGGCAGTGGCCGAAGGCGGGAACCTTGGCGATCCAATCCTCGGCTGCAGAAGCTAGCTCTAGGGACATGGAATGTTACCTCTCTGGTGGGGAAGAAGCCTGAGCTGGTGCGCGAGGCTGTGAAGTTTTGACTAGATATAGTTGGGCTCACCTCGACACATAGCCTGGGCTCTAGAACCAGTCTCCTCGAAGGGGGTTGGACCCTCTTCCACTCTGGAGTTGCTCACGGGGAGAGGCGCCGAGCTGGGGTG
>JAABNX020000106.1:10569113-10585995 GCA_015163995.2 Mormyrus lacerda | reverse complement strand
TGTGACAAACATGCAAAAGAATAAGAAATCAGGAAAATAGTTTTTCACACCACTGTATACTAACAGGAGCAGCCAAAAAGAAGCAGCAGGAGCTACATCTTTAAACAAATTGTAATATTACTCTGAAAACTTTTGGCTAGGGCTGGGAGATATCTTGATATTTAATAAATATGGATATATTTTTATATGAGATATAGGATGAGATGATATCGTGCACATTGATATAGTCTACGATGCCTTAAATGGGACATCGGTTTGCCTTCCTCTTCTCCCCGCTTGTCACTCACACAACATTCCCCTGCCCCACCTCACTCTCGCTGTAAAGACAACTAACCCCAACCTCCACCCCACGCACAACGTCACCCTGTGCCACCTCTCTCTCTGCTGTGAACACCCACTGCTTCCCTCGTAAGTCCTGCAGGCAGGGGCAAAAAAGTCATGAGGGAAGTTCTTTAAGAGCTGGTTGTTAAATACAAAAACACTCTCTTATTTGGAGGTATTTACTTATACTGATACTTTTACACACAGCATAGGATTTTGTAATGCCACTTATACTGCACTTGTGTTTAGATCTCAAGGAGTAGAGTCTCTCTGTCCCTCTCACTCACACATCTTTGACCTGTCCCTACTGTGCACACGGCCCATCTAGAACACCCTCCTAGAATATGCGTGTTTTGCAGTGGAAGCTAAATATTGCCATATTTTTAGGTGATATCATCCAGCCCTAGTTGTGGCACTCTAATCTTGATTGATGGAAACACTTGCAAAAACTCATTTAAAAATTAAAAAAATGACTTCACCATTCTGTAAACACACAGCATATATTTCAATTAATGTTACTGTCATGCCCAGCTCCGTCCGATCCTTGTGTGTGCCATGCCCACCTCAATACCTCGTGTCGATTCCTGGTTGTACTCACCTGTGGCTTGTTCAGTTTAGCTTGTCATGTGTATTTAGTCCGTGTCTCAGTCTGTATTCCCCAGATTCGTCATTGTAATGTCGCGTGTTTGTTACCCTGACCTAATTAAAACCCTCATTGTTCGTTCTCCTGCCTGCCTGCTTCGTTGGTCGCTGCTCGCCTACTCGTCCCCAGCAAGACGTGACAGTGAGTCCCTAACTGATTTTTTTTTCTGAACAAGCAGCTTAATGCTTTTACAACTTACTGGCTGATGTCATTGGAAAACCACTAAAAGACTCAGCTCCTGACTGGTTGACTGATTCACAAGGGCTCCTGGGACTGGAAAGTGTATGCACCTCGCCTGCAAATGACAACATTTTTCTTTTCAGATTGACAAATTCAATTTTTCAATCAACATTTATAAAATCGCAATTTAAATGCAAAAATGTCAGTATATATTTTATAATACTGTCAAACACACTGTAAATACATAACAGTAAAAAATAGATTAAAAAACAAATACTAAATTAAAAAAAGAAATACTCTTTCAACATGATTGTGTAAACACCTGAAATGTTCCATGATTTGTAATTCCTCCCTGGACAGGAATCAGGTGAAAGATCATCTCCTAAAAAACAGTTGCTTTTCTTGTAAAATACAATGCATAAAATGTTACATTACTAGATGCAATCAACTACTGTATAAGCCACGAAATATTTATATACGTTAACTCACTGTTCCCTTGCTTTGCTTGAGGTGTGCTTGATCTTTGAGTTGAATAGATTAACTGTTAAATCTAACAAATAATTAATATTTTTAGTCAAAACTATTTAGGCTAACTGGTTGATGGCATTTTATTTATTCACTTTCTTTCAATTATACTCTGAATGTTCAGCTGTAATACAAAACTTCAGTCATATTTTTTTTCTTAGCAGCCTTGAACAGGTGGCATCGGATAGCATCGGTTCCAAAAACACAGAATATGAAATTTAATAACATTTATTTGTCCCATATTTATGAATGATTTAAGTGTTAGGATAAATATCTGTAAATGGTTACCTTGTGTGATATCTGAGTCTTCTTCAGAATCAAATAAATCTGAGGAAAAAGTTAAAACACTATTTCACAAGTTGACTTACCCATATGGCTAAAATCATGTTAATGGACTAAAACACTTTAGTAATGGTTGTTCATAAACAATTTTTCCATTTTCTCACTAAGTTCAAAATCTTCATAATTTTTTCTCTTCCGGACTCTCCGACTTTCAACCTCATCTTCTATCTCGCACTCGGTCATCATCGCAAAATTATCACAAAGTGATTTGTCTATGATAAACCCAAACAATTTAGCTTTGGTAATAGAAAACATTAAATAAATAACTATTTTCTATTAAAGTGAATTACCTGAGGATATCTTCACTTTTATTAATGGAAATGATTTCCAAGACTTTGATGGTGGCTCCATCTTGCTGTGTTTCTTTAATGCATTGCCATTGGGCCACCATACAATTTTCTGATTCATATTGACCCATGAAGTTGGAATAGTTAATTCCTTTTTTCTCTTCTTGCCACATGGCTAATGACCACATCTGAAACAATACAGCAGAAAATATAACCTGCTAGCAAATATTATTGTTTAGATGAATAGGTGAGGGAAAATACGAAAGAAATTTACTTGTTTGTGATGTATGAATTGGGACTTTCTCAGAGTCATGTAGCATTGGAAACACAACATATCCATCATCATGTGGTAGGCAAACATCCTTATGTTCAACGATCTCAATGAAGATTGTTCTTCTTTTTGAAAAACGCTGAATGATTTTGTTTACTTATGAACACAATGTTCAGGAGTTTTGAGCTACAAGGGACTTCAAACAAATCATGGGTGTACTCTTCCCTAAACACATCACATACCAACTCATTTCCCTGCTTCCTATGCACAAATGCATGTTTGACCTTAATTTACTATTTATTAAATGTGATTGATAATAATCAATAGTACCATATGGTTCCTTCCCTCTTTCCAACAGGAGAGCTACAATTTCAACTTATGTAAAACACGAGCAATTATTGAGCGGGTCAACAAGCAGCTAAAACGACGCTTCCACTGCCTACGTGGCGAGCTTCGTGTGGATCCAGGCAGAGCATGCAGGATTATTTTAGCATGTGTAATTCTGTACAATTTATCCAAGGGCAGTGAAGTAGAGGAGGATGAGCAGCAGAACACTGAAGATGTGGAGGAGGATGCACAAATGCGATGCGATCACCTGCCCGGACAGTCTGCCTGCCGCTTCGCTGCCTGAATCGGCAGCACGCCCCCTTCCCGGGACACGCCTGGCCCTTAAAGGGGTCAGGTCCATTCTGGACGCTATTCCCCGGATCCCTAAGTTCCGGAAGCGGACAGCCCTCCCCGTGGTTCCTGTGCCGGCGGTTTCTGCGGTCGCCTCCCGTGGTTCCTGTGCCGCCGGTTCCTGCGCTGCCTCCAGTGGTTCCTGTGGCGCCATTTCCTGCGCTGCCTCCCGTGGTTTCTGTGCCAGCGATTCCTGCGCCGTCTCCCGTGGTTCCTGTGCCGGCACTTCCTGCGCCGTCTCCCGTGGTTCCTGTGCCTGTAGCTTCTCCCCCTGTGGTCCTAGTGCCTACAGCTTCGCCCCCAGAGGTCCCGCTAGCACCTCCTGCTCCTGCAGCGCCCCCTGAGGTCCCTCTTGCAGCTTCTGCGTCGCCTCCTCAAGTTCCTGTGCCAGTGGCACCCGCAATGCTGCCCAAGGCCCCTGCCCCCAAGGAGGTCCCAGACTGCCAGACCGACGCTCCTCCTTCCGTAGTGGAATCGGAGGAGGAGCTGGAGTGGGATTGCTTGGGGATCTCCCTGACTGCCCCAGACCTCTCCTAGTGACTTCCCTCATACCTGTACCTCTCCCTGTGACTCCCCCTCACCCCAGTGTGGCAGAGCCCGGCCAGGTCCCCGCCTCTTAGTCTCCCGGAAAGGGAGGGGACACCTACACCGGGTTCCACCCGGCCTCCCCCCTGGCTTGCCTATGGTTCCTCTGGCTGCGGCTCGGCAGTCACCTGCGGGTCCCCCGGCTCCAACTCGTCAGTCACCACTGCCTTGGCCACCGGCAGCTGCGCCTTCGGTGTTGCATCTCCTGCTCCCTCCTCCCTTTTGCCCGTGTTCCCTTCGCCTTCCTCCTTACCCCCTCCGTCGGTCCCTCCGCCTTCCTTCTCGGCCCCGTCCTCGTTCCCTCCTGCTCCCTCCTCAAACTCGCTGAGGGTCCCCCCGGCTTCAGCCTTACGGTCGCCTGCTGCCCCTGCAGCTTCTGCCTCTCGCCTGCTGAGGTTCCCTCCTGCTCCCCGTTTCTCCCCAGTCTTTGCCTTTGTGCCCGCTATGTTCGCCCTTGGTCCCTCTGTGCCTTTCAGTCCCTTTGTGCCCCATGTGTCTGCTCCTTGTTCTCCTGTTTCTCCTTCGTTCACCCCAGGCCCCTCCGTTACTCCCATTGGTGTCTGTGTCTCCGGTGTTGCCCCTGTGCCTGTTTGCTTTTCCTGTGGTTTGTCGGCTGTTGTTGCAGTTGCTGTCTCTGTGTCTGTTCCGCGTGTCTGTCTTGTTCCCTGCGCCCCGTTGATGTGTTTTGCTTTGTTTTCCAGGTCCCGTGTCCCTGGTCCTCGTCGCGCCACTCCCCTTTGGTGCGCCCGGAGTGCGTGCCTTTGGGGGGGGGAGGGGGGTTCTGTCATATCTCGATTGTCTGTTCCTCTTGTGTGCCACGCCCCCTCATGAAACCCATGTGGAAACCCTGTGTTCATCAGCTGTTTTGAGTTGTCCTGATTAGTTTTGTGTATTTAAGTCCACGTTTCAGTTTGTTTCCCCAGTCCGGTCATTGTAGTGTCATGTATTGTCAGCCTGTGTTGTTGCCTGCTCCTTGTGCTTGCTACAATTAAACCCTGTGTTCGCCTCGACTCCTGGCTGTTTGTGCCCTTGTCTGTGCTCCAGGCACCGTGAAACCCTGACAGCCTAATAGACATGAATGGCAAAAGTGATGTAATTTCTCCTACGAAGAATGAAGTTTGTGGATAGGAAGAATGTCATTGTGGATATCTGAAATGCTATTTTTGACTATGAAGAACTGAATTACGGATATCTAGTCTAGCGATTAAATGTCAAAATGGCCATTTATACTTTGTAAAGATTTAAAGATATCTTAAATGGAATTTTGACTAGGAGAAATAAAGTTTTAGATATCTTGAAATACATTTTCTAATAGTAACAATGTAACTGTGGATAACTGCAACTGGCAATCTGACTAGTAAGAATATAATTTTGACTAGAAGAAATTACATTTTGTATATCTAAAATGTAATTGTGGATAGTCAATGGATCATTTTTATGTTAAAACGGCGTCTTATCTACTCTTCAACAGACATCCCCAATACATTTGTAGATATCTGCAATTGCATTGTTCCTAGGCATAATTCTAGTTGTAGATATCTGAAATTGCATTTTCACTAGTCATAATATGAATTCTGGATATCCGTAAACACATTTTTACTAGTCACAATGTATTTCGGATATTCGAAATTGCATTATGAATATCTAAAATGGTGGTATATCCTTTCAGGCATCTGAAATTAAAATTATGACTAGTAACAATTGGATTGTAGACATCTGGAATGGGAGTATTTCCTAGTAAGAATTCAATTTCGGATATCCAGAATGTTAATTCTAGATATCTAAAATGTAATTGTGGATATCTGAAATTGAAAGACTCATAGACATGAATGGCAAAAATTACATAATTTCTCCTAGGAAGAATGACGATGTGGATATCTGAAATGACAATTGTGGATAGGAAGAATATCATTGTGGATATCTGAAATGCTCTTTTTGACTAGGAAGAACTGAATTATGGATATCTGCAATACATATCCACTGCAGTCTAGCAATTAAATGTTAAAACGGCTTGCCATAAGTGACGCTAATTGTGGATAGTCAATGGACTCATTTTATATTTGGATAATATTAATGGACTCATTAATATTTGCATCTGTGTGCGCATTGCTGCAGTAATCTTACATAATGTTTTTCCCAATGATATTGCTGAATAGATGCCTTTTCTTTAGAAAACGTAATAAAATTGGGGTGTATTTGTGTACCCATATTTTAATCCTTTTTTTTAAAAAAAGTTCTTTATTCATTAATCAAAATTATTCTTATAGTCTTATAATAACATAATCGAAATAAAATACACAGACCAAAGAAAAGGAGAATGAAAGCATAGTATAGTGTAAAAAAAACCTGTATGATCGTTTATGAGGACTTTCATTTTTTAGGTTAAATTGTCAATATAATGATATAAAGATTGGGCTTTGATATTGTTGCAATGCTTTAGCACTTCCTTAAATAAATATATTTCATTAAAAAAATATTTGAAAAATTGGGGTGATTTTTAGAAACCGGGACTTATGAATAAAAAATTTTGCCAGAATAATTAGTGTCACGCCTAGCTCCGTACGATCCTCGTGTGTGCCACCCCCACCTCGTTACCTATTGTTCATTCCCGATTGTGATCACCTGTTGCTTGTTAAGGTCAACCTGTCTTGTATTTAGTCCTTGTCTCAGTGAGTATTCCCTAGTTCTGTCATTGATGTTAAGTCGCTGTCTGCCCCGTAACTCGGAAATAAACCCGTATGCTGGTGGATCCTCGCCTTCCTGCCTCATCTTTCCCCACGATCACGACAATTAGGTTATTATTACAGTACTCAGATTCTTCACTTCCTGTCAGACCAACCTTTATTATCTCAAAACCTAAAGGTAGAACTGACTTCTTATTCAATATCCAGTTTTGAAAATCATTCCAAAAAACCTGTATAACATCGCACAGAAAAAAAAGAGATGTTCTGGTGTCTCAATATCAGATTTGCAGAAAACACAGGAATTATCATTTATGGCAAATTTCTTTTGCAAAAAGTAATTACAAGGGTAAATGTCATACAAAATTTTGAAATGGACTTCTTTAACTTTTTGTGGGATTGGAAAATAAAGATATTTGGTTCTGATTGATTTTCTTTAAAGTGATATCATCATAATCTTTAAATAAATGTTTTCTTCAAAACACTCCAAGGCAACAAAACATGTGCTCCTCTTCCAATATGTCTATTATGTTCCATTTTCAGAGTGGACTGACAGAGGGAAAATGGGGATATTTACAGAAGCATTTGAATACACTTAGCTACATTCTGCCACTACCTAGAACACAGGTGACAGATTCCATTACATCCACCATCTAGTGGTTATTTTCAGGTATGACAATTGTACCTGAAAGACTGAGGCATTAGCAGACAATTGAAGCATAAGACAAAGAAATTTAATTAGCTAGACGTTATAAAGTTGACAAATTGTTTTTTTTTTTTTTAAAAAAATCTGGACTTTGTGGTTACACACATAAAGGTGCATGGTTACATTAAACTATTGCATTGGTCTTGCAAGCTCCTAGCAGTGTGCCTAGCAAGGGAAAACGTTAGTCAGTACGGTTATCCCCCGCTATATTGCGGTTCAGCTATCGCGCCCCCACTAGATCACGGATTTTTCCCTGACACATGAGTTCCCTGTGTATCACATACCTTGCTTGTGATCCGATTGTTGTGAGCAAACTTTTCGTTTAGTTTGAAGCCCTTAAAGGCTTAAAATATTTTTTAAAAATGTTTATTTGTATGGTCTTTCTATATTGCAGATTTTCACCTATCGCTGATGGGTCTGGAACATAACTTCCGTGATAGGTGGGGATCAGCGTATATTTCTTCTTAAAGAATCCATACCCCCCCCCCCCCCCAACTAATTTATTTTTTAGTTTTAGCATAACTAAGTCAAGGTCATTTAAACCATTGCTTGTACATTTAATGTATCTCACTTTGTGGGGTGTATAGTTCGACATTACAGTTCTCATAGTTACGAGATCTGATGGAAAATTATATTCTCAGCAGTCCTCTCCTATAACCATTTTATCAGACCTCCTCAAGGGAAAGAAAGAGGATGTACCAGAAAGATGTTCATATTAAGTGTCTTATACCAGGGACAGAGGCCTCGGGTAAGCTATGAATATAGCTATGTAATGATCCCTTGCTTTTAAATGACGAGAATAAGCCTCCAGATTGACTAGCACCTCCAAGACCGTGCTTTCTAATGAATGTAAAATACCTAATTTATTTGAATTATAACTATGCCATAGACTATGCTGTATCCATTAATAGATAAACTGGAAATGTCCCACTGTAATCTTTACACTTCGATATCAACATCACTAAAATTACTTACCATATAGCATAGAATGAATGCTTGCTCAAAACAATGCCCATAGACAGATGCTATATAAAAATCAAAGATGATTTATGTCAAATAACACCATTGGAATAAACAATACACTCAGACAAACAAATATCACTTAACTGAAGTTAGACATCTTTGCTACTGTGATTACAGGTTCATGAAAGTAACTTCAATGACTGCATCTGAGCCTCAAGGGTCAACCCTTATTTGCACCTCTGCTTGGCAGGAGGAAGCAACAGGAGTTAGAGAACACTTCAGCATCACTTAAGGGAAGACACCCAACAGAACAAACATTGAGAACTAGACAAGCACAACCAAAATAACTCAACCAAAAGCAGAATTATTAGCATGCAGGTCAGAAGTTCTGATGGCAGTAAAGAGATGAGATCCTTCTTGAAGTTGAAGGTTGCTGCTGCAGTCCAGAGGCTCCAGTAAAAATCTGATCCCACCATGGAATTTCCCTGACCTCTGACTTGGGAGGTCGAGCTGAAAGTGAAGCAAAATCCAAGATCTTAAGATGACAATTGAGTCCCCAAAGCAGCTCTCTACCAGTACCAATGTCTTGACTTTGAGCTCCAACTCGCTGCTAGCCTGACATGTGAGAGCATTCATAGAAGATGAACAGTATATTTGAGGAACTTGAATAAGCCTGGCGGACAGGTCTGGAGAATGGTCACTGTACCCCACTGCTGATCCAATAGCTTCAAGTATGGATGCATCCATCAGTGAGATTCTGCAAGACCAGTTCAATGCTATCATGTAATGAAAAGGAGAAATTCCTATTAATCATACCAGTGTTGAATATACAAATTAAACCATTTATGTATTCCTCAAATCCAGCAGTTTCAATTAGTGCTAGTCATTATACGTATGAATAAGTGTCCTCAACCAAAGTCATATTCTCCAACAAAACAAGGGCTACAGCTGCTATACAGGTTCCCTTTTAACACAAAAGGTCATTCGCTCAATCAAAATATTTATACTATACTATGACCATACATACTACAAATATTTCAGCCTGAGAGCAAAAAAGGCAAATAATTTACCTGTGTGCAGTATTATACATGAGCATCAAACAGCTAAATACATGCTCACACCTGCTACTGCCAGAACGGCCTCCAGGAGACCCCTCTGATATAATCTAGGTCACACAGGGCAGAGCTCCAGCACATGGCTAGTTCGCCTGAACAGCAACTCTTACCCGTGACCGACATGGTGATACCTAAACATGGCACTTACTATTTCAGAACGATGACCAGGTTTCACGAATTACACCAGATTAGGAAAGATGATTAGACGGGTCAGGTATTTTCTCCGCGATAAACAAAGTCCGTTGGACAGAAACACCTGTGAAAGGAAAATTTCCACAAGGAAAAACATGGTAAGCTACGGGTTTTGAAGGGAGAGAGACAGAGCAGTTAAACGCGATTCATTTAAGATCTGCGACGGGTATAGTAGGTCCTCAAACCATACACATCCACCTATCTAGATTGAAATTAAGATTTCCTCACCTGCAAATACCAGCATGTACCGCATCGTTTACGGAAGAGGTAAACATACTGCTTCTCATCAATACTAATATATGTGGAAACGGAGGACCGCTACTGCAACTACACCCAGCCAAACTCAACAATTTCAAACACAATCAACATTTACTTTCACCTTTTCAAGGCGCCATTTTAGTTAAAAGGTCAACCAATGAACAAAAAATACGTCATGATCACGCGTGTAGTGCATGCCTGGTTGGCTGGTTATGGTCAATTTAAATAGACAATAGCAGTAGCATGTAGGATATTTGCGATATCCGGTTGGTTTTGTTACTGCCCAACGATTAACTGATAGTGTTTTTCCATGTTTAAAAACATTAATTGATGGACGTAGGCTTGATTGTTTGAAGTCTATTTATTAGGCATTTTTCTCCTGTCCCAATGTACTGGTTTTTAAATTTGTAGTTTTCATGTGTACATCGCAGTTCGCTAGGTAGAAATAACTACAATATGATCATTATCCTACAGTCGCCACACGAACTACATGCCGGATGCGAATTTTATAACCAGTGTTATATGTACTTTATGATTGTACGATATATATTATACGGAATTTTTTCGGAATATACCCGAAAGGATGGTACGCTTTGGATTTGAAAATATAATTCATTTTTTTTGTTTTAAATGTCACTTGACTTTACATAATCAGAATCTTTATTGGCCGAGTACAAAAAGTACAAGGTTTTTTTGTGAAGATGGGGGTTTGACATATCGATTAAAAATACAAATAAACACACAGTCTGTTATGTAGAGGGTTCAGGCGAACAGGCAAGCAAGCGAGTGGAGCCGTTCAGACGGGTAAACGGGGTTTTAATGGGAGTGAACAGAGCTGACATCCACAAACTTAGCAACACTACACCAGCACTACAATGACAGATCTGGGGAATACAGACTGAGACATGGACTAAATACACATGATAGACTCAACTGAACAAGCAACAGGTCAGTACATTCAGGAATCGACACGAGGTAACGAGGGGGGCGTGGCAAACACGAGGATCGTACAGTACGAGCTGGGCGTAACACAGTCAAGAAAAACAATAAATTGCATAAAAGTAAAAAGAGGCAGTAAAACAACTTATTGTGCAAACAATAAATGAACATGCACAAGAAGTATAAGTAGGTGGTGACATGACAATTGAAAAATAAAAATAAACATCGAGACAAACAAATGCAAATAGAATAAAAATTAAAATGGACGTAGTCAAATATGCAAATAATAAATAAATATATTGACATAAATAAGGTGAGAAAGAAGATGCTGGAACTGACAAAGTGCGAGAGATCTGGCATTATTTTCCTGGTTTTGTGCCTCATCCTTGATGAATACAGGTCTTCAAGCAGGGGGACCTGACAACCAGTGATTTTCTCCACGTTGCATAATTTGCCGCAGTCTCTGCTTAAAGTGTGACGTGAGATGGAGGATGTAATAATTGATTCTATTATGGCTCTGTATAACTTAACCATCAATCTTAAATTTCTTCAGCTGACGAAGGAAGTTCAGGTACAATTAGGCCATCTTAGTTATGCAGGTGGTGTTTGTGTCCCATTTGAGGTATTGTTGGATGATGGTGCTGAGAAATTTGAAGGTCTCTCATCTGCTGACGGTATTGTCCTGGGTTACCAGAGGAGATGGTGGTAGTGGTGGTGGTGAGGTTCCAGATGTCAGTGATAATTTCTGCAGTGTTTTTGTGCGTTCATCTCCCAAGTTGTTGATACCACACTATGACACCAGTTGCCTTACTTGCTTTCGGTAGCTGTACTCCTTGCCATTTTTGATGAGTTCAGTCAAGGTGGTTTTGTCTGAAATCTTAAAGAGCTTTACAGAGTTAGTTTGTGAAGTGCCGTCATTAAGATGGGATCTGAAACATGGCTGCCCATCTTCATGACTTCTTTCCTGCTGGTCAGCAGGTCCTGGATCCAGTAGCAGAGAGATGGCTGGACATTGAGAGTCATGCACGTCTCTAACAAGTTGGTAGTATTAAAGCAGAGCTGAAATCTACAGTGTTGAAGGGGTATGATGTAGGGTCAGGTTAATGGTGTTGTCAATAGATCTGTAGCCTGTACTACGAAGCGGGGTTACTGGCTTATTGTGGTAACTTGTCGGATTTAAGGTAATCTGGACAAGATGTAAGTGAACGAATATGAAGTCCATTTAAACTGTGGTACCTTAAATCTGAGTTACCCCAATAAGCCAGTAACCCTGCTTGATCTGTAAGCACACTGTAGAGGGCCTTGGAGAGCTTCAGTTGTGGTTTTCAGAAATTATTGGATAATTTTCTTAAAAGACTTCATAACTACAGAGGCCGGAGCTACTGGTCTGTAGTCATTCAGGCAGGAATTTTTTGTTTTATTCTTTAGGGTTTGAAACAATGGTTTATGATTTCAAACTGGCAATGTGGGAGGGGGAGGCAGACAAGGGGCCTGTATCATGAAGCAGGATTTCTAGCTTTTCTGGATAACTTGTCAGATTTAAGGTAGTCTGGACTAAATTTAAGCGAATGGAGATAAAGTCCATTTAAGGTGGGGTAGTTTAGATCCGACAAGTTATTCAGCTAAGTAAGAAATCCTACTTTGTGATTCAGGTCCAAAGACTCGCAAGATGATTGGGGGGAGGGGGCCGTCAATAAAATATGAATATAATGTCATGATTTAACACTTGGATTCAATATTAACCCACTGTTCTGTGTATAATGTCCAAATGAAATGAAATGTAAAATGTTAGAAAGGCACATTCACCTGAATAGCCAACAAAACAGTTCATATTAAAATTTCCAGTAGATGGCACTAGAGACTTGTTGGAAGGACTGATTTTATTCCTTGCACCGTGTTTTCATTTCCCCGTGACTGATATCCCCTTGGCCTGGAGAATAGAAATAATATTTTCTATTAACTCTTCTATTTTGGAAAAACAGGAGGTCATTGTTTTGATTTCACTCTTCATTTGAAAAAGAAAATGGTTTCACCCTTTCGATCTAATCTAGGACTTTGATCTCCTGTTGATCCAATGCAGCAAAACATTACATGTATTATATATGTTACATTTTAATAATCCCTGTAATATCAGTTACAGAAATAATTTCTAATGGCACTCAGTGTAATCATCAATGGTGTTAAGCTTGTTGGAAGTATGACCCTTTAGTGCATTGATATTCAATATACACAAGTACCACATACTGAATAACTCACTAGGCCCATATATCTATGAAAAACATTCCACGATATAATGCATTTTTATTCAGATTGAACCATCAGGGAACTGATTGATTCAATGTGATACTGGATTTTAGTTGGTTTGTTTTAGTAAAACAAACCAACTAAAGAATAAATAGTAAGACAATCACCAAAGCTAGCAAGGTCAAAAAGACGCACAACAAAATCCAAATTCTTTTTAAGATAATTTTGTTATTGTAATATGATGGAATGTCCTTTTCATTGCAGGGGATGTTAGGGTATGAACATATGTACCTTAATTTTTTAAATGGCGATAAGGATATTTCGTTAAGAGACATTATTTTTCTTCATTGAGTTATACCTTTTATGACAGTAGAGAAATCTGAGCCAGTATTCTCTGATATTATAGCATATGATTGTAACCATACCTGTATTTTGTTCCTGTTTTTTTGCAATGCTATATTTGTACTGTATGTGCCAAGGACAAACAACTGAACGTAGATCAGAGTTGTGAATTTTAAAGTGATGAGCTCATCTCTGAAGGGCAGCCTGGACGGTCTGTGGCTTTTCCACAATTATGTAGCTTTCTATTCTTTGGAAGTTTGACATTTCTTAAAATAGAACAATTAAAGCCCAGAATTCTCTACCCATTAATTATTGGACAAACAATTCCCTGCCTGAAATTCGAAGTAGTCTGAGAGCCACATATTCACTGAATGATATTTCTGCCATGATTGTGCTTTTCAGAAAAAAAACAGAATAAGCACATTATCAGGAGCACATTTTGGCCTAAATGGCCACTCATAAAATGGCATTACTTTTGTTGTAATGCTGCATTGCACAATATGACGAAATGAGAACAGAGGAACTGAAAGGATTCTTGCATATTTTCCCAAAAAACGCAATAATTTCAGTGCAGCAAACCAGAATAATAACAGAGCTGACACAACTGGACAATGCAAAGGAAAAAAGAACGTTCTCCTCCCTGCAAAATAGAGGATCCCTCAAAAAAATCAATTATAACAATATGTAAAGGCGATGCAGTTAATTACATACACAACTTGTGGGATTGTCATATGACACAGCAACAATAAAAATGGCCCGCATTAATACAAGCAACTCAAAACAGTCAAGCAAGCATCAGCCAACCACTAATTAGTGCTTACTGTTATTACTTAATTATTTATTATTTATCTGCATAATGCAGTAATCTGTCATCTATCGATATCTTTCCAGGCACGCAAAAATAACCCCAAAATACGTCACACACCAAGGGCGCACTGGAATTTTATAAATATATTGCTCCATGCATGCTGTAGTTTTCCAAAACATGGGAGCAGGATGTCTATGAATAATTCATGCACATGAGTCCACAGTTTCGCCTGTCAAACTGTAATGGATACATCATTTTAGGGTCCCTCCTCAAGATGAAATGTATCCTCGTAAGAACTGTTTAAGTACAATGAAGTAACAGTGCATTTTTTGCATTAACAATTAAATGAATCAATTCACACGGTGAGGTATCCGCCAGCATCGTACATGGAAACTTTAAGCCAGCTAGCTAAGTTTTTTAACGTCAGTCAATCAAGAAGTGTTTTATCCTGTTCATCCAGGATAATGGATGAGGTAACTTATATTGTGAACCAAGGGCAGCAGGCATGAAATAAGAGTGACAGAACATAATGCCTGCCAAGATAGCCAAACCTGAATTCAATGGCCTTCAGCAGTCAAATGAGTGACAAAAAACACCATTTTACTGACTGTATTTCACTGCCCAATTAACATACCGTTTAATGTTTTACTTCATATTCAGTATTAGTAAGGAGTTTTTATGTAGAAATTGCATATCAGAGATACAACATGGCCTTGTTTTTGGAAAAACCTCTCAGATATCTCCTTGCATCTTCGACCCCTACAAACCCTTCATCTTGATCTTCATCATCATTCTCGTACCGCTTCTCCTAATGAGGGTTGTGGTGACAGCATGCAGAGCAGGTGAGGACACAAATTCTAGCTTGATCTGGGAGAAGCCAAATGAGTTATATAACATTAGCGTGTTCCATTTGAACTGGCAAGTCGGAATTTTCAAGTTCTTAGTTAGAAATTTGAACTGGAAAGTCCCCTGAATTCAGAGTTCCGACTCAGAAAGTTTGAAGAACCTCTGCAAACCCGACCTCAGAATTCAACATGGCTGCGCCCTTCATTAACAGAAGGGAAATATGTGGTTATATACTGTTTATTATTGCATCTTATTTGTGTCTCATTAAATGGGTCGTACACATAGTACTATCCAGCCGCTATCTGTGAATGTGCTGCTATAGTGTTTGGATAATGCCCAAAAAACCACGTAATAAATTGTCAATTGGTATTGCTAATAATGTTTAACAATGAACCTGGTATTGCTAAATGGCTTTGCAACTTGTTGTAAAGGAACATGATTAACTCAGATGTAAATGGAACACAGTACAATTCATCCAGCTAGTCCTGGGTCTGCCCTGGGGCCTCCATTCAGTAGAACAGTTTCCTTAGGATCCAAGCAGGTGGCATCCTTATAAGATGCTTGAAGTACCTCAGCTGACTCTCGATCTACTGGAGGAGTGGCTCAATTTTGAGGTCCCATGCCATCAGGCACTCGATAGCGAACACCTCCTGCACTCCTATATACAAAAGTTATTCCTGATATGTCAATACTAGGAAGGTTACTCTGACTTGTCTTGCTACCTTTCATTGGGTGTTGTTGGCTCATGCTTTGCTTGGCCTCTCCCAAAGACCTGTTCTTGGATGCCCAGCCAGAAGGTCAAGCTTCTTGAGCACCACTGAGACATGCAAACTGCACTAAGGTCATGAACCTAGTAGCACCTACTTTGCATAATAGGTGAAGCTGCCGTCCACTGCATGCTCAGGGGTTTGGGGACAGGCTCTAATGAGAATCTGAGCATCTCTGTTCGACCAACCACTGGAGAGCTCGTCTCTGATACAGTTGATGACATAGTGATAAATTGTAGTAGTGCTCTACTTTGGAGACGATGCAATGTAAGAGATAACATGCTTTTTTAAATACCCACCCCCCACTACACCTCTATTTCTTCCCCTGCTTGTAAAATGTAATATAGCAATTCTCAGAGCTGAAACAACTCTGCTTGTCTTGGAGAATATAGAGTCTTGACAGCTATCTTCTAAGTAATTTATAGATAACCCCATTTTTTTCTGGGCTAGCTTTGAACTTACAAAACTGGAAATGTATGAAGACAAATGTTCTTTTGCATTGTCACATAAGGACTGGTAGAAGGACAACCCGAATGTAGGCTATGTCAAGGTAAAGCCCTCACAGTCATGCTGGAGCAGAAAAGGGCCTTCCCCAAACTGTTCTCACAAAGTTTTTGAAGCATGGACTTCCAAAGTGTCTTAATATACTGAAGCATTAAAAGTTCCCTTAACTGGAACTATGGGGTCAAGCCAAACCCCTGAAAAACAACCCCATACCATAATCCCTACTCCACGAAACTTTACAGTTGGCATAATCCAGTGAGGCAGGTAACATTCTACTGGCATCTGCCAAACCCAGACTCATCCATCAGATGGCCAGACAAAGAAGAGTGATTCATCATTCCACAGAACATGTTTCCATTGCTCCGGAGTCCAGTGGCAGCGTGCTTTACACCATTCCATCCAACGGCTGGCATTAGTGGCGGCGCGCTTTGCACCACTCCATCCAACGGCTACCATTAGTGGCAGTGCGCTTTGCACTACTCAATCCAATGGCTGGCATTAGCAGCGGCACGCTTTGTATCACGCCATCCAACACCTGGCATTAGCGGCAGTGCGCTTTGCATCACTCCATCTGATGGCTGGCATTAGCGGCGGCAGCGCGCTTTGCACCACTCGACCCAACGCCTGGCATTTGCAGCGGCGAGCTTTGCTCTACTCCCTCCAATGCCTGGCATTAGCAGCGGCA
>JAABNX020000106.1:10537528-10548530 GCA_015163995.2 Mormyrus lacerda | reverse complement strand
ATACTCACATCTTTGAAGGTTTGTCTTTTTAAATTCAATTTAGAAAAAAAAATAAAATAGATAAAGCTTGCACTGTCCGTTTGCTTTATTTTTTATTTTTTAATACATGGAGCTTCACAAACCACCTCTGCCTCTTTTAGTATTATCTTACTAAAAACAAAAGTAAATTTGATTAAATTTTTTTGCTGAAGACCATGAAGGATCTCCTAAAAGTCACATTGTGATTTTAAAATGATAGTGTACCAGGTTTTGTGAGTCTGACATTGTACTTACCTTTCTGAAGATGATTTCATTTCTGCCGGGTGGAGACAGTTATTTGTTATTCGTTTCTGTGCAATCAGACACACTGATAAATGGGCATTGCGCCTTGGTAAGCGTGTGGTAAATCAGCCGTGCTTCATGAAACAGCCAGCTGTCGCAGAAGCATGGCCCACATGTGTCACATGATGCAGGGGCAACAAATTACCGCCTGTGTTCGTGCAACACTAATAGCTCTTATTATGCTGCCTGCCAATTTGGAAACCGCGGTGCCCCCAGATTATCCTGAGATTTGTTTTAATTTGTGCCTCTGGTGGTACGTAAATATGCCCCTTGGTCAGATTCAGCCCAAGGACTAAAAAATGCACAAAGTCAGTCATGCCCTCAAGGGGTCTGATCATCGTATGATTAGGCAACTTCCGACTTTGGTGTTGATGAGTTCTGCCCTGGATGTTTATTAATGATCATCTGATGTGCACATCACACAGACGATAGAGATGAGTAATGGCAGGGTCATGCGGTCCCTAAAAGGGAGAAAGAGGAAGACTTTAAGGGACCTAGACACTGGGGAGGGCCTGGCAAAATCAAAAGGGCCTGGGGGTGGAAATGAAACAATCAAACTGCCAGGGTTCCCCCTCCACCCCTTTTGTCAACCCTTGACAATTTTGTTTAGGGTCTTGTGCAGTCCTGCTTGGAGGGACCCTTGGCCTCATGCTTGGAGCCTGTGTTCCATGTGTCTTTATCTCGGGCGTGACACCGGCAGGGAACGATGACATGCATCCGGACTGGGTGCCACCAGCTTCTCGCTGCAGAAGCGTGACAAGTGACAACAGCATTAACTCCAGGATAGAACTCCTGGGGTATGAGGACCAGCATTTGAGTGCGTATATGAGTCTCATTGAGTGTCTGGGGTCCTTAAATCCCTACCAATGAGACCAGTGATAACATCCTGTGGGATCATTTTGCATCCTATATAAACTCCATACCTTTGTCAGGACCCAGAAGTTATATAGTAAGTGAAGTCAAGTCAGACTAATTTGTCAGTTCAGAATATGCAGGCATACAATGATGAATTGTCAGAGACTTTAAAAACAGCTTTACTCAAGAAACAACGCAAGACACAAACAAACAAATAAAAAAATAAATAAGCTAATAGTGCAAATAGTATACCTCAGGGCCTTTCTAGGATTTGACCCTTAGGGTGGCTCAGCTTCTAGTAACAATAGGACAAAATCACTAAATGGATTCAGAAAACTAATTTTTCAAGAGACAAATAATAGGGGGACCAAAGTTCCCCTGATTAGAGTCTAGAATTGCCTGTGGTGTATTCATTCATTCATACATAAATATTAATTTAGCTCAATCTATCTATCCATGTTGTGTAACAGGGGGAGGGCAATCTTGCAGCCCATCCCAGGAAGCACAGGGCGCGAGGCAGTGGACAGGATGCTATTCCATCACAGACCAGTCATTTCAGCTTTGACAAAATGTCGGACGCACGGCGCTCTTTGCTCTCTGCGCTGCCCATCACTCATCACACAATTACATGTAATATAGGCCTGACACGGACTCTTGCGAGCCAGCAGAGTGTCACTTTCAGACGGCAGTCGTTTAGCGTGATGTACACCTTCCCACGCCACTCACAATTTCCCTTAATTACTGCACCGTGATATCAGGCTCCCAACAATGAGCTGCTCACACGCTGAGCCGACAGCAGGAGCCGACCATCCAGGCCTGGTCCCTGTTCCACTGGCAGATTTAGGTATGAGTCACATGGGCAACCGCCCAGGCAGCACCTTACCGTTGGCGGCACGGGGCGCCTGCACAAATAAAATTGGTTGTGACATTTGCACGATCGGTCTTCTGTCACTCATTTGCACATCACGTCAATAATACCATGTCAACGTGTAGGTCAATTCACCATATTGGAGTGGGCGCCCTGATACTACTTTGTGAGCTAGGCAGAGTACCACTCAGAAGTACCAGATCGGGAGGGTGACTGATCTCAGGTGCCCCACTGGAAGCCCGAGGTAGGGGGAGCAGGGGAGTCTATCGAATAGTGCACTGCTAACTTTGTACAGTATTAATTCAGTTAGTAACATCAGTTTGAAATGACAGTTAGTGCTGAATGGTGTTTCATTTTGTTGGCAGGTGGGATATAAACACACAGTTTTTGTTGATGGAGGCGCTGAAGCAGAGCAATATATGGGTTAGAACTATCACTGCCCCATAGCTGTGCTTTTCCCTGGCGTCTCTCCTGCCTTCTTCCTGGTGGTGAGTGCAAGGCGGACTGCATACAGCCAGAGAATTCATGACTGACGGCCGGTGGCTGATTGTGCTGACATCCGGACTCTGGCCTGCTGGGACTCTGGGCTGCCGGGCCTAAACGGGGTATTGATTTTAAAGGCAGCTTCGATTGCAGTCCTGTGAATAAAAACTGAGAGACATTTGGACATGGGGTTTCAGGCCAGTGATAGGTAACTCCAGCAGCGTTTTGCATGTGTGTGCATGTGTGTGTGTGCGCGCATGTGCCTGTTTGGGCCAGTAAGTGTTTTCACAAGGAAAACTCAACGTGCCACTTGGAATAAATTTATTTTCTGCATCGTAGAAGGAAATATTGGATTTTGTAATGTGAACCACTTTAAGCTGGGAATAGTGATGCAGAATGAATAGGTTTGCAGTGAAAAAAATCCATTTTGGGTCATCAATAATGCAGCAGAAGCGTATTGGTGTGTGCTTAGCGTTCGGTGTTTTTTTCTGCTTTTATACCCTTTGAACAATCTCTGTTTGCATTGAATTTAATGGCATTCTAACTGCACTAGTTTCAGTGTCCTTCAGTGAATGAATAGTCTTATAAAGTAAAGGGATGCTTTACTGTTATTTTGTTGCTGCAAGCTGAAATAATTTAGTATGGTCTCCAAATCTATATTTCACAGCTAAAACCATTCTGCATTAATGCCATTTCTGGACACACGTGAATGCACAAATTGGTATTATCATCAAATATTGCTCCATGCAAAAGTACTTCCAGAAGATTTAATATTTACATAAAACACAACATCCCCTAGATAAATAATGCTTGTTGTGTGGATTACTATTGTATTCCATAAACAACTTTTTTTTTCTTTTTTTGAATATTGCTTCTACATAGTGTAGTATAGCAATGTTTTGTAAACCTGACTAAGCAAGATTAATGCTGCTTGCATCAAGTTCACTTCAATCATGAAGTGTAAACAGAGAGCCAAAGCTATTTCTCTGTGTGTACGGTATGAGGACATTACTTCCCCACTCGGGAAATATTTTCAGGCCAGAATGGTGGCATTTTGCAGATTTACAGTCAGGCATCTCCCTGAACGACTCCATTGTGAAGTTGATGTATTCTTGTTCTGTCTGTGTTGTGGCTGAAGACTAATGTGCTCATCTTTGATAGAAGCTATAATGAATATGAGCCCGTTCGTGATCTCCTAAGAAGAATATCAAGAAAAATGCTTTACCAATTTCATTATACTTGCAAATTGAATAAGTGATTGAAAGCCCAATAGCCGTCGGACTAATGCGGGTTACTCGCCAAAAGAAAAGAAAACAATAGCACCAATTTTAGATATGAAATGGGCTCCGTGTCCCCCATTCAGGGTGCATTATCGCACTAGGGAGCCAGAAGATGGCTCATTGGAAAAGTGATTTATTGTAGTTTTGCCTAAAGCATCAGGTCACAGAATGCATCACCTTCATAATCAAACACAGTCCTCACCCCTGTCCTTCTAGTCAGATGCAGCAAAGCTGGTAAAGAACAATGAAGGGTTTCGTTTTGCTGTCTGCCTGTCTTTTGATTAACATCTGCCAAGCAAATGTATTTTTTTTTTATTTATTATTTTTTACCAGCAAAAATTATGGTGGGGAGCAGGTATTGTACTACATGTCCATATGCCAACTGGTGCAAAAGCATCTCACCTCATAGTGAGCTTACTATTGCGTGCTTAAATCTGAGTAGCAAACATGGTTTATTTAGATTGGTTTTTTAGGTGTGAGTTTGTATCATTTACACATTTTATGTGTGACTCTCAGTGTATTGAAACTAAAACAAATTTAGCTAAGACAAAAAACATTGAGTTAAAACGACAATTGTTCTGCTAGCAATTCAAAAATAAATCCCACCTGCAGTATATCACTTAGGTAGTGTCCGCTCACCCTCGGGAATTGTGCAGCAGCTCAGCCAGTCGCCAGCGGCACACATTGTTTCACAGGGCAGATTACACTGAGCAGCACTTTCTGGCTGCCTGAATTATTCAGGGCTACATGATAAGTACCCCAAGATATTGATTTACCTTGAAGGGCATAGATACTAGGAGGTCAAAAGTGACCCCCAAGGCTAGGTGTTAAGGTGGGGGTGAGTCTGGCCCCAATTTAAAGATGTGCCACACAGTATGTGAGGTGAATATCTAGAAAGAGAAGTTAGTGGGTCACCTGACGGTGGGTGAGTGGGTGCCATCACATGACCGGTCGAGCAGGAAACACCTACCGTAAGCTCACAATTAGGTGAGACGCGTCTGCACCATATGGACATGTTAGAAATTACTATTATCATACAGTTTTACACTGTGAACTCATCCTGCTACAATGTACACATTTGGAAACTCAGGTCTAACTTGCTACAGTACCTCTGATTACATTAAACACTGAAAATACATTTTATATAGTTTTAACAATATTGCACATTATCCATTATTGCACAGTGGCATATTGCCCATCGCACAATGTATACTTCTTCCTAAATTGCATCATCTATGTCCTTTGTACATTATCTTGTTTTGTTTTTATCTTCATTTTGTTTATGATTACACTTGAGCGTCATTGTTTTGTCTCTCTCTTTATACTTGAAAAATGGTGGAGAGAACATTTTTACCGAACTTTCCTGGGTAAAACATAGAATTTAAAATATATGATAGCTGTTCAAACACAGTATTTCATTGTTAATTATTTCACTAATTTCCATTATTTGGAAAAAAATTCAAGTTACTGCCTATTTCATTTAATCTGAAATATCAGATGTGTTGATTTATTGGTGTAAATAATTTCCCTTTTTCCTCTCTCGTCCCCAGTATCCTAGCCACACCTCCCAGACATGCCGCACAAAATCTGTTTTGCACTTTTGTTTTCACTCACTCTTAAAAACCGCTTTTCTTTCTTTTTTATCCTGTCTTATGAATCCATGCTCAGTTAGCATTAGCATTTTCCCATGAATGAGCAGTCCCCAAAAAGATATGATTACACGACTATGTGTGTGTGTGTGTGTGCGTGTGTGTGTGTGAGCGGGTATACCTATCCTTATGGGGACACAATGTCCCCACAACATGATAAATATCTGTTTTTTTTCCTTATGGAGGTTTCCTGGTCCCCATTAGGGAAAACTCTATTTTATAAAATTAGATGACTGCTATGAAAAAACTAAAACTGCAAAAACTTTTGTATTTTGCTTGGTTACTTATAGTTATGATTAGGGCAGGGTGGGGGTTAAGGTTTTCATAGTAAGCGTTAGCATTTTTCACCATAGAAGTGAATGAGCGGGCCCCAGAAGGATAGGTATACTCGACATGTATGTATGTGTGAGTGTGAAAGTTGCATATTCTTCTGATGTTTACGTTTGTTTCTTCAGGGGCGGAGTCTCCATAATTCTTGTATTATGTGTGAGAATGCCATGTACTGGCAGCCCTTACGTGTTCCCTGCACCAGGCATGCAGTGACCCAGCATCAGAAGTGGTTGGACGAGTCTGAAAGCGAGTAACAATCCACCCCGAATAATGCAACCTCAGCCAGCCAGTTTCAGGAATTGCAGATAAGCAACTGATTGAAGCTTTCCAGTGTTTCCACCTGCAAGACATTCCTCCCTGGTTGCTTGGCTGTTGCGCAAATTCAGCCTTCCTCAGCTGGTGGTTTGCTGCTCAACTTCATGTACACCGTAATGTCTCCGAGACTCTCTCCAGCCAGGGAGCTGAGGAGATATTCTTCAAAGATTCCCCTGCCTGCAGATTTAAAAGTATTAGATTTACTGGCTAAACTTTAGCCAGAACTTTAATACTTTTCAATTGACAAGAATGTGAAGCATCATGATATTACATGTAGGCTGGAAAAAATAACAAAAACTATATATGGTCTCATTTTAAATCTAGTAGTCTGTCGTAGTGTGTGTGCGTGTGCCCTTTTAAGGGCTACTATTTCCTGCTGAATTCCCTGTGCTCCGTGTAATTGGCTCCAGGTCAATCTGACAGCCCTATACTGAATGAGTGCTTATGTAAGATGGATGGATTGGGTAATTAGTCCAAATATTTCACCCAAGCCCATTGCTGACCACTTGAGAAGCTTAGATTTAAGCTGTGCTCTTTTTAACGAGTCTGGGATTCGTCTTTATTGTGACATTGCAAGCGCAATTTGCCAAATATGGTCATGTTGAGATTCAGCATGTAAATTAAAATGCCAGTGACAATGTTTCTGCTCTGTTATTGACAGCGCCCTCTATCTACAGCCTGACCATCTTGTAGAGATGTCATTGTAAAGGTGTGGAACATCAGAGTTGACCTTGGGGTTGACTAAATTGCCGCCTTCAGCATCGTACCCTTACTATCATCGCCATTGATTACAGAAAGCTGGGAAGTGGACCTGTCACACCTCTCATCCAACGAGGCGTGGCAGTATCAGAGACTCGGTCCGGTCTGTGTTGGCACTGCCCAGTGTGCTGCTGCCCTCTATCAGGTTTGGAAGAGCTGGCAAACTCAGCAGTAGGTACGATGTCAGCGTCTCACCCAGCTCGTATGAGGATAATTAGACCCAATCAGAGTGGCAGAATACGGCTGTTTGATGTAGTGTGGTGACCCTGCCTGCCCACGCCGCACTGTGAGCCCTGAGAAAGAGAGACAGGAAGTTGTCCTGGCCAACCAAGACACTCGCGCCACTCTGGCCCTGACAGGACATTGTTAATATGGTGACTTAGATTACAAGCTGTCATACAGTGGCATAACCTGTAACCAATACTGTAGTATAGTTAGGAACCTGACTGTGTAACTTGGTAGCTGATTCATGACCCAGAAGGGCCTTTGAACCAGAAACCTTTCATCCATCCATTTTCTGTAACCAGGGTCGCGGGGCGGGGGGGATCACAAGGGGGCCTGGAGCCTATCCCAAGCAGCACAGGGCGCAGGGTTGGGGGATACCCTGGATGGGAAACCAGTCCATCACATGGGACATACACACTCAATATCTGCAATTTACAGACACTGATTAGCCTAATTGCGTAGTCTGCACAATATTTGGGCTATTTGAGGAGACCAGTATAACATGGGCAGAGATTGCAAACTCCAACTTTTACACAGTTTTTACTAAGTTAGTATCTTCACAGTACAGGTTAAGTGCAAGCGCAGTGCCCATCTTTGCACTTGCGGCTGTCAGGCCCGAAGTCAAGTTTCCGAAGTACGAACCTGCTGTCTTACTTCTCATTACTTACTTAATGTCATGAAAACCATAAATGAGGCCTGGACCTTTTTCAGTACCACTGCTCTATGGACACTGAGGATAACATGGCCTTGCACCTCCAGGGCCGTGTATTTGGCTCTTGCCCTCTCTCACTGCCTGTGGAGCTTGCTCGTCCTCGCCGCCTTTGCGTGGATTTCAAACAGATGCTCCGGTTTCCTCCCACGAGCAACCGCCCCTGTTTTATATAAATGTGTGATCACATGCACCCCAGCCTCAGCTGATACCGCTTCCTGGGTCCAGCTCCAGGCTGTCCATGACCCTGAGTAACATGCAGCATTTTTGGAATAATCTTAGCTATTACTGGAATGATTAATGGGAACTCAGTTAATGTTTGTTCCTTTCGACAAGCTACATAATGGTCATAGAACAGCGGTCATAAGGAAGCCGTCGGCAGTCACTGTGCAGGCCTGTGCAGTCTCGGTGCAGGCCTGTGCAGTCTCTGTACAGGACTGTGCCAAAGTCTGCGCAAGGATACAGATTGATGAGCGATGCCATTTTTGATCTCAGAGACGCATTCACTTGTTTTTGGCTTGGAACCAAAATCATATTATAGACACAAAACTCGACTCCAATAACTTAATAATCTCTAGAAATATATCCCATAAATTCTCTTTGTTAATGGAAATGTAACTTAGCAACAGAGTACAAATGTAGCATGTCTACACAATATATCTGGTATTAGGTTTCCCTTCCTCCAGGCTTGTTTATTAAGACTTATACCACAGCAAATATTCATGTAAGAGCTGCTTTTTTGCTGGCTTTGCTGTTTGAATTATGAAAGGGGGAAACTCTGGGAGTGCAGGGCTCAGTACCCCACCGTGGGCGGGATTGTCATGTGCTGCCACTCGCCAACCAATTGAATCTATTCAGGAGGCATAAGACTATCCAATGGGAAATGTTTGGTAGCGAATGGCAGTACATTACCCCGCCCACCACTGGATGGCTATCAGGTGTAGAGACACCCAGAGAAGGTATATATGTACTTACTATACTGCATATCAATATGATAAAAATACCGCATGTATTTATATTCATTATATATTTACATACAAATGGATAAATGCCATAAATGGAATCATTCAAACTCTGAGATGAACCTTATCTTTGGCTTAGACAAACGCACTACGCCCTAAAATCGCACACTAAAACTGCTCAAGTGCGCGATTTCGGACACAGCCATTATGTTCCTGGCAAGCCTCTGCCCATTGGTCCTCCCAGCTGCTGTCCCGCTCTGATAGGTGGAGAAGAGAGGTTCTGTTAATCACATGATGAAACAAAGGAAGCCGAACGGGGAGAGGTAATGAGGGTAGATGAGTATTTTCTGCCTTGGTATTCAATCACTTCTGCCACTGACCTTGACTGCATTTCATAGGTCATAGACTGACCTCAGCCAGAGTGCCCCTGCAAGGTGTAGTCATAAAACCAGCCAGGAGGGGCAGCGATGCGGACACCACGTTACTAAATTCCTGTGCCGCAGGTCTTCCCATAGCACATGGCTAAAGCACTATTGGGATATCCCTGACGTGACATCACTTAGCAGTCTCATGCATACTGTTGGCTAATTGTAGAAGCAAACCAAATGCAAAAGAAGTGCTGTAGGAGGGAATTAAAGGACATCTGCTAACACCAACCTCCTACAATCCTGGTCAGCGGGATAAATTAATGCATTTACCGGCATGCTTTGTGACGCACCACTTGTGTCATTAGATAGTGCACATTAATATATGTATCCGTGTATTTATGTTGAAGGAAAATATAACCATATAATGTGTACTTTGTTAGTGTGTAACCCTGAGTGTTGTGTAAATTATTGGCTTCCTGTCTGTGCTGCTGTTAGTATTAAACCAATATTGGCTGTTAATAAAGAGAGAAACTTCCATTTTAAAATGCCTGCCATCGCCTTAATAAAATGACTCACAGACGATAGTTTATTTGTGCTCTGTATGCGGGTCTGCCACTTCAAAAACATTCTACGCACTTTAGGGTCGCGGCAACATCATTTACGTATGGGGCAGACTGTTCTCAACGACGTGTTCGATTTCATTTTGTCCTGCCGTTGTTTGAAGTGTGCGGCCATCTTAACGCGGTTCAGGATACCGATGATGTTTTCCGGCGTCTTCTGAAGAAGGTGTTGTCATCTGTTTTCCAGGTTGGCTGTTTCAGTACTAATTATCTGGGTTCAAGACTGGCAAAATGTTTATGGTATGAGTAATGAATATTTCTTATTTACAGTTTGTAGGGAAGAATGAATCGTAAATATCTGTGGATCCGAAGGAGGGCGAGAGAAAAGAGAAGGATGCAATTGAATCATTTCAGGTTCAGTTCGACTCAAACCATGAAAGGCACATGTAGAAATGACAGCTAATCGGAAGACGGCCTCAGGGGAGCAAGTGCGGAGGCCTGGGTGATATTAATTTCACTTTTATGAATTATTAAAATGAGGAAAGCATAGCACAAGCAAATCAAAGATAGACACACTGCAAGGTAAAAAGCCATCAGCAGGCAGTGGGTGTGTTCCCCGTGTGGGGGAGGGTCTTCTCTGGAATGTGCCTCCTGTCTATTATAAAGTCTCTGCAGTTTGCAAAAGAATATTCCCAAAAATTAGAAATGACAATGACTGACTTCTTGTTTTTATCTCCCCGCATTCTAGATTGCATGTACACCACCATTCATGTATATATCTTGGTGGAACGAATTAAGAATATGGGGTGGGAGAAAAATCATACTCTAAAATATGAGCAGTGTAGGAAAGTGCTGTATTAACGTGTGGCGAGCTGAAGGTCGCCATGTCAATATATAGAAAGTGTGAGTTTGCTTTCTTATTTTCATGGGCTCCCATAGAACTGAAAATTACATACAGTGGGTACGGAAAGTATTCAGACCCACTTCAATTTTTCACACTGTTGTATTGCAGCCATTTGCTAAAATCATTTAAAATGATTTTTTTCCTCATTAATGTCCACACAGCACCCCATATTGACAGTCAAAAAAAAGAATTTTTGAAATTGTTGCAGATTTATTAAACAAGAAAAGCTGAAATATCACCTGGTCCTAAGTATTCAGACCCTTTGCTCAGTATTTAGTAGAAGCACCCTTTTCTTGGGAAAGATGCAACAAGTTTTTCATACCTGGATTTGGGGATTCTCTGCCATTCCTCCTTGCAGATCCTCTCCAGTTCTGTCAGGTTGGATGGTAAACGTTGGTGGACAGCCATTTTTAG
>JAABNX020000106.1:10508111-10528783 GCA_015163995.2 Mormyrus lacerda | reverse complement strand
CACACACACACACACACACACACACACACACTATTGTTTCTATTGTCTGTATAACATTATTCACATTATCTTTATCGTGTTCTTTGTTCATATTGTACACACACTTACAACTGTCACTGCTGGGACTCAGTGCTTACAAGTTAAAACACACATTAGCGTTCATAAGACAAGGTTTGCGACAGAACTCAACCTAGCCTACCCATCCATACATCACACCAGCTCTCCTGCCCACTGGCTCCTGAGACAAACAGTCCAAACACTGCTGGAAACAGGGAACCAGGGGGATTGATTAGACTTCAGGATCAAGTGAACCAGAAGGCAGATTCAAGTGCAGAGGGTCGAAGAACCCAGACCGGGAACCAGGGAGCATATAAAGGGGGGGGGAAAACCACAAAAACCAGGACATTCACTTAGAAACCTGTGGAGAGAAGACACCAGCGGCACAACACACCAGCTGTGGAACGCCGGCTACTAGGGGGTTATGAACCCAGAAACCAGCTAACCAGAAACCCAAAAAAAGATGCCGATCAAGAGGAACCTTGATGCCCTCAAACCACCAAGCCAGGACCTACAGGCAACTGACAAGCAAAAAGAAAACAGACCTCTGAGAGAGCCATTTGAACCCTATGATGTGAGAGTGATGACAACGACCAAGAAGTGATGACCACTCACTGCTCTGCTTAAGTAAGGCTGGGTTCCAATCTACAGCCAGCTCTATTGCCTGATTAATAAATCAGGGGCAGGCGTGCTCAGAAAGCCTAAACATGACCACCCTCAAAGCAGATGACGTTCTCTGTGTGGTCAGAACACGCTGTGATGTATGTGTTTGCATTTAATATGGCTAAAAGTGTTCTTTTAAGATTACAGAGATCAGCATATCTGCACAAGGCTTTAAGGAACTACAGATTGGTCACAGAAAAATGTGTATTAACTAGGTGGTTGTTTGAAGTCTTTGGATGCAGAAGTGGTACCTAGTTGAGAAAGCTTGCAAATAGGACTTTCTGAGTGTCACCCTGAGGAAATTAAAGTTGACTCTTCTCCCTCTGTGAGAGGAACTGCATCATGTGTGAATTACATGCCATAATGTGAGGCTTGATAATAATATGCTTGGGCTTGCTTTTATTTGAAAGTGCCTGGGCTGGATCCCTGCTTTCATTGGCTGACACCAAGGTCAGATTCACTTAGATATCACCCTGGCTGGTCTGCAGTATTATGTCACTGTGTGGCCATCCCACTCCCCTCTCCACACTCCTCATATCTACTCTCGTTCAGCGACTCATGACCCTTATGCTGCAGAACAGACTGCCCTTATGGATAATCATCTCCAAGGTCTTTCTCCTTGTCTATGAAGCTGTCCATTGTTCTTCATTGGTTGAGTCCTTCATTCCCAAGTACCTGCCTCATTTTAAACTGAAGAGAAATAACAACAGTTAACAAGAACCTAAAATACATTGATTTGGAATTCATCCACAGCTCCAATTGTTTAGAGTTTAACGTGGCTACTGTTATCCTGGTTTCCAAACTTCCCATGTTTAACAATTAAATAAAAATTAGATAATGTTTAATGGAAGCAGAAATAGCAAAATAGACTAACATCATTGTGTTCATAATTGTCTGAAATAGTTTTCAAGCTCAAAGACATTTACAAATCTTCTGGCCTAAAGAACTGATTGCACCTAAAAACCTGCCTCTTTGCGAAGTTCTTGGATTAGCACTTCCAGGGTTATACTCATTGTAATAAAATTTGTATTACTTGCCAATAGAATTTTTAGAGTGATAGTATTCTTAGCCAGTTTCTGTTGAACCAGTATCAGAATGTATTCACTGATTCTAAACACTTATGTAAGTTGCTCTGGATAAGAGCGTTTGCCAAATACAGTAAATGTCATTCTGTAAATCTTTGTGAACTACTAAAGGAATCACTGAAAGGAAGGAGTCATGAATGACGCAAGTTAAATACAGATCTCATATTTGTTTGTCATTAATGAATTGACATATTTTCTCAAGAAGTTACAATATCTGTTCATGATTAGTTCATGATTTGTTCATAATTTGTACTTCAGTTGTAAATGAGTTACTGCTAAGTATTTGTGCCCCATCAAGTAGTGTTACAAGTCGGTGAAGAAGTTCCTTCCAAACACATAAACCCATAGCTCAGCATCCACCATAAATGCCCATATTGTTTATTAATGACCTTATCTGGTCATACAGTAGTAAAGAAGTAGCTGCTAACTAGCTATAGTTACCAGCTGTTTCACAAGTAAACTAGTGTAAACAACTGTAATGTTGAGGATTTTCTTGTGATTTTTTTAACTCACTCTCTTGCACCCCCTAATCAAATGGTGCCTAGGCGATCACCTATGTTAAGGCTGGCTGGCCCTGATATGGAGTTCTGAAAGGCCACATTGCACACTTGTATAGTTTTTGTTCACTGTGAATTACACTTATTGATGACTTTAAATGGGTTTTCTCTGGCTCCTTTGCCCTGATTTGTTACTTCCTGTTACAGCCTGCCGTTTCCTCATTCACAAACAGCAGGCCGCTTGTCTGCTGCTGGGCCTGCAGAAGGTAGAAGTTTCCTTAAGTTAAGAAACACAGCCTGGGCACCACAGTAAGGGAATAATACTGTAACAGATTCAAAGATTCTCAGGATCAGCAAGCCTCCACATCTCCAAGGAACGGATAATGCGATTCCTTCCCTCCTTCCATGAACACCTCATGAAAAAGTTAACTGATGCTGCTCCGCATGTTATATCCTACTGCAAAGGAACAGGGCTGAAACATAACTTTCATGGACTTTCCTCTATGGCCCAAAACTTTATTGAAGATCTTGTCAAAGGTTCAAATGGATATAAGAGAGCTGAGAATGGGCACTTTTTTGGGCATGGGAATGTAAGGTGGGTTTAACAAAAGGTGGCAAAGGTGGCACATGAATGAAAATAGAGCCGTTTTGGCTTCAGCAGAAGGGGAACATGGGAAAACAGAATTACTTTGGATCTAGGAAAGGACCTAAATGGGATGCAGACTCAGCATCGGGATCTGGGCTCATGTTTAAGGACCTGAGAATGCAAACCTCATGATGTTATGTCCTGGTTTTGGGTCAGGGGAAACACGAATGTAAAACAAAAGGAAATGACAACATAAAAATAACAAAACAAAGCTAACCAGACAGATTAGCTTTGTAAACTAACCAAGCGAAAAGTGAAATAAAAATTTTCATAAACTCCCTGTCTAGTTACAAACAAATGATCTAACAATCAAATGATGCAAACAAATTGTGTCACTCTCTACAAAGGTATACAAGCTATTCACTGAAATTATCTAAGCAACTAAAGATGACAGGCAGAATTAAGCACAGGACAGCCAATGGGTTAAGCACAAGTAAATCAGATCACAGAGAAGTTTACATTCACAAAAAGTGAGACAAATTCAAAATAATGGCCTCCTGATTCAGTGTTTGGTAGGTTTCTAAAAGAAGTGTTAAACTGAGAATCAGGCAGTTGCAGAGGAGAGTTATGCTGATGTCATGGAAAGATCTGCAAAAAACACTGGTGAAATGAAACTGGTGAACTGACTTGTCACCTGACTTTGGCCCACCAATCAGATTTCATTGCATGGACCTAGGTTTCCCAGACGACACCACTGATTACTGCACATTAAAGCTGGAAAAGCACTTTAGATTTTAGAGGCAGATTAAGGGGTGACCTAACCGCGTGTGAACACCCACAAAATTGCTTCATTGATGGGTATAAAACCTTCTCAGGCAAAGGTGTTTGCAGTGCAAAAAGGAAATAGTATTATCGAACTTCAGAATTATTCTCCCGAGGCAGTTCTGGCCCACAGATCCCAATGATTCAGAAGCAGTTATTATAAACTTTATAATTTATGCCTTTTAATCCAGGAAATCCTCGTTAAATGGTAAGTCTGGGGACCGCAGGTGCTCCTCATAATAGCAGTATTGTGATAAATATTGACCGGTAACATACTGCTGTTACCCTGGTATTGATCACTGTGTACATGGGAGGCTAACCCTTACTGCTACAGCTGAGGCTCCACAGACGTTACCGTGGCAGCGATGCTGTCTGCTGGCTCGGTCCACCTGCTGTGTACCGGGGACACATTCCAGGCACAGCAGCCTCACTGTGACATTAAACCTCTGTTGTTTTCCACATTTCACATAACCGCATGCTCATTCAAATGAATGCCCACACCGTACTTTTAAATATATAACGAATCTCCGCCCTTCATCCTCTCCATCCAGTATTTGTTGGGCATGATGAAATATCTCTGAGGTATTAATTGGTTTACAGGCATCAGTGCAGCTGTTTTATAGAGCAGACATGTCCGTCATGAAACCATTGCATCAAACAGATTTAAAAAATATATTCCCATCTCTAAAAAGCAACCTGTGCCCACTCAGCTATAAACCAGTGACATACCTCACCTCGTACAGTTTTGGGCTGCCATTACAGTGGTTATGAGATTGAATCCCAGTGAGCCCATATGAATTGTAACTCCTCCCTCTACTGTAAGTCTCTGGATAAAATGAGTTAAAATAAATTCCTGATGTGTTACTTCAAGTCAGTATTCTTGCACCTTGCAAAAAATGCAGATAATATTACAAGAAATAAATCCCTTTTGGGATGATAGTGCATCCTGTCTAACAAAGATTTCACTGGGTGGTCAAAACACATGAGGCTCCAAAGTCACTCTATCTCCCACCCAAATATCACAGCTAACAATGCAATAGTGTTGGTCTGCCTGTGAAGAAAACCCATTTGCAGTCCCGGTTCCGGCATTTCCACCAAACTTATCATCCGTCTCCATTTCTTTGACGCATTGTTCAATGTTAATCAGTTTAATGTAGTCTAACAGTGGCACAGCTGCCTCTGGTTCAATACAGAGCCTGCATCTGCTTTCCTTCTGCCATGTGGAGGAGGAACACATTGTTGACTTCAGCATTAAAAACAGGACGTCTGGAACCTCATTGGCCTTCACCCCATTTTCAACCTCAATCAATAAACTTTCACGTTAAGCAAATGAACAGATCAGGAAAGAGGTTACTTTAGCAGCATGTGCTGTGTTAACTGTGAGTCATTATCCCAAATGTAGTTCCTGTTCATAAAATGAATGTATTCCAGTTCTCTAAACAAAACCAGCAGTTAACTATTACTGTCAACAACCAGATACTGTAACTTGCCAAAATTAAATACATATAGATGGCTTGGACTGAGTTGTGGGATTTTTACAAATAGTGAACACATGCTTAAACATTTCACAGGCAAAAAATTATGTCAAGTCACTTGTGGAAAACAGCTTAAAATAATCTGCTCAGCCAGTGAAGCTTGCCACATATTTATTAACTGAACCAAGGAGGTCCTATTAAGTAGGGGAAAATTATCACTTATTTATGTCAAATTTTTATTTTATTTTGTCCTCTTCACGCCAAAGTCCTCCCTCTTCTAAACTTTTTGCTGTGACCTATTTATGTCTGTTTTGTTAAATTCTTTAGAGGAATGAAATTAACGTAAGCAGATTCCGGTTTTGGAACATCACTAAGAATTATACACTGTGAAATTAATTCATTGCATGTAAGAATAATTGGATTCTTGTATTGAATGCTGGATGTAACACATTTTAAAACTCAGTGGTCCTTTACTGCATGTCACAATAGATACATATTAAGTCTTCACAGATAAACACTTTGGCAATGCAACTAAAATGAAAAATTGCAGCACTGTACATTTCATCATTGCCACTAGCAGGGGAATAATTTTTTTACTTCAGAAATGTGTGTCCTTGCTCTTTAATTTGGTTTTTGGTGATCTTATCCAGGGAAAAATTTAAATTAAATTTTACATTTTGAATGAAACTTTAATCGTCGTGTAACTGAAGTCCCCGGTGTCTCCTACCATCCATCTATGCTGAGTAAAGGCTATTCAGTCGGTATGAGGCGACAGGCCCCCGGCTTGTGTTTTGTGTAGGAACGGATCCCACAGGATGAAAAGACGTGCAAAAGAAAATCTTTCGGATCTCATGTTAGCTTTGCTAAGTATTTCTTGGTAACAAGCCCACAGTGGCTAATTACTATCATGGTGTTTTCCAAAGAACAGGAGCATATTGCTGGGACTCCTCTGGGAACAGCCATGGTGAGACTCAAACCAGTTTCCCACGTGAAAGACATCAGCGGCATCGACATTTGCAGTAGGTTCTGTTATTTTTATAGGGGCTTCTGGGATAACTTTAATATAGAAAATTCATGAAAAACACACGCACAATAATAAATAATCCAGATTCTAAACATAGCAAATTATCATTCAATTTACTGGCTTATCAGACACAAAACTGTTGGTCTAGGAAGGTGAAATTACTAAGATCATTAATCATGTTATTTTGCCACGCCCACTTTCAAGAGTTTGCTTGTTCCACCTTTGTGGTAGAACTTCCGAGACCTATATTACGAAACTGGTTTCAGTACAGTTCAGCAGAGAATTATTATCGTAAAATATAAAGAATTCAAAAGGACGTTAATGCCGAAGAGGGACTCTGTGGCTACCACTAAGCCTAGAAAGGCATGCTGGCAGTGGTGAAGCAATGCATATAGTTTGTTTGATAATCTTAATTTCTAAATTTGTTTTGTGAATTTTGTGTTTATTTTTAGTCTGATAATCTCATATTCATAATTATTCATAATCCTTATTCAGTATTAAATAAACTTGCTATTAAATAAACTGCCATCATGTCCACGGTGGGCTTGGACCTCATGTTGCCTGCGATAGGCTCCAGGCCCCTTACAACCTCCATAAAGATAAGTGGGTAGAAGCTAGAAAGCCCATCAGACTGTGGGGTGGAGGTTTGTGCCCCCAGGGCTGCTGGCTAACTGGGGTTGACCCTGGAGAGCAGGGTTGTGCTGAGCCAGCATCTTCTCACTGCCCTCTGTTATGAGGTCCACAGCAGAGGCCTAACTGAACACAAACAGAGGACGCTGGTGCTGTTGAAAAGTACAAATTACAACATGAATGCAAAACCATGTGCGTTGTATGAAAATGCATTATGTCTATAACCGAAAGGCCATGCTGATTCTGGTGACTCATAAGCTCCCCATTAAAAGCCAAATTTGTAGAGATCAGACGGTTTAACAGGTGACTCACAATGCTGATTATTCTCCATACAGTATGTATTTTTACTGCCTTATTTTCCCCCATTTTTACATTTTTTTTTAATTGGCAGGCACTTCTGTCCAAAGCAATATACAGTACGACTGCCAATCAGGCAATCTTACAGCAATTGGGGATGAGGGCGTGCATAAAGGTCCAACAATGATTTGATTGTTTTGTCAGCCATGAGATTTGGACTCACGGTCTTCAGGATATCACGGATCCCTAAGCCACTGCGCTACAGACCACCATCCTAACTACGACCTTTCAGGCTCAGGACGGTGGAAAGGCACTGCCCCCTGCAGCTGATATATACAATAAACAAAAATGTTTCCTAATACAATCATTCAGGATCCCCAGGCAGTCCACCTTTTTGCTCCTTTCCAGTCAGAGGGAGCAAAAATGTGGAGTCTCTGGAAGGAAGAAACTTGGACTGTCTGGGGGTCCGCGGGGACCGGGTTAGGAAACAGTGGTAAACTGTATATATGCTATCATCCAGCTGCTTCTCCTCACTCTATGGTTTACCGTAGGTCAGAGTCACTGTAAAGGAGGCCGGGGGGGGGGAGTTCAATTGGAACATAATTTGATAGGCCTGAGTTGGGGACCCAATATGATATGATTTCATAGGGCCTAAAATCTCTAGTGGCATCCCTGCTGTGGATCACGTGGAGGAAGGGGGGGGGAGCAATTTGTTTAATTCAAAACAGGCCAACTTTGCGATCTTCAAAACCTAGATCCTGCCTGTAGGAGGTCTTTTTTAACTGGGAATAGCCAGGGGGGCACTAGGGGAGACACTGAGGAATCTTTTCCTGTGGTCCAAACCTCTTGCTCTCTCCCCTATTTCCGAAAGAATCCCAGGGCCTACATAGCCTTCTCTGAGCCAATCGGGTGTGGTGCCTTTGGGCTCCCGTTAGTGTTCGGCAGCATTCAGCTGGGCAGTCAGACAGGACTGTCATTAAGACTTTACACAAACACTGTGATAAAGACAAAAACCTGCAGCTCCCATACCCAAGAGGATACGTCCTGCAGCTCCTGCACCCAGGAGGATACGTCCTGCAGCTCCTGCACCCAAGAGGATACGTCCTGCAGCTTCTGCACCCAGGAGGATTTATCCTGCAGCTCCTGCACTCAGGAGGATACGTCCTGCAGCTCTCCGCCTTGACCAGTTTGCTGTGCAGCTGCTCTCTCCATCACCGATTCTTTACGCGTGTGTTTATTTCTATGCTTCCCCACATTTCACGCCATCACCTCCTCTCCTGAATTCAGTAATTACACACAATCAGTCAAAAAAAAGAGCAATGTGTGGGCCTGACTTGACAGGTTGGCTATTTTTTAATTAGTTTCATATCAATAATTTATCGACTCTATCCACAGCCAACGAAAATGCCGTAAATTAATTTTCCTTAATTGTTCCCAAATGTCTTCAGGTTTAGCTACTCACGTTCATTGACTTGCCGATCAATTGTAAGCACAAAGATGGGAGCCAAAAAAAATGTAAGGTGTTCAATCGCAATGAAATGCATCGCTGCATCATACGGAATGTGCTGCACGGTGCATTATTTCTACACATTCTTTTGCTTTCCTGCACATTCTGTATGCATGGTTTGACTATGTACTCATTTTCTCAAGACTTCCTAGTGGTCTTAATATAGGCTGAAATATTGAATGCGGTCATATGAAGTATTTTGCATTTTTTCTACAATTCAGCACAAACTATATTATCACTGAGGACAGTGGACATTATACTAAGGTGATTATAATATAAAAATGAGGGTCAGCCTTACAGTAATTGCTGTTATTAGATTGCAATTATAAGAGTGGCACTCAGGATCTTGCCCTCTAAGGTGGCCTCCCCAGCATGTGTTAAACACGAAGAAAAAGAAGAGAGAAATAGACTTTGAACCAACATGGGACTGGCTTTCATGGTCTCACTGAGTTTTATAAAAAAAAAAAAAAAAAAATGACCAAATCTGGGGAAGAAAAAGAAGAGGATGCCACAGTTGATCGCTTATGAAGCATTATGTTCAGTTTAATTTCCCAGCAGGAAATCAAATCTTGTGAATTTATTCTCTAAGCCCAACAGAATATGGCCTTAATATTCCTGAAGCATGCCTCATATCTCCCTCTATCTGGACGACCATATTAATGGGCTCCGTCTTCCTGCTCCCCCTGTGACAGAATGTCCTGTCTGCTGTGCCTCGTGTCGTCAACCTGGAAAGCTGGAATAGCATGGAAAACGTCGGGCAAACTTCAGGAATCCCCATCACTTTCCCAGTTAGAATCATTTTAGCACTGCTTCAGAAAAGGGCGTCGGCATGGATACCCTGGGAGATCTGGGGGCCGAACACTAGGGGGAAAAGGTGACATTTTGTCAGGTGGGGCAGAATTTCTAGGTACACCTCGGGCTTCAGATAGTAATGCAGAAGTACGGTGAATATCGGACTGTCCCTTAACTAAAAGAGATAAACGTCATGCACCAGTATAGAAACATGCCTGCAGTTTTTTAAAGGCTTTTCCAGAAAAGAGAAAACGGACACGCAGACCATGCTGTAAGGAACAGCCAGGATATAACACGTAACACATGACATGAAGCATGGCATATTTTTGTTATTTATTGTCATTATTATTTTTTGCCTGAATGGAACAGTTGGTTTTTCTTGGCATCTCAGCATTTGTGCTGAAATCTGATTCATAATGTGACTCTGTTCTGAGGGGACCGATGTCCATTAGTGGAAAGGAAGAGAAGAAGAAGCAGCTGCAGAACATCTCTGACAGGATGCACACGCCGGTCCGAGTCCAGTGCTCAGAAGTGCGGACGGAGCGGCAGCGACGCCGTTAATAATAGAAGCTTCTCTGCTGGAAGGCTTCATGCGTGGGGATGCTGGGAGCCAAGCATGTGCGCTGACGACGGCGCAGCATCTCCGAAGAGGCTCTCGCCTGGCCGTGTCCTCGTTAAAGCCCAGCAGAATCCCGAATCGAGCAGGCGAGCCGCTCCGCTCTCCTCTCCAACCCCGGCGTATTTATTCGCATCGTGGCAACATAGTATTTTGTTGCCTTATATATATATGTGTGTGCGTGTGAAGCACTGCGCCTAAGGAAACATGAAAAAAATGTGACTGCATAGCATTACACTGGTGCTGATTTTAAACCAATCTATGCCAAGACCAATTCTGGGACCAAAAAGGAGTAAAACATGTGCTGCCTAAGTAACAGTACAATCTTCCAACATTCTGTTGAAATTATATGAGCGCTTATATACGTAATTGAATTGAATAAATAGTGACAATCACAATTTGCCATCCACTTTTTAAGAAAAACTCAGACAAGAAACAAAACATAATGGTAATTTACATAGTCAGCCAAATCTGAGTTTTTTAATTACATAAATGAATTGTTTAATGAACAATGGAATCTCATTGGTTATTTTCAGGGGCGGGTGATTATTATATTCACTGATTAAAATGAGAATATGGCTAGCTTTGCTTCCACACCCTTGCTAATCCTGTAGCCTATCCAGAGCAGAGTTTACTCTGCTTCACAGCCACCAATAACCACATAAGCTACAGGACGAATGCCCAAGGGATCTTATTACAGCTTGGATAATGGAAGCAGCTTAAATCTTTTTGTAGCAAAGCCTCACAATGCTATCATATCATCTTCTGCTTTTACAACCTCTATAAAAATTGCAGCAGCATCATTTATATTCCTCTGTCCATGTGTCAACTAAACTGGGCCAATTTTGCCAGGATAAATAGCAGAGACACACAATACTCCAAGTAGAAGATGACCGCATTCAAGCACAGCACAGATCTTGTGGCCTAGACTGTACATAGATCAGCGAAAGAAGACTAGATGAGACCCATGAGAAGCGTGACGGCCTGTTTGGAATCCTCTGTGCTCCAGCAGGGGGCAATCAGCACCATGCAGGCCTCCTTCCACCAAAAGAATACTAGAAGATAACCTCCCTGATTTATTTTTTTTCGTATAGTGTTCCCTTGTTCTCACAATAAAGCACCTCTGGTGACCTCAGTATGCACCTAATATCATTGTTGATCACATGTCCTAAAATAGTGGGAATTCAACTACCGAATGCTAAATTAAATGACTGACCATCACACCCCACAGGAAATATGCATTATTAATGACCTCACATGGATCACATGATCAACTGAGTGCAGCATGGGATATCCTGGCAACTCATTGAGTGACTCAGCATCACCTGTGTCGGTTTTACTGCCTAGCTCGAATTAGCATTACTAGCAGGAGCTCTGACAAAAGCAAAACCAGATAGAGGTTTGCCCAAAGCCGCAAAAATACCCCGCTGAGACTCGCCTTCCATCCCAGCCATCCATCCTGCACCTCCGTCAAAATCATTTCAGACCCCCGCAGGTAGGACTGACGTGCCTGTGCCTGAAAAATGCTTCAAAGTGCTAGCTGCACGTTTCGATCTGTGCTCTGCTCCCAGTGCCATAAAATGACTGAGCTCAAGTTACTTAGGTCAAGTAACGAACCCATCAAAACTTATCCAGCTCTGTTGTGTATCAAGAATCCAAAAAGAATCTGACCAATGACATCATCACCCTTCACTGTGAAATTTCTCCGTGTCCACTTACTGAACACGACCTTTAATTGCTATTTTGCCTTCTGATTAACTGTAGCGTGTTCCGTGTCTGTGCAAATATGTTATATGGAGCCGCCGCATTTTTTGTGTCTCAGTGAAGTATCTCGTGGCACTGGGCAGTGCAGTGGGAGATGCAGTGGGCACGGAAACAAACTCAGTTTAATAACAACTCTAAATGCAGTAAACATGCATAATATACATACAGGTACTACAAGCTACCACTTCATACTCTGGCTAAGCAATGTGATTAAAAAAACACAAAACCAGAAGCATTCCTGGGCATTAAACATAAACCTTGTTTACAGTCTCCTTCTGTCAGTCACATTCGACGAAGAGCAGTCATCTGACGGGCAGATTCAGGTTCTGACAACCAACTGCTTACTGTGGGTAGGGAGTGGGTTCTGGAGAGTAATGAGAGGCGAATAACGGTGAGGCAGGAACTGGATTAATCGCCGGGGGCCAGCTGCAGCTTGGGCCGCTGAGAAGCAACTCAGCCCGGCACGGCTACAAATAAAAAGACCCCAGTGTGGAGGAGATAAGAATGGGTGGGGCCACAGCTCGCTGGCAGGTTGAATTCTCTTATTTTGTTGCAGCACTTTGGATTTGTGTTGCTGTTATCCAGGGACAATTACATGATTTTTTTTAAGGTGTGGAGCATAAAAGGAGAGAAATATTTATATAAAGAGGGCAACCTTATCATTAGCTAATAACATGTTTTGAGTTAGTGAATGACAGGGGAGGGGCAATCTGGGGGCCAATCAGCTTTTAGTCTGTGTCGTTGTGACCCCGCCTCTGTATGTACTCCTGTTGCTACTGCTACTCTGTGTGTGCATGGACACTTAGCCTTATCATCGGGCTAGGCACAGGGTCATACAGTAGCTGCTTACTCGGTGGCCGTCGTTTAGCACACGATGTGGACATATTTGTTCATAAAGGTGCGTTGGGATGGCCATGGTGTGGGATGGGCAGCTGGAGACACAGGGGGAGAGAGACAATCCTAGTGGTCTTTGCTGGGTCATGATGTTATGGCCATCTTATGTAACTTAGATGAAAACTGATAGGATCTTGCACCTATCTTACACATTTGGATATCAGGTAGATGTGGTTGGATGGATCAGGGATTTAAGAACAGGAACAACGGAAAAATTAGGTCAGACAGAAAACTAAGCCACTCGCGAGGAAAAGGCAGTCAGTAAGGAACGGCACGAGTCAGGAGGATTTCTTTAAAGGTGAGGTTTTTTTGTATCTTTTTCTTAAACTTGTCGTGGTCCTCAGTGCCAATGAAAAGCGTAAGCCATAATACTTATGTTTTATTCTATAGGCCGACAAGCAGTAGGACTGCAGCCGGTTGGGGAATGTCATAAAATCCCAGATCTCTTCCACTCCAGAGGTACCTTCAGGAACTTAAGAACATAAAAAATTTACGAACGAGAGGAGGCCATTCGACCCATGAAGCTCGTTTGGGAATTAATTCAGCCATGAGTAAATAAAGGGAATTTCATGTATCCACAGCCTTGCATTTTGCAACAACGAGAAAAAGGTTTAGGTTTCATAACTTAGTATTTTGTTGCACTTGCACTTCTGAAAGTGTCGCCCAGTTCAGCATGTAGCACAGCCTTGCGTCCTTTGTTGCCTTAGATGAACAGCAGGCTTCCCCTATTCAGGACTACTAGTTTGAATATAGGGGTATGTTTGGAACCTCAAAAAATGGGAAAGTATGGAATACTCAGATTAAATAATTACAACGAAACACACTTCTCATCTCAGTCTCATTATTGATTCCCTCTGCATAATAAAAAGTGGTTTGAGAGGAAACTTTTGCAGTGCCAGTTGATGTTTAGGAAGCAACAATCACCGACTGTCATGTCCTGCCCACCACGTCTGCTTGACCCTCCTGTCTCCTCCCTCACGTGGTCCTGATGAGCTACACATGATGCTTGTTACCCCAAATTAGTCTCTGTATTAAAGTCCCTATTTTCCGTATCTTCACTTGTCTCGTCATTAACATCGCTCCTCTTGTCAGCCTGTGTACTTCCTCTTGTTTTGATCCCTCGCGGTCCTGTTTCTTTTCAGTCCCTGTTTGTTTAGTTTCATTTCAACGAACTCCGACCTGCCCCTGAGTCCTGCATCCCTTGTATTGTGAATGCGGCTAAATGCATTAACACGTAACAATTCCCATAATGAAGATTCAAGCAAATTCATGATAATCAGATCACAGAAAAAGGCTGTTGTGGAACATTAATGCATGTACTGCTTTATAAATAGGATGCCTTTTAAAACAATATAACCAATTATCAGCAATCAGAACAAACAGTGTGTTGTATTGGACATTTTCTTTTCTGTTTTGGATTCTTATCGCTGTATGAGGATTACTGTTGAAGCAGCACAACACCCAATAACAGCCCCAACTTGTACCCTTTCATTTCAGACATTATCTCTAATGCATAAATAACAAATTAGCATCATACTAGCACTTTGGGAAACATCACTGTCTAGTCCCCCAAAAAGGCTATCACAACATAACACAAAAGGCTATTACAACATGACAAAAAGGCTGTCACAACTAGGGTTGCCATATTTGGTGAGATGAAACAAAGGATGTGTCCAGGGATCGGAATATTAATGAGTTTTCATGTTAACTGACCAATCGGGTAGTGCTTCTCTTATGAATATTAATGAGTATCCTGTAACCACCCTGTACAACAAAATTTTGCATCTGGGGAAACCCGGAAGTATAGTAACTTTACACTCAACTCTCGTTTTCCGGTCTACACACAATTGACACATATACGTATACACGTATACAAGTCTTTTTCAACAAAAGTGCTTTGTCAAGCAATGTTTGTTAAACATCAAGCAAACAATGTTATTCATTGTTCACACAAAAACAGGAATAAAGTGTCAAAGTAACAATGGTTTTCAGAAGGTGACACTTAAGGATGTGAATATTGTTTTTTTTTTTACAGTAAACATGCACAAGTCTTGCAAATACTGTGTGATGATACTGAGTGGCTGCTGTGTATTGAAAGTTGGTGTCTTTTCCGTCACTTGGTACTGTACTGTAACTTGCAACACTGCGTCATACAGGTTGCAGTGCTAAACCTGAAAAAAAGCTGCCTGGACACCTAGACAGGGGTCCAAATAGAGAACGTGTCTAGGGAAACCTGGACGTATCACAATACAAAACACAAGTCTATCATAACATAGCACAATAGTACCGTCAAAGAATAACAAAAATGCTGTCATCACACAATACAAAAGTCTATCCCAACACAACAGAAATACTGTAGCTACCACCAGATAACATAAAAGGCTATCATACAACAGACACACACTACGGCCGCTACTCTGGAAAATGAATACATTAAATAAGATTTGCGGCCTTTGACTTTTCTAATATCAACCCACATACAATACCCCCCCTCCTCCCCATTTCAAAGCCTTTGACAAATAGATATCTTTATGGGAGCAGAGCCCAGGCATGCAATGAGAATGAGAACACACATAAGAGAATGTCTGTGTGAAGCAGTAACAGAAGGACAAAAGTAACAAGACTATTCAGTAAATTCTTTGTTCTACTTTCCTTTTCATATATCCAGAGTAATTTTCTTAGGCAGATCGGCATATCTGCTGGACTCTCAACATTGACAATAATATTCACTCACTCCCCATCACATGGACTGCTGTACCCAGACTGTAGGGGAAGATCGTGGTGCAGGAGGTAGTGCTATCTTTTGGTAAACAGTTATGGGGCAAACAGAGGGTTGCAGGTTTAAGCCCTGGTTCCTATATAAGAGTAGAAATATGCTATATAAATGCAGTCCATTTACCACATTCTTCTGTTGCCGTATATACTCATGTATGCCAGGTATACCCCTGTATACATGTTCATTTTTCTATTTACTTATCAGACATGTATGTATGGTACAGCTGTTTCTAGCGCTGTTTTGCACTTTTGAACAAGATGCCAAACTGCATTCCGTTGTCTGAGACCTTGTACTTTGACAGTAAAGTTGAATTTAATCTAATTGTGTGCTTCTTTGTGTGCGTGTACAGGGTTAGTATTTAGTGATTACATTACCAGTGCAAGTGCATCATAATGCAAGCACTCTGTGCTCAACAAGCCTGGGCATGAGACACCAAAGAGTGATTTCAGAGCCGCATTCAGCGACTGTGGGGCAGCCAAGCACAATTATAATACCAAATGCAGTGTAGCGGAATGCAAAGTGGAAAAGGCAGTGAACGCTTGCTGGTTCATGAGCGACTCACTGATCTGGATCAGTCAAAATGTCTGTCTGTAAGAAGTGCTCAAGTATAAAACTGTAATTTATGCAACCCCCCACCAGTCTACTGAGAAAGTAAATGAAACAATGGCCTTGAAAGTGATCCCTCGCATCTCGTGTGGGGTTTTCGTACTATTAGAAAATGAAAGTTTGAATACTGGGGCCATCATTGATTATGATCTAATTAGCAATTACACATGAGGATTACACGACTGGAGTTCAATTAAAAATGCTGATTGAGATTTGGTGGATGGGGGGAGGGGCGGAGGGTCTGGCTTCCTTGGCAAAGAAGGGGCTCATTCTGCTGATTCAAACATGGGTTCTTTTTGGTATGGTATGTTTACTGTATATTAAAATAAAGTGCAAACCAAAGATAAAACCTGATAAAATATATCAAGTTATAGGATAAATGAAGGGCGGGGGACAATGTCACTGATCTGTCCCGTTGGACTCCAAGACACTGAGGGTCAAATGTAAAACGTGGTCTGGTGTTCATAATGGCAGGAATGCCATGTCACCTTTCCATGGAGACCTCCATCATTTTGTCCATGTCACCTTTCCATGGAGTCCTCCTCCACTTTGGCCATGTCACTTTTCCATGGAGACCTCCTTCATTTTGGCCATGTCACCTTTCCATGGAATCATCCTTCATTTTAGTTATGTCACCTTTCCATGGAGACCTCCATCATTTTGTCCATGTCACCTTTCCATGGAATCATCCTTCATTTTAGTTATGTCACCTTTCCATGGAGACCTTTATCATCTTGGCCATGTCACCTTTCCATGGAGACCTCCTCCACTTTGGCCATGTCACTTTTCCATGGAGTCCTCCTTCATTTTGGCAAGTCTGGATGGGAGCAGAAACCAGTGCAAGCCACCCAGCAAAGAGCAGCTCCACTCACTGGTGCAGAAAGGAAGCGTGATGGGATCCTGGGTACAGATGGCACACGACTTCCCCCTCCCTCTCCAACCCCTCATAATGGGATTTCTAATGAACAGCTGTAATAATATATTATGCTATCAGACTACATATTACAACATGCTTAATGAAGTTTACAACAGAGACCCGAGAGGGAGTCTTTTTGACATTCCCGACATTGCAGATTAATAACCAGGCACGTGCTGCTTACTCACAAAGACACTCGCCCACCCCCTCACCTATCTCCCTGTAATGAGGACCCAACCTGGCGTCCAGCTCCATCCGGGACAAGCCAAGGAGAATGTAATGGTTTGCAGGAGCATCTCCATAGCAACACTGCTCACTGTGGCTAGAGCCTTCTAACAGCTCATTTGAGCATATGTTTTAATTTAATTTGTTGACATACATAGAATGTAGAAACTACAGTAACCCTGACCTGGATAAACAGAACATGAATGTATTGATTTAGATATCGAGACCCTTGATTGCAAAATAAGGTTGATGTGTATTTTCTGTTTTGACCCAAATACCTTTTCTTACCGCAATCCAAAATATTGAATTATAGCATGCACTGACTAGTGAATAAAGTATATTTCAATATAGTACTGTTCCAGTGTTAAACCATATTATTGACAAAATATGGCAACCAAAAATATTTGTTTACATTATGGAACATAAAGACCATAACATTGTACTAGTGTAACAGTATTGTCTTGTGTAAAATGAATATCTTAATGGCAATTCATTATGCTGCTACAAAGGATTATTTACATTGTTTTTTTAAATTAATGGGGTGCAGAATATTTCTGTTGCCAAAACAGAAACTTTTATCCTATTAATACAATGTTAACATAAAGAATGTTGAAATGTTGGTACAGAATCTTTATGACAGGGTTCTAAATGCAAGTCGGAATTATCATTTGTCATTTTTTCTGTGAATATTTCATCTTCTATAGCCTATAGCATGCCAATATACCCCCAAACAGGAAAGGAAAATGGGAAAGCAGGCTGTGACAATGATCAAAGATGTGTATAACATGGGCCGGTGCTGACTCTGAAAAATATGGTCGACTACCAGTTAAAAAATATGTGGCTCAAAACAGCAGTAGCAAAGCTGGGGCATTATTAAATCATTCAGCAGTAGATTGCCTGCAGTTGAATATATTCTCTCTTTCTCAGGCCAACACCATAAATCTGATTTTGCATCTGCAGCTCAGACCTGTTAATGATATATGCTCTGCGGTGGTCTCTGCGGTTTCCACCCATATTTTATATCAGGTCCGAAGTGTTCGACATATTTACTTGGGTGACAATTTAATTATCATAATTTTTAGGAACAGATGTACATTATTATACTTATAGATGGCATAATTATCCTGGAATATTAGGAATAAATATTGAATATTGAAATAACCAGTTCATGATCTCAAATTTCTCATTTATATAAATGTTCATAACTAATCTATCCATCCAAACCGCTTGTTCTATTAATGGTTGTGGGGAGTGCAGAGTCTATCCTGGAGGTTACCTTTACAAGGCAGGGAATAACCCAGATGGGGCACCATCCATCCATCCATGCATGCATGCATCACCACTTACCCAGTACAGGATTACAATGAAACCTGATTGTAAGTAAAAACAAAATTCAATCATTATAATGTATTTGCAAATAATTAGCATTTATTATGTATATCAGTATTTGAAGATTGTGTTGATGCCATGTAAACACCATGCTTTACGTGACATTAAGTGTGACAGCTGCTTTAAGTCATGTATGATACCCAGTTATAAAAATGCCAACTTAAACAGAATAATAAAACAAACACGAAGAACCCACTGGCTTTGCCATGCCACCTGAAGAGCTGCAGCTGTTATCCGCAGGAATCCGCCTGCCTTGGGTGTTGATGTTGATATTGGGCAGGCACACTGCTTGGATGACATGCCTCGAGCACTTCCCGGCAACCTGAAAAGCCAAACCGAGGGTGTGGAAGCCATTCTGCTTTGCTAGGTGACCCACATGCTTGTTTTATCCTTCCATTCCAAGTTTTATTGTTGTTGTTCAATACAGAATGCCACATGCTTCATTATTATCAACACAAATGGTTACCAGAGGAAAAAACTATTTAAACCCACACAAAGCACCTTGAGAAAATCTTTTTAAAAATGTATCATACTGAGACATACAGGGCTTACCTGTCTTGCAGGGGAGTAAATCTAGGACAATTCCTTTTTGTTGATAAATAACTGGCTTTTGACGGTTTAGTATTTTTTTTACGCATGTTCGAGAGACCTCTTGCGGGATATTTGTCAGGAAACACGCTGTAACTGGTGCACTGCACCTCTATCTGTTCTTCAAAGCCTCCTGCCTATATGTGTCTCACATCTTCCAGGCAGACAGAAGGACGTTGGAGTACGTTCCTACAAAATCTCCAGATAAAAGCTCTTCTGCAGTGTTACTTCCAACCATAGCATATAAATGCTCTCATTCCTCACATGACAACCCTCAGCTGGGAGAAATGAGTGACAGAAATATATGTGTGTGTGTGTGTGTGTGTCTCTCTCTCTCTCTCTCTATGTATATATATATATATATATGGCGCTACTCCTCTCTGTGTAGGTAGATACTTGAAGGTAATTGCCTGAGTTTTTAAATTTTATTCCAGAGTGGAACACAATCATTTTTCATGGTTCAGTATCATTTATGCAAGTAGCATGTAATTGATAATTATGCTCATCTTATTACGGTAACAGCATCTCTTCTGGAAACATATCCCTGGGAAAAAAGTAAATGGCATTTTTCAACTACTCCAGAACTTTCCATTACAGGATCAAAAAATATGTATACATAAATACTAGAAAGGGTATGTTTATTTGTTCATATAAAGTGGCAAGATTGTGGGACAAGTGGGATGGTGGGACCATGATAATTCTAGGTGAACCAGCTCAATCCTTTGCTTGGAAACAGAAGAAGATGTAGCCTGGTCTAGTGCAATAAGTGATCTCGAGGTAAACAAGCGAGGACACAAAAAGACTCAATCACTTCGACTCACCCACTGGGCCTCTTGCAGACTCCTCTCACACTCAGCAGCCTGCTGACTGCTCTCACACTGAGCTGTGATACTGCTCAGTTGTAACTCCTTGTATGTTGCATGCTGTCTGTATAATCTAATTTTGGACCAAGAAATATCTCAGTGTTATTTGGTGTGCAAGTGAGCTTCAGGCAAAGTTCCACAAAGTTTTTTTTTTTTTTTAGAAAGTATGATAACGTAGTTTGAATACTCCAGTCTTTTTCATAAATGCATTTACAAAGACATCACGTGCAACTGATTTTGGAATTAGAACCAGAATTTTATGCACCAAGTAAGTAAAATACAAGGAATTAGTTTTGGCGCAGGTAGTGTCAGGAAGTGTACAATTAACTGTCAAGACAAAAGTACAAAAAACAATAAATAAAATAAAGATTAAATAAGGTTATAAATAAAGATATGTAAAAATATCGTGGACATAAACAAAGGTGAGATAACCAGATGTAGGGAACAATCAGCTTCGAGCTATATGCAAATCAGTTTCTAAAATCAATAATAGTAAGTTAGCCAGCAAAGCTAATTAGTTTTATTGATTTATTTTTAATATCATTTTTTGCTTTTCAAAATGTTTAATTTACATTCTGTATATTTTGTAAATCTGTAGGC
>JAABNX020000106.1:10487524-10502106 GCA_015163995.2 Mormyrus lacerda | reverse complement strand
CCTAGGGAGTTTTTCCTTGCCACCGTCGCCATCGGCTTACTCACTGGGGGGGTATTTATGTGGCAGAAATGTGAAGCACATTGAGACAATGTAATGTTGTGATAACGCGCTATATAAATAAAATTGCAATTGCAATACTAGTCATTCCTGTGAGTAACAAAGTGTGAACACATTGTACAAAGTAAAATATATTTCTTGCATAAGAAATCAGGGTATCGCTGGACAGGACTGTTTTGGCAGACATAGTTCTCACTAAAACCATGCTAATGTTAAAGTCACTAAGGTTGAAGTAAAATCTGATTAACATTCCCTCAGAGAAACAGGTATGGGGCAAAAATAACTGTCATAACTGATGAGGCAATATTATGGTTCTTATATGAACAAACAAAATTGGGATGATTCAAAATTAGCCTCTGGGGAAATTAAAAAATTTACACAAAAAAACATTACAGATCAAAGACTATGAAACATGAGCCTTTGAAGAACTTTACTGAAGGCACTGGTTGGGATTAGTGTCTCCCTCACTGCAAAGAGTTTTGGACTATTGACCAAAAATCTGACCAACTCTAGTTCTTGGAATAAAGCAGCAACCCAGTGGGCTGAGACTGGATTTCATGCTTGTGACCCGTGTACATAGCCCATGTGTACGTCGTGTAAGCAGCTGTATGTATTTGTTAGCGGGAATACTGGTGTTCCCGAGTATAGCGTGTGCCCTTACCTGTGTTGGATGTGTAATCCTGATGTGCGCTCGTTTTGTATAATCACCTACCGTGGATGAGCCTTCCTGTCTAGTGAGTAACCTCCACACGTTTGCCTACCATGCCGTCGGCGTATTAATCTTCATTATTGTAGATTATAAGGTCGGATATAAAGAGCGGCTTTGTGTAAACCTGTTTTTCTTCGTCGATCGTTTGTCGTCGCTTGATTCCTCGGTTTGTCCAGCGTTGCATTATGATTTTTTGTTTGTTTTTATGTTTTTGGGAATTAAAGGTACATTTACTGCATAAGTCAAGCTTTGTTGTTGTTCTGCTTTGTGATAACAAAGTGAGTACTCACTCAATCAAGCGAGTATTTATCTGCAGCATTTGCACAAACAGCACAGTCAGAGTAAACCCTCCCATCTTCACATAGTTTGGATTTAACCAGGTAACTCAAGTCTGATGTGAAACCCAATTAATTCCCGATGGATGAAACTGCAAAATGTGCAGCTGTACCAGCCGACATTGTTTACAGGCAGCTGATTAAGGTGGTTGATGATCCTGGCTGCTGCCTGCCCGGTTTCAAGAACCATTTAATTAAATTCCCCATGATCAACACTGTAGACAGCGTGGTATCAAATTAATATGGTACTTCAAGGCAGATTTATACTAAGACTATGGCATAGAATAGTTTAAAGGCAGCCACTCTGAAATGAAAATCTGAACGAATGGGAATCCTTTACTGAAGTGGAACACAGGCTTCATTACTCTGAGGAAGCTTCTGTCACAGTCAGGGGCGAATACAGCAGTGGGCCCATAGTAGCACTGGCCTTAGCTGAAAGCTGATTGGCCCCTAGAGTGTCCCCTCCCCCGTCACTCATCGAATCAAAACATATTATTGGTATTTTATATGATTTATGGCCCCACTTATGTCCTCCACCTTAATAATTCTTAGAATCAGCTCTGGTCAAAGCGGGTCTCGTCCCTCCTGAGCCAAGAGAGTCTTTTTTGAGGAGGAGGCCCAAGGGAGACAGAAATTCAGCCCGTGCAAAAGTGTGAGAAGACTGGATTTCTCTCGTTCTCGTTGCTCCTGTGAATGAATGAAAAGGTGCCTGTCGACGACACCTATAGTTCTCAGGGTGACGAGAAGTGAATGGCGATGGATAGACCGAGTGGATTCTTCTGGATGTTTGTGACCTCCATGCTCTTCCATGCTGAGAAAAAAGGCTTATTTTTTTACCCTCAAAAAAGAATGTGATTTGGAATCTGATCGCCTTCCAACCCCCAAGCACATGGCAGCATGACGCTACGCTTGCTCGAGTAGCCGATATCGTGTGAAGGTGGGTACAACCGAAACTGGGCTGAACAGCGCAGCGTTGTCTTCGCTGTGTGGCAGCTGACAGCTGTCAGCATTTCGCGTCGGAGTCCCCGGAACGTCTGAGTGCTGAACGCATAAATCACTCAAAGCAAGATAAAAACGGCCTAGATCCCCCTGTCGACATTTAATTCACCAAATGCCAGATGTCTTATTTCGCTCACAAAAAAATAAATAAATAAATAAAATGGAACAGGTGGTACGGCAAATAGAATTTTCAAGCAATAAACTTCGATTGATACAGGAGAAAAATAATTACAGGGAACGGGTGTTGTTACCGAGGTACTGAACATTGTGACAGTCGGTAAATTCACACACGCATCACAGTGCCACTACATGATAACGGAATGCATATAGAGTTTCTCTGAGAGAAAAAAAAACATGTGGGCGTCTCTCTGCTGAGTACACTGCTGTTTTCTGGTCATGGAGATGGAGAAGGCGGTTAGCTGTGTATCACTTTTGGCAGCGCTCCCGTGAAAATCATTATAAATAAACCTGCTACAGTTATTCACTTGTGATCCACATCACAATGCAAATCAAACTACGCAGAGTGGCTAGCGGTCTCATCTAGAAATCTTCATTGTATCAGTAATGCTATGTCATCGCGGGGTACATCCGTATATTTTTTAAGCGTTCCTAATAGTATACTTATGTTGTTACTCCAGAGTTCACAGTAATCACTCACAAGGAGACTGGTACAACATAAACGGCCACACATTTTGAATTAGCATATTTATAGTAAGGTCACAGAATCAGCAGTTTTATGCAGCCTGACGGGTGACAGATTTGGGTAATAACTTGTATATTCCCGGGGCCTCAGAGCACCAGCTGCATGTTGGAGTGGTGCGTAATGAGCGCTTTTCTCCATCCGCATGGAGAGCACTCTCTTCAGCCTGGCTATGGCTCGCACTCCATTAGCACACATTCATTCCTATTAACCTCAGCGACCTGGGAAGGATTTCCACAGCGACCTACGGCAAAATTAAAGAGCACCCAGGGGACCAGCTCGAAGCGGACCTCACCAGTGAGAGGTTTAAAAAAATTAAAAGCATGTACAGGTGGGGAGCAGAGCAGGCCTGGCCTATGATTGGAGGATCTGACAGCCACTGTGCAGCCAATCTGGGTACCTGGTTTGAGGGCTTGGTAGAGAAAACATAAAATGGCAGCAAACCGCTTTCACAAGAGCCCTTTGGTTGCTCTGCTGTTTACAGCTAAGTCGTTCTGAGTCTTCGCCTTACCTGTATTAGTATCCCGGCAGTGGATCACAGATGGCAGACCTTTGGCCGTGGTAATGGAAAATTTAACTGGTGGTGCCATTAGTTTCCTACTAGGTTAGCGTTCCTGCTGGGAGCCACAAGGATACAGCGTTTAACACTGACTGCAGTTAGATGTGCTCCCACTGTGTTATGTAACACCCCTCGCTATTGCAAAGAAGCAGTGATCCTCTCTGATGGCTATGCGTGATGGTTGAATCTTTAAATCTTTTACTTTAACCCGTCCGATGGCTCCAGCTAAAACACAATGCAGTGAATCTTGAACTCAAACTCAGAAAACATGACCATTCTGTGCAGTTAGCTCCAATGCTGGTTAAGTGCCTTAATGCACATTCTAAATAATGACGTTTATCAAACGTTTAAATAATATCAGAATTTCCACCAAAAACTACTTGCCAAACTTGGACTCTTCTTGAAGTCCCTGTGTCAGGTTCTGCTCACCCATTTTTCTCATGGCATTGCAGATATTCCTATTTGCTTTCAAAATCCTCAGTAATGGAAATCTCATCCCAGAGATAAACACCACGGAGGCTTCAGGATGCCTGCTAAGGCTTCATCCCCGTTATTACATCATTTTCTTTGACAATACGTGTGGGTATTGTCAAACATGTTACCAGAGCTCATGTAGAGGAAACTACTGCTGCTTTGTGGCAGACTCCATCAGACTGTTTAAATCCCCATCCCCAATATCAGTAATCATCCACCCATTCATATTGCATTCCCTTTTATCCGGTACAAGGTCACAGTCACCTTGAACAGGATGCCAGTCCATCACAGGGCAGACTCACAGCATCACCCACAAATTAGAGATGCGTATTCACCTAACTGCATTTCGTTGGACTGTGGGAGGAAGCCCCCTCATCACAGTGTGAACATTCATGGCATGGGTGGGATGACACCTCCACCTTCAACGATATGAGTGCTACTCGCTGAGCCACCCCAGCAATAATCATGGTGCTTATTTTTTTCCTTTAAATGGAGGTAAATATGGACTAGACAAATGAGCTCCAAAGGTCACTTTGTACTGAAACCTTTAGTCAAGGACTCTTGGGGCAGGCAGTGGTCTTTTTCCTACAATCAAAAACCTATATTTGCTTTTAAGTCAAAACCATTAATGAAGCAAGTCTTTTCTTTGGCTCTTTCGCTTTTTATTTCGATTTACTTTACAAAGTGGTTCACTTTACAAAGACTTGTAGGTGAAGTTGGAGCCTGAGCCCTCAGATGTTGACTTATTGAAAAATAATCTCTTTCACAGTTCAGTAGGGTTATGTGTGGCACCCGTCACCCAGGTCATCCTGGCAAACGTCATCTGTAGCCCCTGGAGATGAAAGGACTCAAGCTGCACGCCTCAACCTGCAGTTTAAGGGCTCTTCACCAGAGGCATCATCATGCATTGGTCCGACATAAGCTGTCCTGCAATGATTCAAAGGTTACTCACTCTGTGGAGGTGAGGGGTTTGGCTGAATCAGTGACAGCAAACACAAGCATGATGTTACTAATGTCCTGGATGTCCACTTTTTTGAAGGTGGCACTGGAGATGTCCACTCTGCAATGATGACCCAGTCCGTGGCAGCTCTGTGGTACTGCCCAGAACCTGGGCTGCACTTTGTCAGGGGCTTCTGGGGAAGATGTTGCCATCTTTAAAAACCTCTGTTTGATAGGTGTTATTTTTTCCACCAGCACCCCTCTTCTTTATCAAAAGAAATTGCATCGAAAACTAATATCCTTTGATTCCACTGTAGGGGGTACTATTCAAGCCACCCATGGAGCAGAACCTCCCATTTTCATCCTGCTATGAACAAACTATGCAGCTCACTAGATGAAGGGAGCCTGAATGAGGAGGTAGGGTGGGGTGGGGAGGGGGTGAGGCCGCCACATGGGGGCATGGCCAGCTCACAAACAGTCCTTGCAGAGTGCCACCTGGCCTTTGCGGAAATCCCGGCACGGACAGAGGCGGCGGTACTTGGTGCTGAGCCCGGCGCAGCTGAAGAGCAGTGGATCCTTTTGAAGGCCGCATTCCCTGCGCATGACCGAGAAGGCGGGGAAGATGTGGTTCATCTCGGCTTCCAGCCCTTCGCACTGCACCTCCAGCCTGGAGAAAGAAAGGAGATGTGTGGCCAGCTTTACACTCAGCCAGGAAAGACCATCGACGGCTTCCCGCAGTGACAAACCACCCGATTCTCTTAAAGCTGAAGGCACGAGCCTGATGGAGCAGAGCATGGGGGCTGCAGAGCCAGGGGCTCACCGGCTGAGGGCCTCTTTGTTGTTGATGAAGCGGAAGAAGGCCGGCTCGCAGACTAGTCTGGCATGGCGGCATGCCTCTACGCACGACTGGCCCTCCGAGGAGACCAGCAGCCGGAGGGCGCTCAGGGGAGGCCAGGAGGGCGGTGCGCTGATGTTGGGGGCCCAGCCAAGGCCAGTGGAATTGGGCAGGGTGACGAAGGGCCACAGCGCACTCCCTGACCTACTTCTGGAAGAGTTAGCTGGAGGGTATGGCGTGTCAGGGGTACAGAAGTCCTACAAGGGATAACACGCGAAACAACAATTAAAGCGTGAAAGCGTGCAAGCTGTCCTGGTCCCTCCCCCCAGCCCCAAAGGCAGGCACATGTGCATCGCACCAGGTTCTGACCCACTGAGCTGATCTGTTTTAAACACATGGAGCCAGCGATTAGGCAAATCCCCAGCAGGCCGTTTCGTGTCCCCACAATAACATCATTTTCTGATGCACCAGCGACTGCCCCCTCCAGTCCTGCTTATTACAAAAGCTTAAGGTTTTATCTCCCCCTCCACACATCCCACAATACTTTCTACCCCCCCCCCCATCCCATCCCGTCCCGTCCCAGACAAACGAGTGCAGGAATGGAGCCCGGAACAGCAAAAAGGCCAAACGGCAGGATAACCAAACCGTAATCTGCTAAAGGGGGAAATAAACAGATCCGGGGGGATCTTTCAGGCCCACTAAGGGGCAGGGCCACATACACACACACCACATGCTCTTCATGGCCAGGGAGGGGTACACGCCTATCTGACACGGTACACGTTAGTGTGTAAAAAATCAATGCATGTTTCAGTTTCTTTCTTGTAATACTTAGAGCATTTCTGGAAACAAAAAATAATCAAAACTCAGGCAAGGGCACAAGGTTTACTTTTGCTTGTGTGTGTCTCTGACAGTTTATGGCATCAACATTCAGCAGACAAGGGGAACCCAAATGTCCCTGCGAGCCCCAGGCCATCCACTGGGGCTGCTGTGCTTTTGTACGGTGCATGTGTATCTGGTCGCTTGTGAGTTACCAGTCCCCACCTGGTGCTGGATGTAGGCATGGACCCTCTCCAACATGCCCTCACAGGTGTACTCATATGGCAGGTAAGGCTCGACCTGCAGCAATGACAAACATTAAACTGTTTTGTGTTTCGTTGTTGCTTCTACGCGGCCCTCCGTCCAGTTATTAGTATAACAATGAGTAAAAAAACTCAAAAATTTCAGATTTAAATTGCTGAAAAGGTCGGGCTGTTAAATCCCTGACAAGGCTTTCTGAGATGTGTCAATAGGACTTCTCTGTGTGTTTCTGTGTATGATAGCACTGTATTAGAGCTACTGAATGCACACCTAGAAACAAAGTCTGAGAGCAGTTTTGAACACAGGTATAAATACCCAAATTTTTAAGGTGAGTATTCCTGGAAAACCTAAATCCCACACAGTTTTTTGTTCATAAGAGATGCTTAGTGTGATCAAACATACTGTACACCAATGTAACCATCTGCCAATAAAATCACCAGGGCCCGAGTGCGTACCAATCACGACGCTTTCTCTCTCAGTTTTCTGGGTTGTCTCCCCCGTGGTCATTTTTACTACTCACCTTGCTTGTAATCAAATGATATCTGTTCTTTTAATCAGAGCAGACTCCCTTGGTAATTACCAATGTGTGCGCCCATAATTGCTTCTGCTTTTGCGACAAATTGAAATCAGCAACTTAACGTGCCACATTTGGAAGCCCATTAAGAGCTGAGGAATCTTTTCTCTTCACGACTGAATGCCCATGACACTGCCGACAGCGAACAGGCGCCGGCAGCGATGTTTAGGTGAATGTTGTTATAAATATACACAATACAGAATAACCTCAAGTGAGAACAAGTACCAAACTGTTGGGTTTATAAGAATAAATAAAGCAGAGGATGAAGGATTGTACAAAGTATGCTGGTAAAAATGTGTGTGTGCTGCAATGCTGAATATGCTGTATATTCACTTTATTACATCATATATATTGTCTGGATGTCTGCTGGGCGGTACGGTGGTTATCACTGTTGCCTCACACTTCTGGGGATAGGGTTTGCGTCTCGAGTGCTTTGTCATCATGAGGTTTCTTCTCTGGGTTTTGCCTCTACAGTTGAAAAACAAGCTGACTGAATGAGCTGTTGTAGAAAATGGAAGGATGGTATGTCTGCTGATACATTTTATGATGTACAAAGCATGGGTCCACCCACCCATCCATCCATCCATCCATCTAACCACTATTCTTGGTCACTGTTGAGGGGATCATGGGACCAATTGCTGTGAATTGTTTTAAGATTAAGAACAAGATGGACTTAATTGATCTGCTGCATACAGCACCGAGAAAGTAGGGTAGAGATGAGCACACGTATAGTGCCAAAGCAAAAAAGTGCAAAGACAGCACACATGTGATGCAAAGAAAGTGAACGTGGTGCAAGAAAATTTAAAATAGTACACAGTACAAGACAGGACATTATACTATTACAAAACTGTTTAAAGGTAATGATAATAATATTACCATAATACTATCAATACTGTAATAATAGTATTAGCGTGGCTTCATACCTCCAAGAGTATGGCTCTGATTCTTGGCTGTGCATGTGCGTGCATGTGTGCGTGCGTATGTGTGTGTGTGTGGGGAGTTTGCATTCTCCCAGTGTGGGAGCATGTGCTCTGTGATGGCCTGGTATCCCGTCCAGGCATCGCCCTGCCTGGTTCCCTGTGTTTCCTTAGATAATTTATACGTTCACGTAACCCAAACCAGACGGAAGCATTATTATTCAGCCCAGAGAAAAACTGGTTCTTCGGTGAGCTGCTTCCCGATTCAGCTGCAGGTCTTAATTCCCTTTATCTTGTTTTTAATGCGATAGATAATGAAGAGAGCAGAGCTGGTGTGCTGAGCCGGACAGTAGGAGGCGCTGCTCGTGCTCATCGGGTCACAGTGCTGTGCATTTAAGCTGATCAGGCACAGAAGCAGAATGGAGGCTCCGCGTCTCGTCATGCTGCAGTGAGCCGTACATTCAGTGTCTGGAGACTGATGCTTCTCTGAAACGCCACGTCCTGCATGCTGATCTGAAGGTCTCGCATGGCACAGGCAGGACGACCCTGCGGCATCCATCCATCCAATTTTACACCCACATTTATGGCACACATGAAACATGAATAACAAACGTGTTTTATTTGAAATTTTTATTTTGCCTCCATATGAATGACTTCCTGACTGTACCATCACTTTGACATTAGACACAAAATTGCACAGTAAAGCCACCAGCGTTGACACCTACAGTGTTTATATGAGGGCAACTGCTTTCAAATGAACACTGTAAGAGCTCAATAAGCTCTGCAAATGTTAATTTAACACTGCGATTTTTGCTGGGTTTGCTTCCTCCAGGCATATGGGCTTTATCACCTCCAATTTCTAAGGCAAACATAGGGGATAGTGTGTATATATACTGAGTTTCAGGAGAGGCTTGAAAGGGCTTCACACAAAAGCCCATGGCCCCAAAGCGTCTCCTTCAAAGAGACATGTGCTGGTCGGCCATGAAATCTGCTGGCCACCTTCTCATTGCAGATTCATGTACAAAGGAATCTGAAGACTGTTTACGTCCTGGAAAAAAACAATAAAATGTCTATAACACAGGCAACCTTGATCCTGAAGTGCGGGTATCCAGCAGATTGGAAAACCTGCTGGGTACCAGCACTCCAGGATCAGGGTTGCTTACCCCTGAGCCAGAGAATTAGAAATAATAAATAACTTAAATAAAAAACTTTAAATAAGGCGCTGGCAGCATCTGTAAAGGGATCGTTGCTCTGGTTGCGGTTCCCATTGTCCACATAAAACTGTGCTCATTTTGTTCCTGCTGTGCTCAGAGCTGCAGGGTTGTGTCCATGCAGCCTTTCATGAGCCCAGATATGCATAACTATATGTTTGGCAGTAACTTCAGCTCTGAAATTCATATTTTTCCTGCGTAAGTCATGGAAAAGCAAGATGATAAAATAGTTACCAAGTAAAAACTAACCACAGAAATGAGGAACCGGTGCAGCTGAGCTGGCCTGGAGCTGAGTGGCCTGTAGATGGGACAGGACTGTGTGTGTGTATGTGTGTGTGTGTGTGTGTGTGTGTGTGTGTGTGTGTGTGCGTGTATGGAGGGCAAGATGAGGTATTGCCGTGACTGGCCTCCACTGGAGTGTGACTGTCTGAGTCCGTAGCCGTACAGGCACTGGGCCAAACAGCCAGAACAGAGACCACAACAGAAGCAAAAACACATGTACTTCTGAAAGCCGTGACTTGCTGGGACATAGAACCATCACCAACACGCCCCAGTGGGTCCACGTAACAACACCTCCCGGCCCCCCATCTTGGGAATTCGGTAGCTCCCTGTCCTACTTATGCACCTTTAATTATGTAACGATCGCCCCCCCCCCGCTGAATGGCCCCCAGCTGGCTCACACTAGCAGAGGACTTGGAATAATTGAAACGGAAGGAAGACAGCGGAAAAAGGCATTTAATCTCTGTGGCCGCGCCCGGCGGGTTAAGCTCCCTTTATTAGCTCTGTGCCCCCCCCCCCACCTCGACTGGCAGCTGCCTGGGCCATTCCCTCTCAGGGAAAACCGGCTATGATTATACTCTCTATCCTTGCCAGGATCCATGGACTCCCCAGACCGGAACATTCCGGAGATTTCCGATCTGGTCCCCGGGCACCGGCTCACGTGTGGAGTACTGGTTTATGGAAGCTACTCTGTTTGTTTCTTGCAGGTCAGCGGGGCCCCAGCATGGGGGCCCAGGGCCCCGAGGATCAGGCCAACAGATTGAGCCCAGCATGCTTAATTAACGACTCCCCTCTTCCCCAGGGGAGGGGGGGTGGAATGCTGGGTCTCTCTCCCAGAGGCATATGCTGGAGCTACGAGGCCCCTCACCATCCATTAATTTTCCTGGAGAATCCTGGGGGCCAATCGGGGCCCCTCCCATAATATTTGAAACATGGCTGGCTGGCTGGCTGGCAGCTATATGCCATGAGGCGATTCCCATTAAACGTGAAAATGGAAGATATATTTGGGGGAGCGGCAGAGGGTGGGGCAAATATGACAGCATGGTCTACCTTGGTCCTCATGATGTCGCGCACAGCAGTGTCAAACTCCTGGGAGTTGTTGAAGTCCACGGTCAGGACGTGGGGTCGGCCGATGTACTGCTCTGCATAAGGGTGCTGGGAGGACACCTGGAGGGGGGACACAGCACATGGGGCCCAAAAGCACACTCCTCCCGAACACAGATCCCGCTACGTGGTGCCATTTACAGATGTGGCCAGGCCGACTGGCTCACCTCTCGTGAGGTGGGTTTCCCTCTGAAGAACTCATGGTTGAGGGAGCTGTGTGGTGGGTTGAACTTTGGCTGCAGGAAAATGCACCCATTGGCTATAGCTTCCAAGGGGGCGGGGCCTTCGTAGGGGAAACCAAATCCGATGAAGAGCTAAGAGGGGCCAGATAGAAAAATAAAGGAAATGAAAAATTTAGCATGAGGTACTGTGGGTGCGTTGACGGGGCCCCGCCCCCTCACCTTGGCCTTACGCAGCAGCTGCTGCAGCTCGTGCTGAGGCAGCAGGCCATGATTCTTCACGAAGGCAGGCACCTCCGGGGGGCGCTGTGTCTCGTAGTAAACTGTACCGTGGATCTCCATGTAACGGTGCAGGATCTGCAGGAACTTCTCTTTGCCCTGTGAGGAGCACAGAAGGAAGGGGGTTGGGGGTTTGTGGGGGGCAGGGCTGCTTGGCACTGCCTGGTGGCAGCATCATCATCGTGAGCACAGCACAATCAGAGGGCTGGGACGCCCTCCGGCGCCTCAAACCCACAAACAGATTGGGCGGGAGGCTGGAGTGCTGGTGCTCCTGAATTCAGCCGTGAGCAGCTCTGCTTTTCAGCTTCTCGGAGATCTTTAAAGTTCAAACCCAGTGTCGCGTCTGGCCCCAGGGATGTCTCAGTGCCTCCGGAGATCGGGGTGACCCCAGAGCAGCGGAACGCCAGAACCCATATCCCCACCCCCCACCCTGGCGGAATGCAGCTGAGAAGTGCCAGTTGAGAAGTCCCCTTCAACTCCTCTTTTCTGAATTTTAAACACAAGTTCTGCTGAAAAAGCGCCTGTATCTGCCAGAGGGCTGTGGGGAGGGAAATGGAAATGCTGGAGGAGAATGCAACACGAAATGCACAAGAATGCGCATATGCAAAAATGCGGGCAGCACGGCAACACCAGGCAGATCTTGACCATTGAAAACAAATGAAATGTTGGACTTCCGCGCTGTCTGTACGTGGCACATGGGGGCGGTGGGGGTGGCGCATGCACTGATGCTGGCCATGAAGTCATGGGGGGGGGGGGGAGGCCTTCATGCAGAGAATGAGGCCTGGTATGTGGATACGGGTGGTATCGACTGTGGTGGCCCCTTTAAGCGGCTTATCCCCATCCCATTGTGCGGCCGGCGGCTGTAATTCGAAGCTATAGGATCGATAACTTCCGCCGCAAGGATTTTCAGACCCAATTAGGGGACTATCTCCTGCGTTAAGTGCAGGAGACAGAGGGAATTAAGGCAGAGAGATGGTGCCAGGAAGAGATAGGCCAGGCCTAGGGTTCAACTGTGGTGGGCGCTTGGCTTTGTGTCGTAGCAACAGTATGCATTAAAAAACCACATGCCATAGAGGTTGGCCCTGCCCCCTCTGCACCAGCCAATCGTGATGGAATTGCGTCAGGCACCCTTGCGGGCGCGTGCCTGAATCAAGCCGATTGCATGATGGAAATGGACGCGACCTCCTGCGTCTTCATCCCTAAACTCCCAGGGTTCCTCCGTTCCATGCGAAAGGAGTCAGACAATTAAGATGGTAATAAAAAGACCTAATTAAAAAAAAACCAGGCTGCTTGGGATGTGACGGCCAGACCACGGGGGATTTTAATGCGCGAGGATGCAGGAGGTCACACCGCTGCCACATCTGCCGCGACGGCTTGTGGCAGATTAATGAGGAGAGAAGCCTCTTCGCCGCCTGGGACTCAAACGGCAGGATCCTGTGGCATTACTGGAAAAGCCCCCCCTGAGAAACATTACCTCCCGCAGAGGTGAAGACTGTCACCTGCTGTGTGGAAACACAGATGCAGCATAGAAAAAAAAACAATAATGAAAACATGCTGTGATTAGAACAGAGGAACAGTGCTTCCATGGGACATTTTAACACCCCCTCAGGCGGGGCAGATGCAGCAAGATGTCTCTGCCTCTGGGGCAAGGCTGGATGTGGTATGGGGTCCCTGTATGGAAGAGCTGGCTCCGGAGTGTAAAGTGCAAACTAGAGAGGGAGAGAGAGAGATGGAGAGCGCGAGAGAGAGAGAGAATAACGCAGCAGAGACCTTTGCGGAGCGAACGAGATCTTTTGCATGAATTATGAGAGGATTCACTGCCGCCCCATTTCCTGGCAGACGCAGGTGCCATATCGGCCCGTCTCTCCAGCTCTGCCGTTAACTCGCCCAGGTGGCCTTTAGAAACACTCTCTTAGTTGCCACAGCGACCGCTCTGCCCCTGGAGGGGGAGGGGGCGTGTCCGTCACATCACCAGTGATGCCTCCGGCAAAAACCGACCCGGGGCACTCGTGAAAAAGATCGCGTGATGCTCCCCGCGTTATCTCAAAGCGTGAAATTTCACGCCCCTCGGATCTGAAATGCGAATCCTTGGAGCTGCTCCCGTTAATTCCACGTCTTCATCTCCAAGAAGCACTCATATTTATGTCAGGGTCCAAAAAAAAAAAAGTTTCGCACATGCAGAGCATGAGGGTAAAACCTCCTTACCACAACTACCCTCATGCTACATCCGTCATCCAGCACTGCTCTCGTTAAATCTCACAACCCCACAGTGCCTTTAAAATATTTAAAACCCCCCATCCTTGTACATCCTGACCTCTCACTAGGAAATATGAGAGCCTGGAGGCAGACAACGGGGTGAGACATGTTTGCGTGTGTTTGGGAAGGAGGCGCGTACCTGGAGCTGGAGGGGGTCCATGGAGCCGGGGGAGAGAAGTGGGAGAGAAAACACAGCGGGAATAGAATTAGGCCAAAACATCGTGGGACTGACCTCCCAGCACCCTGCCTACAAGCCTTTCCGGCATCAGCGATCCGGGAATCGGCTCTCTTCTGCTAGCTGGCAGCTTTTCTCGGGTGTTAAAAATGACGGCGAAGGTGCCCTGTGCTCTCTTCATTGCACACGCCGTGTTTTCTTAGCTCAAATTAGTGCCGTGTTCATAATCACGAGAATGACGTTACTGAAAACGCTAAGAAATAGTTTCTAGGCATCTGAATTGCTGCTTATACATGAATGTTTGTAGTGTTAGGGGAGCGCTGCTCCTCCACAACTTTAGGGGGAGATGTAGAGAATGGGCTTCCTGGTTACCTTTCCACTCTGAATGCCATGATTTTAATATTTGATTCAGCCCCCTGCAAGTGTGTATTTCAGGTTTGTTTAGCTCAGTTACAGGACGCTGCTCTGTGAAGGGCCTCACCTTCCACATACTGGCCTCCTTGCCGTAAACCACCGCCATGTCGTCCACCTTGTCCCTCTGGATGCTCAACTTCTCTGTCTCGTTCAGCTCCTCAGACACGAAGCCCATGAAGGAGTTGTCTGGCGTGTGAGCTGACAGGGGCCCACCCGGAAACAAAAGAGGGGGGGGGGGGCATGATGTAAAAAAACCTGGAGCAGAACACTGAACAAAATGCTTCAAATCGAGATGTTAAACTGCACAGGATTCTGGCAATTTGGCCTGAAGGCCAGCTGGGAATCCACACGCCGATGTCATTGCCGGACAAAGTGAACCTGCGCTCCCCCCCTCCCCCTGCCCACCCTGGACACAGCTGAGCCATCCCGGGGGCCAGACCCCGTGCCAATGCTGCCAGTCTTCTCTCAGTGTGCCCCCCCCCCCCCCACGCCGGGGGCCGGGGGTCCCTG
>JAABNX020000106.1:10467005-10487424 GCA_015163995.2 Mormyrus lacerda | reverse complement strand
GTGTGCCCCCCCCCCCCACCACGCCGGGGGCCGGCTGTCACTGCTGACAGGCTATGAGTCTGTCTCACTCTGGGTCCCTTGCCATCTGTGCTCTGATGGATGTCATATGCTGCCCCCCCCAGCCCCTGCCCCTCAGGGCCACACCAACAGGCCCATTTGTTTTCCTTCTTGCTCTGCTTTCAGTTTTTCTTTCCGTTTCGACAAATCGGGGCAGACGGCTGCCCTACAGAGACTCTCCTGCCACACTGCCCCCCCCCCCCCATCAGATGCCGTAGGACTTGCTGCCACGATTAACAGTAACAGCGGGAATGGGGTTATTTTAATCGGACAGGCTTTCACCCGACACAAGACAGTCCAGGATCCCCACATATAAAAACGACAAAGTCATAGGCTGTTTTTGAAATGTTCACTTGTTCACTGATTTACTATATAGTGTTCACTATATAGAACACTCACTAGGGGATAAGGGCAGGCAATGTTTGATACGCACTAGGTGGATGTTAATCATAATTGTTTTATCTGTCATATAAACAAATGCCAGAACATCCCCTCTAACATTAAACTATAACACATATAAAAACATGCCAGAACCTGGACACCAGCGTTGCAATTTTTTGATAATAACATGTTGTAACTGACATGTCATCACAACGTTGAAATAAAAATAAAACTAAATCTGTGCGCACATAACTTTATTTACAAGATACTTTACTGTATCTACCTATGCATTTATGATGTGGACTGCAACTGTAACTTGGTATTTTATACTAACCTTCATATACTTCATTAATTATGAGTTAATGTTATCCATGTAAAGCAGTCAAATACATTAAAATAAAAGAAGCAGTTGCCTTGTTGCAATAGCTGAAGTGCAAGTACTTCATAAGCAAGCTATTTAACAATGGTTAATGGTTACAGTATAGACTGAGCAAAGTTTATTAAATAACACTCACATGACAGGTTCTAATGCATGCTGGTCTAAGTAGGTCAATGCAGGATAAAGCCTCTGTACCCTAAATTTTACTGTGCCTCGCATCGATTTTATAGTGTAGTATATAGTTACAGTTGCAAATTCCACAGGCACTACAAAATGGCCGCTGCATTAGATAGATAGTGGACATTGCAAACACAGCAATAGAGCGGGGGATCATACTCACGGAACATGGTCATGAACTGCCTGGTGTTGAGGTTCCAGTATCCCCAGTTGGTCCGGTAGCCATGCAGTGTGGCGTATTCCTCGTGGTTGTAGGCTGGCTCCGTGCCGAATGTGTCGATGACACGGATGTGACACCTGGGTAGGGAGCCAGATTAACGTGACAGGGGCTGACTCGAGGACAGCGGTCAGCCTTGAGCTCATCATGACAGAAACATCAGAGCCACAGGAGTGTAACGGAGCCAGAATCAAGGCAAGTCTGTGGTCCTCTGTGTTCCACACCGCTAACGGCCCTTAAATGCTCATGCAGGCTCGCTGCTACCACGTACTGGGCTCTGGTCGAGCTACTGTAATTCAACCACACTTGTGGGTGATAAGTAACACAGAACAACAAAGGAAATAACTTAAAAGCAAATGATAACAGGATGACACCACAGCCAGGCCCTGGGGCGTGATCGCATAATCAGGGACCCAGATAGAGATCATGTGACCTCTCACACACATAGGGATACACATACAAGCTCCATTGTGCCCAGAAACATGCAAGGCGTGGCACGGCTGCCATCTAGTCGCTCGGGCCCAAGTGAATGCAGCAGCCGCCTTTCCCAGATAAGAGGCATTAAAAACGAAGGAGAGGAAAGCGACCTTCAAAGTGTTTCTGGCATAATCCTCTTTGATGCAGGGAGGGTGTCAGCGGATGCTGAGAGCAAAATTCTCTGGAAGGGCACCTTTCCCTCTGCCAAACATCACACTGCCCCCCTGACTCCATGCGGAGTGAGAGAATGGTTCTCTGTGATGATTTTAATATTTTTTTTATGTTCTCAGTCAAATCCCAGATCTGGCTCCTCATCCGACTTGCTCCAGATCCGCTCCTTGTGATCGTGGCCTGCTCCCCAACCTCGTCACGCCACCATCATGCCTTCCCTGGTCTGCTGCCAAGGAAGTTAATTTACTATGATCGCTTAATAGTTTGCTGACATCACTGCTGAAGTTCCTTGCCATAGTGAAGAGAAATCGATGGTCTTGGAGACTTGGGAGAAGTCTGCGTTTCCACTACAGCCGCTGGTGCTGAGTGTATTTAAATCTCAAGTGACAGTGAAATTTACTTTAATCCCCGTAACCACCACCGACTGACTAAAAAAAAAAAAAATCAGATACAGTTTCCGTCATGCACACGGGCCAGTAAGTCAGGGTGACAAGAGTGTATGCATGTGACGCTGATTGCGTTTACAGATGTAAATCCGCATGGGTGGGGATCGGGATATTTGGGACGACGGTAAGATCCGAGCGAAGACCTTCACTTTCATGAAAAACCGGTTCATCAAAGGGGTCGGCAAGACATTCATGGCAGAAATCTCCTTCAGGGTTGTCTTTGATTCTTAATAAGGAGACCCGAAATTCGCAAAGTGTTTAGAAGGATCAGGTTTACATGGCACATTCTTTTCCATCACTTCCAGTAAGATTCAGGCACCATTAGTATAACACCGACCACGGCATCCTTGCCGAATTCCCCCGTCCACCTGCATATTTTTCTACAATAGTTCTTTGGCGTAAGGATGTGCTATAAATGTAGTACTGGGAAGCAGCTGGAGAACAGCATGTCCTGCCCAGTCTTCCCGCCCGAAAACGGGGCAATCTTGCAGGCGGGAAGATAAGGGGACCATAATTCAGCAATGGGGGAGGAATCGATGCCACCCGCTGGGTAGGTCTGATTTAGGGTCAGCGTCTATGGCTGTTCACATTTTTAACAGGCTGGTGCGGAAACAGGCCAGCCAGGAGGGGGGGGGGGCATTATTAACGAGGCAAAGCATGGAGCAGCAGTAATTAAACAACCCAGTGTTTTCCAGCATGGGGATCTTGATTAATGACGCAGCCCCACCAGTGGGGTGGAGGTGGGTGGGCAGGGGGACTGGGGGGCTGGGTTATTAATCTGCCACATGACTCAGCAACTCTGCAAGGTGGCCGACCCTAAACCTACACTCCTGGATGAGCTTTTTCCTTCTTATTAAACCCCACCCCCCGAGGATGGAATGCTGGCCCCCCCACTCCCTGCGGTGCCAAAGCGAATCTGAGACTGAAGAGTCTCCCCGATTGATGGCCCAGGCAGCGCTGCAGCACCGACGCTCCAACTGCAATATTAATCAGCTGGTGGAAATGCCACGTAGCCCACGGACTCGTCCCCGCAGACGCCGTCCACTGCCCTTGCCTGTATAGCGGCCCTTCAAAACAAACTCCATCGCTCATTAGACAATGCAGCCATTACGGGCGTGCAACACCCTCCAGTGAGTGATTAACGGTCTGATCAGTGGCTGACAATGTTCATGCACTTAGCGACCAGCACATAACGGTCCAGTAAACCCAGGCAGTAAATACAGGGTACACTTACAAGGGTATTATGGGTAAGATCGGAGGGGAGGGAGTTGTCACAGTTTGCTTCTTGGGAGTTTTACTTACACAAAATATTCTGAGGAAAAATGATTAGTTCAGAGAGATAACCAGATTGTTGAGAAGGTGAGCCCAAGCAACTAGAGGAGGCAGGACCAAGATGATTGGTTGGTCCAGGCTTCTCTAGTTGCTTGGCGCCATCTCCTCTACAATCTGATTGGTGGAAATCATTTTTCCTTCTGCCCTCATAACATTTTTGTGCAAGCAAAACTCCCATGAGCTCATGGTTCACCTACTTGTGTTTCTTGAGCGAGAGGCCCATGTGTTGCTTCATCTGCTGCAGCCCATGGTAGTCCGTGTAGATGAGGTCAAAGGGCAGTGGGCCGGTCAGCGGACAGCTTCCCCTTCCAGGTGGCACCCCGAGGAACCTGCCGGGCCAGAGAGCGGCAGCCATCATCACTGTGAGCGTGTAATTTAAATATGAGCTCTCTTTGGCAATTAACCTGTTTATGACATCAGCATGCAGGAGCCGAATGGCACTTGAGGGAGCAATATAGAATAAAAAAAAACTGCAAAACGTGTAACAGAGAGTGACCTCCGAGTGGCAGTCATGAAGAGGCAGTTCTTCCCACACGTGAAATAATAACATCCTGTACAGAATGCATTTTCACAGACCGTGGTCTTATTCTTGGAAACCGGCATCAGTGAACGGTCACTGCAGGAGCTCACGGTATCAGCAGCAACCGCTAAGATACGATCATCTAGGTGAGGGCACTGTCTCCATTAGAGGCAGACTAAGCCTTAGAAGTCCATCCAACGGCATCCTCTCCCACTAATTACACATCAAGCCGCTAAGTGCCCATTTGTCTGGCCTGCTGGCAGAGGGGAATGTCGCATCCAGGGCAACACGGAAGCACTAAAGCAGAGTCCCGAAACAGGAGGTCCTCCACCTGAGCAGTGGCCAGCCGGCACATTAGCCAACATGGCACTCAGAAGCACGGCAGCCTCAACTCTTCAGCAACGACAAGTTGCCGCACTGTTGATAAGCCTTTTGAGGGTACTTCAGACTCATTTGAGACTTGCATCAAAGTTCTGCTGCTTTCTGCCATAAACTTTATAAGCCAGTAATTAGACCTCATTGCCTAATTGCACTCTGTTATGAACAGGTGACAGAGATGTGACTCAATCAGTACGTCGACAGGATGTTAGAAAAATCATATTATTGTTAGTCTGATGAAAACCGGGCTTTTAAAACACATGTTAGTCCAACTGAAATCATACTAAATCGAATATTCGGAATAAGACACCCAGATAATGGGATTGGGAGTCAATATACTCCTTCATGTGTACGTTCAATTAGACTCAAACTGGTCTAGGTGCTCCACAGCACAGCACAGCAGGTATGAAATGTACAGCGCTGTAAAGCCATCCAATTCACTGCTCAATTAAAGGGTACTTTTCCACCACACTGGGTACCGTACTTTTGGTACTTCAAGGAGGTACCAAAAGTATGGTAATTCAAGGTGTTAATTTTCCACTAGCGTAAAAACTGGTACTGGCACTGAACGACACAGTATGAGGGTATTTTGTACTGAGTTCAAAAAATGGCTGTAGTATATTATAGGGCTGGATGATATTCGATATTAATTATTATGCACATGCGCAGGGAGTTTTGCTAAAACATTTTTACTTTTTCATAGGAAAACAAACTTAGCAAGTTTTGCAATTTTAATGATTATTAATTTTCAAGATTATTTAGTATATATTTCAAAATCAGTTTAAAATTTACCTCTCTTGCTTTTGCATGCATTCTCTGAAACAATCAGTTTTTTTCATCCATGATGTACCCCAATATTTATTACAACAAAATCACATTGCAGTATTAGAACATTTTCCAATACTGTGCTGTCATACTATATTATACCAAATACTTCATTTCTGGTTATGCTATCCTAATGTTGTTGTATCTATTCTTCTGACCAGATCGCAATTAAAGCTTGTGCCACTTCATTTGTCCATCCATCCATTATTCATTTCATTATTTTTTTACGTCTGGGTCAACGTAATGCGTGAACCAGAAAAAGCCCTGTACTATCAAACTGAAAGGAGCCAAATGCCACCCATATTAGCAAAGTCAGACATACTTCAGTCATTAACTCGATTCCACTCCTATGCATGTATACTGGGACAAGGACAGTAATTTGATTAAATGGCGTAGTCGTGCTATAACCACAGCTCGACTTAGCTGTACATGTAAACGTACTGAATGTGTCCCTCTCTGCCCCCTCTCTACCTGACAGATCTCCTTGTTGCCTCTTGGTGCAGCCTTTAGATACCTCTGTGGTCTTAACAGCAAAGTTTTACTGACTATAATGTCTAATGATATAGCACAAATCATCCAATCTGAGGGCAAATTCCTCCCAGGCCCCGCCTCCTCACCCCACTGGCTGCCACAGCGACAAGTTTTCCAATAAAATAAGTTAGATATTAGTTTTAGCCTTCCTGACACCAAGCTGACCGGGTTTTTTGGAGAAACGAAATGAAACTGCTGCAGAGAATTGATTCCCCCTCCCCACCCCTGTCTTTTTTTTGGGGGGGGGGGGTTGGGGGTTCCTCGCTCAAAGGATTTTTCTTATCACTTCAGCTTTCTGTCATCTAGTTATACTTAATAGATTATCTTCTCACACCAAAGGGGCGGCTGACACAGTGGACCGGCTCGGACCAGTGCGGCTCTGGCTGGCTCTGCTTACATTCTTAGCAGAGCAAGAAGTTAAAACTTCCTGCCCATCCTTTTCGAGTTAAAGCCCAGAATTTCCATTTCCAGCCCAGAGTCCAGAGCTTTATTAAGTGTCTGCGGCTTGTTTTAGCTCCCAGTCCTCGCTTTAGCGCTATGACACGGGTTGGCGCCCCTGCTGGCCGCCACCATCAAATAATTCAATCTCGAGTCAATACACTCACTCGGTGTCTCTTGTTCAGACGATCAGTCTCCAAGCGCCCAGTGTGAACCGAATGGGCTCTGCCCTTCGCACACACCTTGTCACTCCCCCAGTATCGCCTTGGGACTGACACACAATACTAATATTTCTTCATTCCAAGCCAAAGATTCTGTCAATGGCACAAGATGACGAGGACAGATGACGCACAAAAAAATTCAAGTTGAATTCAAGTAATTATAGTGTCTAGACTGCAGTTTTCATGGCGGCAAAATCATAATCAGGCTACTATTTCAGATTTGAAAATGTCCCATTTTCTCTTTCTCTATCGAGACTGAATGAAATATATAGAAGACTGAATAGACTATTAAGTTTCTTAATGAAAAAGGTCTGAGTGCAGAACTGTGGGCACAAGTCGTAATCTGGAAACTGTAGGTCAGAAACAGAGAAAGTTCAAAAACAATCCGGTGAAACGTATGCTAGATGTAAATTCTGAACATCAAGTAGGGCTGGAGGATAGAGAAGCTCCTAGAAAGCAATGGTAACCAAACACAGGCATGATAATCAGCACAGATCAGGAAACAGAGCATATTGCTTAGATGTGCTACAGATGTATCTGATGGTCATGTGACGGGGGTGTGGAGGTAGATGGGACGGGTTCATCGGTCCAGATGAATGAGTATCTTATGATCTGAAGGGGCAGTTCACCTCAAAATAAACATAGCATATGTAAATAAATATATGCCTTAGATAAGCTGTAGGACTATTTGCTCATCTAGATTGTTGTGATGAGAGTTTTGGAGATATTATCTAGTTGTGAAGATATTGGCCGTAGAAATGTCATACTTCTCTCAAATATAATGGGACTAAATTACATTCTTTCTGTGGTGATTAAAGCAGCAAAAATACATCTGAAAATTTCTGCAGTAATGTCTCTCATCAGAAATTATGATCTGGTTGCTCAAGATAATACACAGATTTTGTAATGAACAGTTTTAAGTAGGAACTATTTTCTTTGTAATGCCCCAGCGCTAACTTCTGCACAGGAATACGGTTGGTGTGTGGTGTTCGGTAGAAAGAAACTAGTTCCCACATTAAACTGCTTACTAAAAGGGGATAATCTACAGTAACTCGGCGATGAGAGGGACATGGCAATGCTCACCTTTGCAGACAGCATGATAGCCCCAACCCCAGGTGCCTTAATGTTATTAGCATTTCAAATGTCACTCCGCCCCCCCCCCACTGCCCAACACTGGCCCCACCCCCTCGCTGTTCAGCTGGTAGCAGGCAGCAGATGCTTTGTTTCCACGAACGCAGTGCCTGACTTTTTCCCAATTGGAACTTGTTCTGCGCATTTCACAAACCGGGGTCTTACAGTATTTGGCATCTTAATGTCAGTGAAATTGAGATTGGCTATTGCGTCCAAACCTTCCACATACATGGGAAATTCAATCCATAACCAATATAGTTTAGTTTAATATCACCTGTGCTGGCAGTGAAACAACTTGCCAGCTTATTAATAGAATAATGTTACCTCTCTTTTTTAATTCTGTAGAAAAACGAAAGATTGATGAACAGGCCAGATTTAATAATAAATCATAAACATATCGCAGGTTGTATAGATAAAATGTAGTGGCGCTCCAGAGGCAAAGATATCATGGGGCAAAGTTCATTTTTGAGCAGACTTATTTATTGCGCAATCCTTAAAAGGACAGCGGTACATTTAGGTAGAGAAAAGTCGATACATGCAGAGACAGGGTGCAACGAGTTATACTCACAACTTCAGCAACTTAGAAAACCTTCGGCTCTTCTCTGCTCTGACACCAAGTTCATGGAATGAACTCCCTCTAAATGTCACTGAATGTCTTTAAAAAACGACTTAAAACACACCTTTTCCAGAATTACCTGAATTAGCACTTCTGGTATTAAGCTCTTTAAAAAAATAAAAAAAAAATCTGTAATTTCCCAACAGAGTATTAGATCGCTTGTATTCATAGCCTTGGTTTTACTTAGGTAGTATCGGGGAAAAATTCCTAGCCGAGTCTTAAAGCAGTTATGTCGCTCTGGCTAAGGGCGTCTGCCAAATGCTGTAAATGTAAATGTAAAAACCCAAAAGGCGAGACACATCAAAATAAATCTAATAATAGAACGCATATGAACCTTTACTTTACTCTCACTTTAGTCTATGTAACTTTTCTGTTTCATTCTTTTTTGAAACCGGTGGAAACACAGGCAGGTTCTGAAAAGGCACCTAGCGAGACCTGGCCCAGCCCCGGCACGGGGTCCATCTTGGTGGAAACGAGGCAATAGTGGACTGCACAGTCACATTACTGAAGAAGACATGATCACCGGCCTTTCACATCATTACACATTCAAGTCATACGAAACAAAAAACAAATATTCCTATGTTTTGCATTGGTAATTTCTTACAGGTTTCTTAAAGAACTGCCTCTTGTACTTGTTATGATGCCATATCATACTCTCTACATAGACGCTCAGAAAACGACCCGATCTCATACACACACATAGCATACTTCACCTCAAGCGGGTACAACAGAGAATGACAGTGGTAATGGTCTCATTCTGCACTATCTAGTGTGCCCTGGAGGAGGATTTCAGGGAACCTCGAAAAGCGACATAAGGTTGAATTGTAAGCCTCTCTCCTGCTGTGTGCACGCCCCAGTCAGGTTCCAGGCAAAGGGCGAGTCCCCATGGTCCTCATGCCCAGCCATTTCCCATAATATCCTCTGACATGAGCTTGCAGGTTGCATTTACGGTGGGCTGACGCACAGCTATGCTCCGGCCCTATAAGCCTCGTGACTGTTTCAGTTCCGTTATTGGCTTTAGCCGCCCCCAGAGCCTCCTGAAATCGGCTGCCTTTGAGATGCTGTTAATAGAGCCCTTTCTTTTCGTTTCCCCTCTGCATGCATGTTGATGGGAGGCTAGCGTACCATCGCCGCATGCAACCGCCAGCAAACTTTCTGACCTCCTTAGAAGTTCATACTTTTCTACGATACTTTCGACTGTCTGAGGGCCACAGCTTGCAGGCCGTTTGATTTCCGAGGTTTGAAAACTCCAATCATTACCGTGATAATTGTTTTCGTCCTATTATGAAGTCGCGTTATTTGCAATCTAATTGACTCCCCTCGCTGACATGGAACCGTGGGTGTGCTCTGTATAACAATCGCTGCCACTTTCTTTCAACACCATTTTCACATCATTTTATCCATCTATATAAAATCGATGCGCACCATTTGTTGACTGCATATTCTATATGCTAACACCTTATCCTACTTAGGTCAACATAGGGCACAAGGCTGGGGAAAACCCTGAGAGGCATGGAAGTCCATCACACACACAATCACACATTATGGGCAATTTAGAGATGCCTTTACTGTATTGTTATGGTTTTTTTTTTTAAATCTGCCGATCGGTGACAGTTCTGACCAGATAAATGTCTGGCAGGTAGTTTGCGCCCGGTAGCACAGTGGGGTACGGGGAAGTGACTCAGCCAGAACCCACAACATTCTGGCGTGACTCCGCACCATCACCGACTGCTCATTCCACTGCCCGCCTCTCGAACCCGCGATCCAGGGAAACATACAATACAGCTACCATGACAACCATCGGTGGCGGGCAGCAGGAGCGGCTCTGCCCCCTTTCATGCCGCCCGCCTGGCATTTAATAAGCGGCCGCTGCCTTTTATGGAAAAGCCCGCCACGCGCCGCCGGCCAGGAGAGCGTGTCCAAAGCCATTACCCTCTCAGAGCAGATTTTTCAATCTGCACAGTGGGTTCAGGGAACGGAACCTTTGAAAGGTTCCCCACGGCCTCGGCCTAATCTGCTTTTAAAGCCTCCTCCCGGCAGGGCCCCCTCCGATCGCATGCAAATGCGGGTCCGTGGTGGAAGGGCCGTGGTGGGAGAGAGGGATGGTGGGGGTCACTGCTTCTAGAATATTCCGTGAGTGCGTGTGGGGAGTCAGCTGTCGAGCGTCCGTCTGTGTGTGCGCGTGGCTAAAACAGGCCACACTTGTCTCTGCTAGTATCGATGTTTAAAGGGATGTGGAGGCTCAGCGTTGCCACCTCAGCTTCCTGTGACTGGGACAGGCACTAAATAGAGGGCAGCCTATCTGCTGCCGCTCCCCCAGCCGGCGAGCCGAGGAGACACGCTGGGAACGACACAGGTTAGGCCTTGCAATAAATACCTCCCCCCCCTTCACTATAGCTGCCCCACTCCTCCTTGGAATGGTATCTATGCTCAGGATGGGGTGTAATAGTTTGGAGCAAAAGGCCTAGTTAATGACGTAGGGACTTCTGTGTCCGCAGGGGAGCAGAGAGAGGGAAGGAGAGACGGAGGGAGGGAGGGAGGGACACAGAGGGACACAGACAGAGGATTTCAGTGCCTCGCTTGGCAGCAGTTCGGCAGAGGGGTTACAGCTGCAGGGCCACAGTCTGTCCCAGGGGAATTATGGGAACGCAAATGCCAGCGTCTCCCTCCGTCTCAGATCTCTGCCGACGCAGCACCTTATCAAAGAGGCGTCTTCCCCCCGTTCCTTCTCTTCAGAGCAGTCCATTAACAGGAGCACTGACTCATGGTTAAAGAGAACTGGCCCACTCTCCATCCCTCTCTCCCCCTCTCCTCCTTCTGCCACTCTGCAGATGTGCTCGTAATGATCTGGCCTGCTTTGCTTCCCTGTGGTGAAGGCGATCTCCCTCTGTCAGCAAACATCGACTCAATCTGCACTCGGATTTGGCTAAATTGAAATAAGTTTCGCTGTTTTTCTTTAGTTCTCTTTTGAAAGGGCTGTCTGCCGCTAAAGATGGATTTACCAGCCCTGCTTTGTATGTGCCGTTTGTGAACACTGTCAGAAATCCGCCGGCGATGCGACGCAAAAACCCACCGCAGGCTATGGTCACTTGACCGGCCCGGACAGACAACCTGAATCATAACCGGTTTGCTGTGGCTGTGTGCCTCTGGGCAGTGTGAGGGGGGGGGGGCTTGGGGGGACAAGTGCTCCCTTTATGGATCCAGGCAGCAGCTTTTTAATTGGTTTATCAGCATATGTCTGCATATCTTGAGGTCACCCCCCTCCCCCCTTAAGTACGTTCTGATGGTCCCTACAGTAAAGTAAGGATATTAAAATGAGGTGGGTATGTGGGATGGATCCAGCAGAACCCTTGTGGTTCAAACTAGTCAGCTAACACCTTTTTTTTTTAGTATCATAAGGTGGTTGAAACTAAGTCAAGATGGCGGGGGAGTCGAAACTTCTAAGCAGAAGAACAGAAACAAAAAGAGTTTTTTTAGCACTTCGACTTAAATAAGCACTGCACTCATGCGGAGGACAGTAGTCCCCGCACGATACACGCGGGACATCCATGTTCACACGTCGCGAGTGGATAAATACAACACACTTAACACACTTGACACTTTAGTCCAGCCCACAATTACAGTTTAACACAGGGGAACATACATTCGTCATTACATACGTTACATACGTAACTGCACCCGAGTTAATGTCCACGCCGTGAGACAATTCAACGAATCTCCCACTCAGCTTCATTTCAAGCCTGGCTGCCCTAAAATGGTATCATTTGGCCTTTTGAGGTCTAGAATTTCCTACTCACAGTGACATTGGTTTGACCGCATTAAAAACAGATACTTTTTAAAGATCGCACGGGGAATTCGACAATGGCCGACGCCTGCGTGAGCATGACAGGCAATTTTAGAGATGCAAATTGATAATATGCAAAATGCAATTGGATGACTGTGAAACTCAGCCTCAGTGAAACTGCAATTATAGCTCTTGTTATTTGGTTCATGATTTCCAGGTTTAGTTGATGTGTCTAAAAGCAGGAGCTTCAGGGCTTCAAGCTTGTTTTCTGTCTCTGTTCTCCGGCTCCATATCTTCCACATCTTCAGATACAGCTGCCATGTTCCGGGAAATGACAAATCCATAAAGACGGCGGAGAGGCTGACAGGTCTTCGCCGCTGCACATGGCTGCGCTTTTCCCGGCTCCTTCTAAATCTTCAAAATCGAGCTGGAACAGTCGGTTTCGCTCGGTAACCTGGAACGGACAGACTGAAGGCACGGGGGAGTGCAGTAATGGGCCGAGTTTACGGGCAATCGAGCGGCAGTAAAAGCCGTGCGTGTCCGGGAACTCTGGGGAGAGAGAGTCAGGATAAAGCTCACGGGCTCCGCCGTGATCCTGAGAGAGAAGAAACATGGGCAGCTGCACCCCAAACTTCAGCAGGGGGGTAACGCGGGGCTCCCTCCTGCTTTGGGCCAATGGGAGCAGGTAACGGTACGCCCCAAATCATCTCATTCACGCTCTGTGCTCCCCAGAAAATGGGTCGGTTGACCCCGACATGCGTCAGAAAGCAGCTTGGATCATCCGGAATCTGGGGACACTTGGCGGGATGCCACAGGACGACAGAAGAGTCCTGCTTAATCTGCCCAGTCTACTTATATCTATTGGCTGAGGGAGAAATCTATTCACCTGTGTCTGATAACAGTCCTAGGGCTAATTTGTTCCCTGTATTACCACTTAAGGGTCTCCTGTCTATCAGCAGTGCTGGGACTCTGGAGATGGGATTTGCATTTGTAATCAGAATGTCATGGGTCCAATTCTGAACCAGGAGACGGGTGTCCAGCTAACTGGTAGTTTTATTCTCTGACATAAGCGTCTCTACAGTTGGATGGAGTGCTAAAGCTATTCTAGGTGAGAGAACATCTGCTTAACATCCAAAACAATAAACATGGTTATCACTGGTAGGTTACAGCTCTCAACAAGTGAGATGTTCCTGCATCATAAAACTCCAAACGGTCCCTCTGCAAACAGGCCACTTCTCACTTCAGTTCATTAACAGCTGAAGGTTCTGAAGCCAGACCAAGTAGTCCAAACTGTGTATTTTAGCTTTAGAGCAAAGGGAGATGTCTCCTGTGTCTTTTTTCAGCTTTACTTACCTCATTAAAACGTTTTAGCTGAGAGAAAGCGGAGACACTCAGTGATATATAAGCCTTGTATTTCTCAGCTTTTAATTTTTGGTTCCTCAGAGCGACTTCATCAAAGTAAGCACTGTAATTCTGCTGATTAATTGCCTTCTTCCAATCCACTTCGGTCACTGTCTTGATCTGGCTGCTGTATGATTTGATATCTCTGAAAGTTTTGTGCCTGATGTCAATAAACTTAGAGAAGACTGCAGCACAGCTATAAGTCAGGCTTGAGGTGATGTGACTCCATTTGGAAGATCAGGTCATGGTTGAAAATATACAGACAAATAAAAGATCCGCAGCTCAACAAGTAAAGCATTATGCTACCAAAAGATTGTGGGTTCGAACCCCAGATAGTGTATAGAAATTTGCTTTGGATATAAGCATTAGATAAATTAATACAGTACAGTAATTTGCTGTTTGAAAATATAGACTAATGTGAAAATAAATGCTTAATGAATTGATAAGTAGGGCTAAATTTCCATTGGTCTGGAAGCTCCAGTTTACACTCCCCAGTGTTAAAGAAGCTTTTAGATCTGTTTGGGTGCTATGGTGGCTCAACGGCAGCCTCACACCTCCAGTATTAAGGCTTTGAATCTTTCCTACATTCCCTGTTAGTGTGCAGTTTGCATGCCGACCGGGTTTCCTTCTGCAGTCCAAGGAAATGCATCTCGGTTGATTAGTGTCTGTAACGTGCCCCCAGCATACGGCGTGTGCGATCGTGCCCTGTGAGGTACTGGCATCCTCTGCAGGGTGTCCGCAGCTCTGGGAGAGGCTCCAGCTCCCCACGCAATCCAATCCGGGATGAATGCTTGGAAGATGGACGGCGTCCTGTTGGGGGTAAAACCCAGCAGATGGACCGGCTTTACGTTTCACCCTGTGTTTCCCATTAGTACCTGGAGAGGGCGATGATGGGGAGGTGTGATGTCGATCGACTGGAAATAAGCTGAAGGGATGAGAAGACTGAGAAGCATGGATAGGCACGCTCAGACTTCAAAGACCAGTCTGCTTACGACTTCCTTTGATTACGTAATTTCCTTTGGTCAAGATCATCCAGAGATGAAGAAGACAACTTTACTCTTCACTGGTATTCACCTTCTTGATATACAAACCAGTCTACCAAGAACAAAAAAAATCTATATATTTTTGGAATACCGCATAATCTGTTTCAGACTTGCTTCATATTGAGCCAGAAGAATCCAGTTTCATTTTGACTTTCCAACTTTGTCGAATACTGAAAACTGGGTGAGAAATACGATTTGTACCTATTAGCACATCAAAGCGTAGCCTTTGCCTGTTTGCCTGGAAAACGTCACACTCAATCAGCTCACTGATTAATGCATCATGTAGATCTATGGGACAGAGCACTATGGGTATGCTCTCCTTGGCAGATATGTGTCCACGTCATACACTGCCACCAGGTCCACTCCAATTACCCGCTCCGCTATCTCTGAAAATAACCGCAACCTTCCTGTGATGGCGAGACAGACACAGGGCCAGCTGGCTGAGACTCAGGGAAATCGGCACTTGGCTGCAGATCACGTATATGCATGTCGGGAGTCACGGCGACAGGCCATGCGGGGGTGGCGGTGGAGGTTATGGAAGGCGATGGGCTGCTGGCAGGCACGTCGCATTACTGGGATGCCGAACATCATTACCTGCGGCAGGTAAGACCCAGTATGTTGAAAGCGCCCCCTCCAGATCACTTTGATGGCTGCTGGGAAAGGGGTAACTCTTGGTTTCTCTTTGCCTGGTCCGGCTCAAAGCCAATCATGTCACTTTAACAGACAGCCACACTCCAGAACACTTTCCTGGCTCCAAAAGACACGCTGAGCAGACGGCCACTGTGCATGGAACACGCCGGGTACCGCAGCCAGCCGAGCAGGACCCTCAGCCCTGGCCCCCAGCAGCAGCCATAAGGAAAATGAACACCATCATTATTCAGGATCAGGCCAAACAGCTGGTGCAGATTTACTCTACAAAAACTCTGTTCTGTAAAGCATCACAACCAGCAAGCGGCAAACGAGCTAAAGCAAGAAGGTCTCTCCACACCATTAACAGCAGCAGATAAAATAAATATTTGAGTCCCAATCTGGCTTAATTATATTTGTCCAAGCAATTCTGCTTGACTAACATGTTAAAAATAGGGAACCTGGATCCAGCACAGAGGGGAATCACGGGGAACAGAGAGGCCCAAGTTCAGCTGTAGCTAAACCCCTAAAGAGTTCTGGAAAGGGTCTGCTCAGGGCCGAATCTTTGCTGGGAGGTTCCTTCGGAAGATTTAGCTGTTTGGGGGGGTGTTCGCTATGTTTCCACAGGAGCCCCTTCTGCCAATCTGGGCCCCCTTTTCCCGATCCTGCAACTGCCTAATTTGTCTATGCCTTCATCCGGCCCTGAGTCCGCTTACACATAATAACGCTCACTCAGCTAACCAGTAACAAGTAACCAGTAACTAGCCGCAGAATGTGTCCACTAGCAAACCACTCATTAGACCAAATAAAAAAAAAAATGGATCAAAATAAAAAATGATTAGCAATGGGAAAAAGTCGTCAGCCCCCCCTGAGAACGCGGCCTACCCAGGCATATGAGGCTACCAAGACTGAAAACCTGGCTGGACACAGGAAGACAGGAGAGGAGAGAAAGGGACGGCGTTCTCTGTCATGGCGGAGCCCGTCACATTTGAATCTGCAGTGAGTGGCGCCCAGCTGATGCTGGATGTAAACTGTCTCTACGTTCAAGTTTGCGAACTACTGAAAAATAATTTTTTGTGCCACCCAAATTCCTTCTCAGTATGTGTAAAGTCAATCATAAATAATAAGCGTATAAGTAGTAAAAATGGCCCAGATGTAACTGGTATCTACTGTACTAACTACAATGCAACTTAAATAGCAGTGGTGCAATCGACAAAGAACATGACACCAGTTTAAAACCACTTTAACCCCAGAGGGGAGGTGATTCTGTCCACATGGCAGGAAATATGACAATCAGGGCCTACTGCAGCTACATGCGGAATTGGCCCCCAAATTAAACTGGAGGAAGTGAAATGATCGTTAATTTTCCTGGAAGGGGGGTCACCCAAGTAAGTATTGCCTAGGGCTCCTGAAAAGGTAAATCTGGCCATGCTGACAATTCAGGCACTAAGGGTTTGAAGTGCACTGCATACCTTCCAAAGTTCTCCTCTGAGTGGGAATTAAGATGAAAGCATTCCTTCGAAACTCCTTCTAATATGCTACTAATCTTAGTATGAGGTTTGCTGATTGTTTTTACCACTTTGGCTAATTTACAGTCAGGGCATGAAACGAGATTATTGAGTGAGTGTTGATCAGTCCCTGTTAGTGAACCAGAGGTGTGACAGACAACACGCTACACAGGTCACATGACAGAGGGAGACCTGAGGCGTGTCAGGTTCTTGAGGAATCACACGTTTCCTGCCTGTGCCTTGACGAGCTGCAGGGGGCGCCGTACCAGCCAGTGGGGGCAGTCGGATCCAGGTTGCGCAGGAGGTGGCTCCCCACCCCCGACTTTTCTAGGATTTGACAATGATAGCCTGGATGGGGATGAACAGCGCTGATGAGTCACCGTCCCATGCAGTCAGAGGCTAGCAGCCATTGCCTAGCAACCTCCCCGCCTCCTCTCCCATCTCCTGGCTAGCGAATCGCGATTTTGCCGTCGGCGGGCGCCCACTAATTAACCATCTCTGGCGGGGAAATGAGAATATCACCTGGCTGAAGTGACAGTGTCTCCATGCCGCCTGACTCGAGCTTGGCCCAGAGCCCTGCTACCGCAAGACGTGTGGCTCTCCTGACAAATATCACGTCAGGGATACTAAATCTCCCTCTCAGTCAGCCCTCCCCCCTCCCGCCAAGTTGAGCCACTATCCCGGCCACTCAAAGAGAGGAGGGTTTAATTTGGCTTCAAATAAAGCCCGAGACAATCCCCGCAGTCGTCTGTGGTCTTGCGGCTGGGACTGGCACGCTGATCGATGGTCGTCCCCAAGCATCCAAAGCTGATGTTGTTCATCTCTCGGTGGGTATGAATATTATTCACTGACCAAAAAGCACCTTGAGACAGCACTGGAACATCAATCCGGGCTCATTTACGCAAAAAAAAATTGTCCCCCTTTGCGAGCACAAATTGATTCACTTCTCCGGGGCCTCATTACTGAATTATTGATCGTATTCGATTGGGTCCCGTTTGGGCAGACTGCGATGGCCGAGTCCACAGCCTGTCGTAGCTCTTGTTGGCTGTTTTGTTTTCTTGTGATTTCTTGCGAGGTTGAAGCTGAATCTCTCGTCCTAAAGTCTTGTCCCTAAATTAAGTCCCGGTTTCTTCCTCCCCATCCTCATGTCATATGACTTTTTCCCATCATGACCAGAGTTCAACATAATCAAAAATTTGAATAAACTCGATTAGTAGTTTAATTTCCAAACGATGCTTCAGTCCAAGTTCAATACACTGAAAAGCACAGCCTATTATGCACCGGCCATATGTGATCTTATGAAAATGAAGCTGCCATGCATTGAATGGGACCTGACACCTTGAATTCTGATGACCTCCATCAGGCACCCAAACTACATTCAGCAGTGAGTTTATTTATCCAGGGAGCGGGATGCTGATGCCATCTGTGAAACAGCCATTCTCATACTCATGATGAACCATAATTTAGGTATAGCAGATAGCTGAGCAACAGTGATTATGATATAATTATGATGTCACATCTTGGAATTGAAGCCAGCAAACTGATTGGTTCCCTGATCTGGAGCAGCCTTTATGTACACACAGGCAGAATATTTCTCAGATTACAAATGACCCTGGATTACCAATGATCATAAAAGTACAGGTTTTCATTGAATAAAGCAGCATTTTATGCATTGTGCACAGTAACCAAATACAAATTTCACAAGGCTTTTTATGGTACATCGGTGATGAGCAAGAGACTCTTCATGAGTTTTAGATTAAATATAACTGGTGGAAATTGATAAACTGGGTCTGATAGCAATACGAAACCTCCCAAAAAATTCAATCACTGATGTGGGTTAGCTAATCCTAAACTTGAGAAAGTACTCAGAACATAAAACATTGCAGATGATTTTCCCTACCGCACCCCCACAGCACAGTAACAGTAACTCTACCAGCACCCCAGGCTCCCAGAGCTGGTTTACAGCGGGATGCTATAAGGCGATATCGGCAAGAGGCCTCAAACTACCCTATTTCTTGGAATAATTTCCACCCCTTTATACATGGAAATGGGAGGCACCACCCAGTGGGACCCTGAAAAAAAAAGAAGCTGCCTGTATACCAGTCCTTCCGTTTGGAATGAAGAGCGCAGACAGAGACGGATGGGAACGAGGGGTGCGAAGGAAAGACTTTCTTTCTGCTCATTATGGCTCCTGTCGATGAATTTACGAGCACCGGAAACCTCTCTGTCTTTGGCCTATTCAAACGACGGGGCCGTAAATATCACAGACAGAGTGCCTCTTCATTTCTTCCCGGGCTGCTCATGTTTCTCTCTGGCGCGATAAATATAATTCGCTCTAAATTGCATCTCATTTTCAGCATGCTATTCTATTATCCCCCAAACAGCGTTCTGCCTATTCAGCAGCCAGCTACAGTACGTGCATGTCGCATCTCCCCTGACGCCACATGGGGCCACAGGCATCATCTGCAGTCTCCACGCAGCACCCAGATGGGCACCTTACCCCGATTTTTGACTCCGCACGGTGTGTGTCTGTGTACCCTCTTGCACTCAGAAAGCACCCGCCTTGGCAAGAGCGATGGCCAAATTATATATAATTAGCCAAGCTTTGTGTGGCACATCGCCAGCGTTACTAATGCCACAAAAAAGGTACATAATGGAATAAGAAATAATAAAAGAACAAGGGAAAAACAACCTCCATCCATCACATACATCAAAAGCAGTAGGTGTCTATGCAGAAAGAGACACAATGATAAAGAGTATTACTACTATGATCCCATTCACTGTCTATACCCGCGCCTCCTCTGTGGGGTCATGAGGGTCCTGAGCCTATTCTGGAAACCAGGAGTGCAAGGCAGCGAATTACCAGGAGGGGCACCAGCCTGTCATTGGGCAAATACGATTCACACCCGTGTCCACTATTATATAAAAAATCCTAGAATCACCCCTGTTTGCTGCTGCTGCTGTTGTTGTTGTCATAGCCACAGGCAGTCAGGATAACAAGGACACGGTCAAAGTCAGAAAATTGGGGCTGAGAAGTGTAAAATTAGCCAAGTAGCTGCTGAACTGTCCGAAACGTGTTGCGCACCTTTACAGAGCGGAGAGGACAGATCCGGACGCCCGACCATCAGCCAGCACTTCTAAAAGGCACAGCGGGTGTTTCTCTCTATGCGCAGGAGCACTGAAGCAAAAAGAGCCAAAGGTCAGCATTAATGCGTAGATGGCAGCCTCATAATGCACCATTAGCACGGGACTGCCAGGCACCGCCGCCTTTCAACGACTCTGCCCCCGAGAGCCTGTAAACTACAGCGAAGCATCAATGGATGGTCTGCGTCCGACACTCGCATTAAACTTGTTAGCCTGCGAATGACATTCATGCTAACCTCCCCGTGTGAGGCATAGGGCACAACAGGTTAAGTAGAGGTTTGCCAATAAATAAAGTGGCCCAGTAACGATGACATTCTGAAAGCCTCTCTGGGGAAAAGCAGGCATTCAGTTGTCAAGAAGATGCTACATGGCACTCAGGGACACTGCAGCGGCGGTGCCTGAATCACATGGCAATTTACCGAGATAAATAGTTTTAATGCCCTTGGGGGCATCATGGCCCAGGATGCATTGCGGCTCTGCGTGATGACAAGTGGTCAGCTCGGTAAATATGATCCGACCGCCAAAGAGGTCTGCGGCTGGCTGTCTGAGCGAGCACTGAGGTGAACCTCTTTCCAGAAGTCTCCACTAATCAGGCCCTTGGTGGCCAATTACAGC
>JAABNX020000106.1:10412253-10422733 GCA_015163995.2 Mormyrus lacerda | reverse complement strand
CCCCCCCCACAGACCCTGTCCCTTTCCATCTCCCTCACACCAGCTTCTGAAACTCTGCCAGAACCCCTACATCAGCTTTGAAGATGTAGACCTTGTGGTTTGTTTCCTTTCCATGGCTTTTTCTCTAGTCAAAGAAATAAATTCTTCCGATACTCATTAATTACTACTCTTGCTCTCTGACAAAAGGCAGGCACTTTCCCCAGCAGTCACTTCTGCGGTAAATGTATTCAACAATGACACCCAAAAAAAGTGGTGGAGGCTTAATTCTGCCTGCAACCATGCATGGTACAAGTACACATTCCCTCTCCAGCCACTTGACAAATGGATTTTCTATGGTAGAGGAACCCAAAAAGGAGCCTCTGAGACTAATCAGAGTGCTTTTGTCTGAGAACTTATCTCAGGGACGCGAGGCATGGGGATTCCCTCCCACTCTTCCAGGGCTTCACAGCACTATCAGGATTTAAAGTCTGCAGATGTTATTAATGGAGTCTGCCGGAGGTGTAGGTGCTGAATGTGGGCTTAGGGTAAACGGCTTATCCTGGAAGTGAGAAGTAGGTGACTGGCACACACAAAGCACAGTGCACAACCCCGCTATACAGCCCAAGCTCACTATGCAGCTCACCCCCACCAATGCGACGCAAACTCAACAATGCAACGTCACCCTGCCATGCGGCCCAACACTGGTGTGCGCCTCAAACCCACCAATGCGACACAAACCCAACAATGTAACCTAACCCTACTATGCAGCCCAACCCCGCTATACGGCTCAGCCCCACCAATGCGACAGAAACCCAAGAATGCAACACAACCCTACTATGCAACTCAACCACGTTATGCAGTGCAACCCCACCAATGCAAAGCAACCCCACCAACGTGACCCCGTCATTGTGACGCAACATCTCCAATGCCCGATGCCACATTCAACATCTACACCTCCGGCAGACTCCATTAATAACTTAGCTATGCAGCGCAACCCCACCGGTGTGACACTACCCTACCACTGGAACACAACCCCGTCAATGCAGTGCAACCCATACAAATGCAGTGCAACTCCACTATGGGGCGGAACGCCATGTTGTTATGTGATGCTTAATTCGGCGGAAATGCAGCCATGTTCCTGGAGCTATGCTCATGTAATTGTGTTTCTTCGTACCGCTTTCTGCTCATTAAGGCTCTGAGGTGCAGAACATCCATGACAGGAAAGGCTCGACTTCAGGATTTGAAGCCAGGAGAAAGGGTGGAAGACTTTTTATCTCCCACGAAAAGTATTTATTAAGTTTTGTTATATTTTGTCTTATTGCACCAAAATGTGAGCCGTACCTGAACCGTAAAGGGCTTTTTGCTCAGGCTGCATCTGGTGGGAAGAGGGTAATGATCACAATACAGCCTTTGTTTACTAAGAAGGTGTGTTCTGCGAGAAACAAATGATGCTTCCAGCTGTCACAACAAGCCATCGCTAGCCGACTGGAGGAGAATGTCATACATATTTAAAACACACTGAAAGGCTCTGAACCCTTCTAATGAGGCAGACACAATATTAGCTTCTGTTTCAATCACCTAATTACAGCACTTAATTTCTTAATAGGTAATTACACAGGTCAACAGGATGTGTCCCCACTGCTGTCTGGCTTTAGCTTGCTCTACCACACAGAAAAGACCACGAGGGGAAATTTCCAACAAATATCTATCAGCTCTCAGTTCAGTGACCTGCTGATAAGGTTACAGGAATTCTACTCTGTTTACTAAATGACAGGTTTGAAGAGTCCTCTTAAAGTTTCTCTGGGCATTAAAGGATTCCTGATACGAACACTTACACCACAAATCAGCGAAACACTTTGCATGAGGACATCTATGCAAATGGCAAGATGAGTTCCAGTTCTCTGACGAGTTGAGCTGCTTTGTCCAGTTAGGCTACTGTAGTGCTAATTGATAGCCTTAACCCTAACCCTTAACCTAACCCAAAAAAACCCCCTAAAACCTAACCCTAATCCCAAAGCGGTGGAATTGCACATGGGCAGAAAGGTTTGATAGCACGTCTCGATAGATAGCTTTAGTCGATAGAACACCGGCATCAGGATGGTATGACAAGGTGATGGAAAGAGAAACATCTACAGTGACATCACCAAATAAGGATGGTTCAGTGGGTACAACACAACGGGTCACCTGACTCCTACCCCCGAAATGGGCATACCCCAAATATCACGCACTTTTCTGGAAAACAATAAACCTAAAAACAATCCATCCACCCATCCATATATGTTATTAGGGTGAAGCTGGACTCTGTCATGAGAGGTATAGGGTTCAAGTCAGGGTACACATATACAAATGTCTTTAAGACTACGGGAGGAAACCGAAATACCCGCAGGAAACCTGCGTGAAGAGAGTATTGTGAAGGTCGGGACTACACCCCTAAAGGTGTGACATTACAACCATCCCCACTATTTTGAGTTAATTTAATTTAAGTGAAATTTAATGCAAAAATAATTCAGTTACTTCATTCACAATCTTTGCTTAATAGCATGCTTCCACGATGCAGATCTCAATGTGTACAGTACAGTATGTATGATCAAGCAGCCTGTCAAATTCCAATCCAAAAATCTACTGTAGCCAGCAAGATTATGGACAATTGCTCTTCCACGCGAGGAGAAAAGTGAAATAAGCAACTACATCAGGTTAGGTAAATGTACTGTAAAATTGCTACTCCCAATGTATTACAATGCACAAGATCCACAATCCCCTGCCATCTATAGGAGTTAGACACACCACAGTACACTGTTATATATCTGTTCTGCATATCCCTACACAACATTACCAAGGCACACTACATATTTCTACAGCCTATTGTCCTTATTTTTTGAGAAAGCAGATCAGACAATATCTGGAGCAATTCAGGGTTAAGGGCCTTGCTCAACAGTCAAATCACTCTGTTGAGCAAGGGATTTGAACCGATGACCTTCTGATCAGAAGCACAGCATACTAACCCACCAAGCCATACATCGCCCCAATTACCGCTACTGTACATGTTCGCCTTTAAGAATTGTAGTAATATTTCTTCTGCAAACTACATTTCTAATGCGATGTTGAGAGAAGACTGGGTTGAGGAAGCAGCAGGCTTTGTGCAGAGATCATAATCCAAAAACACAGGCAAGGTCAACACGAAAAAGCCAAATCCACATGGTAATCTCCGAAACCGGAGTCAACACACAGGCATGAAATCGCAGCTTCCGCAAGAGAAGCACGGGGAGAATGGCCAGATCCAAAGAAGCAGGAAAAGCGAAAGATCAGGCAGAAGTCATGCATGAAAATCAGGCAGCCATGAAACGAATGACCAGGAAGGTGACAACACACAATGCCACACAGAGAAGTGTCCCAAAACACCACCAGATAAATGGCTGTAAAGTCCCAGTGAGGTAGAGCATGGCCGGACTGGACGTGACTGGACGGATACCTCGTACCCCCCCTTCATGTGCAGCTCCTGCAGCCCTAGACTGCAGAGGGGGGTACCTAGGAGGGGGGGAGGGGGCTGTCTTGGTGGGGGGACGGGGGAAGAAGCAGAATGATCTGGGTGAAAAGCAGTAAAGGTCTTTGCTTAGCAGCGGTAATAAGCAGGTCATGACAGGTAACCATGACTGCTACTCAGAACCATATTCCTCCCTGTCCACCAGGTGGCATAATCGCCCCACCACAGTATGACTGTCCAACAGGGCATGGAGGCAAAGGATGAATCATAGAATTGACAGGAACCTATATACTTGGGAACTCCAAGTGGAAAACCAAACCCGTTGTCCAGGGTGGAACCAGTGAGTCATTTCTGTGTCCCCATAGCCCTATATGGAGCTGGACATACTTCAGGTTTCAAGTGCTATTATCACATGTATTCTGCGGAACACGGTGAACTTCTTATGTTAGGGGTTCAAGGGTAGGGTATCAGAGGATAGGACAAACTGCAGTGCATTACAGGACAAGACAATGCAGGACAGGGCAGTGCGGGACAGGACTATACAGGACAAACAAGGCAATATGGGAATGAGCAAACAAATAAGTAATAAACATGCGCAATGGGATTGCAGTATAACATTGTAAAATGTTGTGCATTACAGTATAAAATTGGAAAAGTATCACAGTGCAGAAAAATAAACAAATACAGTAAGTGGAGTATTCCATCCATCCAAACTATCCATCTATCCATCCATCCATCTAACCATTTTCTGAAACAACTTGTCCTATTCTGGAAGGAGAATACTAACACTGACAAATAAGGCGATGAGGAGTCAGAAGCAGGGTAGCGGAGTACTGGTCTGATGGCATGCTGAAAGGCGAATTATCCATTATCCAGCTAATGTAAACCACACATCAATTCTGGGACGTCACTAACCTCTAACTTCCACGTGAAGAGATGGGACTCGTAACCTAGGAAACACTGAAAAGGTATTGAATGTGATGAAGAGCGAAAAGAGAGTTCTGTGCATACTTGGCCCAAAAGAGATACCGGCTCCTATCCATCAAGTTAAGTGTCCAATCTTCAGGTGCAACCTCTCAGCCTGGCCATTAGTTTGAAGATGATATCCGAGGACAGACTAATGTTAATACCCAAGCATGCAGAGAATGCTCCCTGTACTCGAGATGTAAATTCAGGTCCTCTCTCCAATACAGTACCTTCGGGAAACCTAAATAATGGAAACACTTCATTAAAACAGGCATTGTGACAGTTCCATAGCATTAGGAAAATGCTACTGTCAGAACCAGTAAAGAGATATTTGCTGACTGACTCATCCTGGGCCTGGAGATTGTCCAATCAATCCACTGATGTACAGAAGTGGAGAGATCTCTTTGAAGGAGACACATACAGAGTTCATACTGTGCAGGAGTCAACAGGGAATTCCCTGAACACTGCACTGCTATGAGTCATTAACTGGTTTAATGGCATGAAATGATCTTATACAGGTACTTACACATTTGAAATACACTTCTGAACTGTTAAATATGTCCCCAAATTTAAGATCATCTGGAAAAAAAAAAACTCTAAATGAAGTTTTTAAGATTTTTTAAGTATATGACATTGACTATTCATGTTAAATATTAACTATTTGGTTGCGTTGTGAAGAGTCTTACAGTAAAATTAACCGAATTGAATTTGATTTGAATTAAATTGTGACTCGTGTCATCAGCATCCATATCTTTAAAGGTGCTGAACTTGTGCAGGTCATTCTGTAGATTGTAAAATCATCTCTCAAAAAACTATCCGGTGCAAGAAGTGAGGAATGAAGAATGAATTACATGCACTAAATCAAAATTATTGATCAGCTTGATTTTCACCACCTCGTAACCATTTTATGGGTATAATTATCCGATTCCAATCTCCACCTTCTGTGCTCTTAGACAAACATCTTGATACTGAGGTGTCCTTTGGTCTGCAACACAAATACCACACAAGAGCTGGAAACAACCTGGCACTGCAGTCTAAAAGTTCCTGGAGATTTCTCCTCGAGGGCATCATGCCGCTGAGGGACCCGGAAACATCAAGCGAAAGCTCATTTCATCGCCTGACAGGGAGTCTTTCAGACCATGGATTATTCTGTCAAAATGGCACTTGGGACTGAGTTGCAGCATAATGACAAAACAGAGCTCATTTATTTACCTTGATTATAATCTGATCACTACAGTCACTGCCCTTGAACCACCTTCATGTGAGTGACTGCTTTTTAGTTAATTAAAAAAAAAAAAGAATCAAATACTTAGCGCAAGAAGCAAAGTATCCGAAGGTAATAAATGTGGACAATGGGCTTGGTTTTCTATCGGCTTTGTAAGATTGCACATATCAAATGTCTGGTGCTGTTAATAGAAATTACATTGCAGCATGACTGAGAGTCGGAGCACAGTTCAAAGACTCCAGGAGCAGGAGATGAGAGCAAATCAGAAAGTCAAACCAAAATGTTTCTTATCCTTCCCCTCATCAAGTATGTGCACCAACGGCGCCACCACTTTGGTCTCCAGCTGGTTCAGACTCGCCCTGCCTTCCAACAAGCTCCACTCAGAGGTGGATGGTTTTGCTGTTTCGAAGCTGTTTAGTTCTCTAACTGCCATCAATCGTTTGCTGGCTGGTGGGACCAGAGAGAGGAAGAACTGGGAGGCAAGAAGGATGATTGTTACCCTTCACTGTCTGTGCCTGGGAGTCCGTGCCCGGGAGTCTGTGCCCGGGAGTCCGTGCTTGGGAGTCTGTGCCCGGGAGTCCGTGCCCGGGAGTCTGTGCCCGGGTGTCCGTGCTTGGGAGTCCGTGCCCGGGAGTCCGTGCCCGGGAGTCCGTGCCCGGGTGTCCGTGCCCGGGAGTCCGTGCCCGGGAGTCCGTGCCCGGGAGTCCGTGCTTGGGAGTCTGTGCCCGGGAGTCTGTGCCCGGGTGTCCGTGCTTGGGAGTTTCATCGCAAGGGATGGAACTTATGGTGCAGCCCCACACTGCCAGGCTACATCTCTGCCCACACATCTGGGGGAGGGGCCACAGGTCGGGGGTCACATGCCCCAGAGACAGCCCACAATATGATCATATCGGTGAAGTCCCCTCTAGCTCTGACTCTGAGCCTCTTGGTGTGTCTCCCACCAGATCATGACCATGAGCCAGTCCCGAGTTCAAACATGATGTCTGCCTCAGGAAAGACAATGACACCTTACAACTAAATTAAATCATTTAATTTCTCAAGATAGAACGTTAACTGTAAAGCATAGCCAGGTTGGAAACTAATGCATCATTTATGCATTTCGTAAATAAATTTAGTGCCAAAGCCAACTCACAACAAATGGCATTTTTCTCCTAACAGGAGGCGCGTTTGCTCTCTTGATAACACTAAGGCCTCACTCACCATGCTTTTGAGCTGGATTTCTGCCCCTAGGTCTGTAAGGGTGAAGTTTGCCATCTTCCTGTGTCTGTATGGGTTTATGTAATGTACCCAAAGCGTGTGAGCGTGTTCCCTGTGATGGATTGGCATCCATGGTGCCAGCCTGTGTTTCCTGGCACTTCCCAGGCTCCCTTTGACCCTGTCCTGAGTTTTTAGGCATCTACAGTATAACTAGTAAATCAGTTTTTACATTATTAATGAGCCGCCTAATTTACAGAGAACTCAATTTTGTTGACCCATAAATCATTTGTGGAACCACATTTTTACACGCAAAATATTTTACTGTCTTTGGTTCTGATAGCATTGCATGGCCATTGCCGCTGCACTACATTTTATATTATCTCAGGATAATCAATGAAATTTGGCATTGAATGTGAAGTACATCATGCCAGGTTGTGTTCCAGCACATGCCAGCTGCAACCACTGGCTGTAACCTGTACAAACACACCTGTTTCCTGGCAACTAGCGTGTCACAGCCCCACTGGTCAGCACTGATATCGTAAGCCCATTATCAAGAAGCCCACACAATTACCACTGGCTGCTTAAGCATTAAAGAAAGCTTGTGAATAGGCTTTGCTTCCTCTCATTGTTCCTCTTTATTGTTGTGGCGGTTTCCTTGACCAGATGAACGCTTATGGCCAAAATGAGTCCTCTCAACAGTGTTAATAAAACGGAATATCTCTCCATCTGTCTTCCAAACACTTAAGCAGTGCAGCATCATGGAGGCCTGGAGCCTGTCCCAGGCAGAAGAGGGTCCAAGGCATTCGGATGCAAAACTTTGATATTGTGATACAAAGGAAACATTGAGCAAGTTAACTACAATGAGCGAGTTAAAATGAGGAAAGATTGCTATTGTAATTTATTCATGAATAACGGCGAAGCCAGGAGGACTGTTTTCCGATCTAAGTGACCAAAGGGAGTATTATTTCCTCTATAGCAGCATGAAATGAACATTACTGAAGATTTATTCATGCTCTTCGAGGAAAGCTGTAGCAGCAGCAAGGAGACAAATCAAAGGTGGGGGCCGGGTGGGGGCAACCTTCAGGCTCTGGGGTCTGTGCCCGGCGGCCACAGGCTAGGTGGCATCCCAGTAAACAATCATTAAACCTACACTGGTATCATTACCCAATAACAGAAATACTAATTTATGTCTAATACTCATTTCATAGCATGCTGCTTGCATTGTTTATGAAGCTTCATTCCTCTATAAGTCAGTGGAAAACTAAAGTTTTGGGTTTTCTGAAATATGCTGTGGTCCTTCTTTAAAAAGTGGCAAATATTTAATGTCTAAACATAATTTATAATTTAGTAACACAAATATAGAGATATGAATGCCTAAAATAACCATGGTAGTTGTAAAATCACAAAAAGAGATTACAACAAAAGCATGCTGCATGTAGACCCTATGCTAGTAGACTACCCATTAAAGTGGGCGTACTTTATGTCTGTTTACGGCAGAAGCTTTTAGAGTGATCTACTCTAACGATCAAGTACTTCATTAATACACCAGCTGTTTATGGCGACCTCACAGAGACCCCACCTCAAACTGTATTTCCCACTTTACACCAGGGTATTGACAGCCTATCCCCAATGGCAAAAAGGAGCCCGTCAAGAGCCAAAACACCCACTGCCGTCTTTGCAGAGCAGCTATCGCCGCAGAGTCCACAGGAGCGCTGCCTCCATCCTCAAAGACCCCACACACCCCCAACACAGACTGTTCACACTTCTGCCCTCAGGACGGAGTTACAGAAGTGTAAAATTTAGAACCTCCCAACTTCACAACTCTTCCCCATTGACATCAGACTCCTTAACTGTTGGATGGATTAATGGACGTCATACTACCACACTACTCATACTGTATTTTTTTGCACATTAAGCTCTTTTGCACTTTACACTTAAAAGTGATTTCATTTCTGTTTTTTCTACTATATTGTACCGCAGCATTTTTCTGTGGACAGCAAAGTAAGAATTTCATTGCACAGAGAAATGCACTTTCTGCTGTACATATGACAAAAAACGCTTTGAATCTTGAATCTACCCTTTACATGAGCATCCAAGCACAATCAAATGAGCTGAGATGTTATTTCAAGCCTGAAATCCACGGTGCCCTTTTCTCTAATCTTCAGGCAGGAGGCCCTTAGGGCGCAGAGACAGCTTTTAGGGGCTAAACCCAGACCACGCGGGATCCAGCCAACATCTGGCTGGGTATTAGAAGCTGCAGAAACGCCTCAGCTGATGCAGAGGCCTGCCTGCTTCTCGGGAAAGTGAGACATGTTATCGAAACAAACTGCCAGGAGAAAACAGCCCTCCAGGGAGTGCCTCTGATCATGGAGGTCCTGAACGATGCCCTCCGCTCACCTCCCTGCGAGGGTGTGGTTAGGCTCCCTTTAAGGAAATCCCCACCGGTGATGTATTCACCTTTAACGCCGGGGATCCCTGGGCACTTAACAAGAAAGACGAAGCGCAAAGAGTGAGCTAATGATCCATAGAGACTAAATAAGATACAAGACAGAGGGATGCGATTAAAACTAATATCCCCATGTTGCCTTACTTAGTATTGGCACTCTGATTTCTTTCTTCCCAGCGTGAGAAAAAGAGCCATTTCTCTGCTCAGTGCAAACACACGCCTCTCTGAGAATGGCCCAGCATCCTCCACTCTGCGGCGTGACAACAATGCGTGCGATACACTCTCAGTTACACGACGCTTCTTAATGTGCCCTCTAGGCAATTATCTGCCTTCCCCCGAAGGAAATGACCTTGAACAAATGGCATCATCGTAGTAACGGCCAACAGGGGGCAGATGCCGCCTTTCAAACCAAGAACTGCAATGGTTTTTAGTGCCTTAACCCGCCCTCAGCGACTGGCGAGAAGATGGCAAACACTTTAACGAAAGTTTATTACCCTTTCCAAGCAAAGCCTGGTACTAAAGTCCTTTACTTTACAACAGCATAAAAAATAGGCAGAAAGATGTTCACTATTGCAATCTAGTTGCAGTATATATATTCTTATACTAAACAAAATGGAAACCATTCATTCATTCAATTACTCATTCATTTTCCATAACCACTTATAATGTGCAAGGTTGTGGGGCTCCGGAGCCTATCCTGAAAGCTACGGGTGCAAGACTGGGAACGACCCAGGATGGACCGCCAGGTGGATTCAATATTCAGTGCAATTTAAGTGTAGCATGTTTTAAAGCCTAAACGAGAGTGCTGTGGAAAAGCAACCGCGCACCCTTTTTACCGCAGTGTCCATGATGTGCGTGTGGTTAAGCACTGCAGGGGCTGTGCAGGCAAAAGGACGCTAATGAGACCTCCTTAAAAGAAAAATTGGACACCGGAGTCAGCAGATGGGGTTGGAAGTCCCCATCTTGTTCCACTTCTTGCTGTCGCTCCATTAAATCCCTGCTCCTTGCCAATGCATCACACACACACACACACACACACACACATGCAAAGTGTTTACCCTGCAGGATAGTTCCGGAATGGGCACTGAGCTCTGCTTAATGAGCTCGGCCTAGATGGCATCCCAAAAAACAGTGTATGAGTGGTTAATTAATCACACATCTCCAAACCCTCCCCACAAGAGCCCCA
>JAABNX020000106.1:10394666-10405454 GCA_015163995.2 Mormyrus lacerda | reverse complement strand
CACCCCCCCCCCCCCCGCCCGCCCCCCTATTTTACGTTTCAGCGTTTTTCACTGTAGCGCCCATTCAAACGACTTACTTGGACATTATCGTTAAATAAAGCAAAACAACGGCGTTAGCACTATCTAAAAACAAATTAGGATAAAAGCCGAGGCCAGGACCAAAGATAGAATATACAACTTCGTTTATATCAGTACATTAATTAAAAAGTAATGTCAAACATTTTTGAAAAGCCACAGGTTCCTGAGAACGGAGTAACGCAGTCGGTAAAAAAAGTTTTTATGTGCAGAATAGAATTACAGGAAGGTCGTTCCCAACTTTACGTGGCCAAAGGCTCATTTTGAAAAGGTGACCCTGGGAGCCGGAAGCACTGAGCCCTCAGAGGACAGCGTTTGTAATAGCAAAATAGAGTTAAACTTCTGCTGGGACTTCCATCTCAAACCATTTCTTGTTTGATAGACCAGAACCAAGTCAATATCTATTCCGACCGGCAATCGACAGCCGGGAAGTAAAGAAAAAGTGCTATATTCGTAATGTATACGAAAAATTAAAACTAGCTGTGTGTAAGAAATTATTGACTGAACATTAGCACACAAAGGAGGCCCAGAATGTCCCTAAAACAATTTAAACGAAGCTAGTGAAAGCTATCAGGAACATGCAACGACAATTCAGCACCAAGGCTAGCGCCTATGCAGAAAGGCCGGTGGACAGTGAAAGAAAGAGCACCACACAGTGGTCACAGAAATAACATTCTGCATCACAGAAATCCGTATTTGGATTGCTGGTAAAAAGAATGCGGTCCGTCTGAATTTATTTTTGACAGGCATTAGATAATATACACGACATCGATTGTAAATATATAGTCTTTAGAAAACATGTAGGCCTAATAAACAGTACCGTATAAATGTTAAAAGTACACTAAAGTACATTGACAACCTGCTGCTGAAAAATATGAAACGTTCACCCGTATATTAAAAATTCAACTAGGTCAAGAGCGTGGTTTTATGATACCTTTAAAAATTTACAAGATTTCGGACTGTGAAACCAGCATGTAAGGTCTTGGGGTCACGGAGCTGATTGTCGTTCAAGCAGCGGATTGATTTGACGTAAATCCAGTGATTCAGTCTGCGCTCACCGTGTCTAAATTAGCTCCGTAATGTCAAACCTCTTATTCTATGACGGCCAGTGAAATAAATTAAACTTTACATTATGACTTAACTGACATCTAATTATGGGTGAAATTAAATGCATTAAGAATAGGCCTACTTGTTTTGGTATGTTCTCTGTTTGAATTTACACCATAATAGTAGGTCTACTATTTTATATAAACCAAAATTTTCATTCGGATTTTTTTCCGGTCAGAATATAATACAGTGTTTATCATATTTGAAAACATTACAGCACTTTGCAAAATATCTGCGCAGACCTGGCGGATGTCTATAAACGCCCAGATTCCAGGGAAGCTGTGAAATAAACCTGGCCTCGTTTGATAGCTAACGCAGTCGGCGATGCCTCTAACAGATGTTACTAATTGTTTCCTCAGCCAAGGAAGCTTTATTTTCTTTACTGACATCACTGGTTATGAATCGTTAACGGGGCTCTAAGAGGTTCCTTGTCAAAGGGCTTGCGCTACAAATCTGCATTTGAAAGATGATTCACGGGCAAGCAACGCCAGCTGAAGATGCTTTCTCATACACTACGAAAAGCTCTGCTATTTAGAACCGTTTTCATAGATGACATTCTGTACATTCACCGCTTCTAACATTCTGGTCAAAATGCATAACAATGTGTTTATTCACACAAAAATGATCCGAGAAGCTAATAATATGACATCTGTTAATTTAACGATTTACAGGGACAAATCTTTTTCTACGGTCAAGTGCATATTCTGAAAAAGTCTTGACAGCGACTTAATTCAGTCCTACACTCCCATCATCTATCTTTGTGACGTTTATCCACTATGGGCTCATAGTGATTCTGCAGCCTATTCCACAATCCATACTTTCTATACTAATATAAATAATTCCATTGTCTGATTATTATTTTATAGTAGTAATATAACACTTCTATAAGTAGCCTTTTGCTTTAAGGCAATGCTAGTCTGCTCTGTGATCATTATTAACGTTTCCATATTTATCTTCTATTACTACAGTTATTTCATTGCACTTTATTTAAAGGTCAGATTTAAAGAATTAATTAAAGTTGACGATATCGCAATGGGAACATCCACATCCACTTTCCGTTGTAAGGTGGGTGGCTAAAAGAGTGTTATTTCCTAGTCATGCGGCTGGTAAGAAAACAACGAGCGAAGCGACACACCGACAGCCGCTATGGCTATCAGCGTGTTGTGCGGGCACGTTTAAGAGCCAAAACGAACGCAAGCCCATTACATTTGTATGGTTTTCATTGTCGCCCCATCCCGGACAACAAATAAAAACACCGCCACCACCTTTTCGCCGTGACAGCAACTTTCACGCTTGCCCCGCCCACCACAGCGCGCCTTGGGCGTGAATGACGTCACGTGATGCCGCCTGCCAGCTCCAAATGCTCAGTAAGTGTCATCACACACGAGACATTACGACACTCTGATTCACTTATTTGGAAAAAATAAATCTAGAGGGCCAAGCAGCAAAAAAAAAAAAAAAAAATACTACATATATAAATAATCAATGGGCTGCAAAATCCATAAAATACAAGATGGGACTGTGACTGTCACACATTCTTTTCCACCATCTCTAAGTTTCCGATGTGTCACCTTGACTATCCAAAACCACGTAAGTGATTCTTGGATTGACTGTTTTGATTTTACCTGAAACGGATCCCCATACGGATGGTCTATGAGCAATATAGCCCTCCCTCAGATCTGGCTGAAGCACACAAAATCAAGGTATATTTCACATCGATATGTATATGGGTAACGTAACTCTCGCCTCAACGGTGGTATCACCCCGGTAACTTCAGAGCTGTGCTGCCGGACAGAGCCCGCTAATTAATCGCCAATGATGAACCCTGGAAGGAATGTTAACAATATACATCCGACACAGAAGACACCATCTTTGGGAGACCATCTCTACTCCCCATACGACTCCTATGGACCAGACACGATGCCCTTCCCGGGGCTGCCATGCTCATCTCTCTTCTTTCCATTTTAATGCCTGCGCTGCCTTCTCCCTGCTCACTATACCTCCCTTTCCATAACTGTGAATGAAGCAGTCCCTCAGGGCTTTGAATCATTCCCCAGACCCATCTCCATCTCTGCCTGTGACAGTAATTTTATGGCTTTCCATTTGTTATTAATGTGTTGGCTAAGCCGTCTGGCAGCAGGGGGGAGTCGTGGTTAAGGATTTGGGCTCTTAATCTGGAGCTTGTTGGTCCATGTCCCTGAAGTAGACCCTGCAGAAAGATACTTACCATGAATGTTTCCTGTAAAACCTCTGATAATGTAAAACTCTGCAAGTCACTTTGGATGCATTTATGGCTAAGTAGCCAAAAATGCAACATGAGCACAGCTGTTTAAAAGTTAAATCTTTACTTTCACAATTAGTAAGTTTAAAATAAATCTTTATTTCTGGCAAAATTTGCGACGTTCGGCCCAGGCTTTCATTGTGGGCACTGCCACCCTTCACTCATTAGCGCACCTTAATGAGTCCTCACCTCCCCCCACAGGCCTCATTAACCAAACTACAGTCAGGTGTGGCTGCCAAAAAGAAATGGGAGGGGCGTGGCCTTGCTGGTCGCCGGCCACATGAACGTTCTCACTTTGATGCGGATTGGTGGAGAGGAATTCTTCTCATTCCCAGTGCAGTGAAAACTAAAACATTCCTCATCGTTTGTATACAGTAAATGACAAATAAGCTATCATTTCATGACTACAGTGAGGGACTGCCATCAATTTAGTCATGTTTAAGTCAAACAGTATGTGACACTGCAATGCTATTTCTATGCAAAATAAAAATCAATAATAACAATCCAGCTGCTTGGCAGAGACCATCGTACAAGATCTTTATTGTCACTGTACGAGTGCAATGAGATGATGAGTCCATTGTTTGTGCCAAGCCAGCTTAAACCTGGATAGAAGGGTCTGCAGACTACGGACAGGGTACTCCTTTCACAGGCTGGTAAAGTACTACACGAATGAGAATGCAAACCGATTTGTGAGCTGTAGTCATTTTATTCTGTTTATGCATATGGTGTGTCTGCAAACGGCACACTGTCCTGGAGTGGATCGACTGCTTGATGCGAGACAGTGGAGCCTCTCAAAATCACGGCAGAGAAAAGGGACACTGTAGCCTAGTCTATGTAAACATTATACGACTTTGCACACTTACGTCGAAACATCTTTGAAGGCATGTTGGGCTCGAAATAGGCCAGCAGACCTCCTCGTGTACCATGTAAAAACGAGTCGCCACTGATATGGTGCATCGTGGTCTATATAACGCTTCCGGGCAGTATTTGCCAAAGTGTGGATAACGCGCATGTCAAGTGCACTGGACTTGGCTTATTTGAGGAACGGGACACCCTTGAAAAAATGCACTAAGTGCATGAACACGCACAGCAAGTGTGAGAGTGCGTAAGTGTGGGCCAAATGACAGAAATGGGACTGGGCATTCAGACAAACCTCTTTCTGCTTCACTGTTATCGGTAGTTAATATTGGATCTGGTTGTCAGCACGACTTCTTGTTCCTGGGAGTGGCGTGCGGCTTGGTAGGTTAAGCATCTGTGCCTGTGATCAGAGGGTTGATGGTTCAATTCCCAGGACTGACAGACAGATATGCTGCCTTTAGGTACACAGGAAAGGACCTTAATCCCTGTGGTGCCGGATAAATGGCTGGCCCAGCACTCAGACCTGCGGCTTTCCTCTGACCTGTTTGTATGTCGCATAGAAAAGACAGTTGGGGTCTATGTGAAGAAACATTCAGATGTGCCTGTACTATACTGGTGTTAAATAAAGCTTCATTTCATTTACTGAAGTATCATCGTTCCAGCTTCCATAAGCTGACTTGCAGCCCAGGGTTACATCAGTGTGCCTGTCCAATGCAGGGCAAATGCACGCAGTAGTCAATTTAGAGACACTAATTCACATAAACTGCATCTTTTTTTTTGGATTGCAAAGGGAAACTCCCCACACAAAACCACATCCCTGCAGGTGGAAGGCGACAGTTTGGACCACTGAGCCACTGTCACACGACTGAAGCATCAGAATGTTTTTAAAAGACATTTAATACATGAACGGCAGTACAGTGTATGCACAGCATGTAAAATTGCTCTTGAACTGAATTTCCTGAGGATGAGTGGCCACAAGGCCTTCACCACTCCTCTTTCCGCGAGTCTCTTACTTGTCCAGGGCCATGACTGGACTAGAGAGCTGGAGCTGCTGGAGTGATCTGCCACTGCCTAACCTGAAACACAGCAAACATTCATCCGGCCCACATTGAACTTGAGTACTGAACATAGACTGAACCACTGTGAAGTGAACTGAAGAGAAACTAAGTGAACAGAGAATTGGTTGCCTGTTGGAACCAACCAGGTCTCAGCAGCTGCATTCCAAGGCATTGGTTTCGGTCTCTAGCAGGTTCTGGGTGTTTTTTGGTCTTGACAACAGTGGGTTATCAGCTGCCCCCTCCCCCCCACACTTCTTAATGAAGCAGTGTTAATAAAATTCCCATTTCCGTTTAAACAAGACAAACTCACAAAATCAGCTCATAAATGCAAAATTTTAATTGGAAAAACAACAGCAAAAAGACCATCTCAAGTTCTGCAGATGATAATAGTCCTTTTTGCTGTGGCTCTCTCTGAGTCTTGCTTAAGGATAGATATAAATAGATACACAAACACTTAGGAAAGCACTTAGAAACGGATAATTAAAGTAACCAGTGCTTCTTACACGCGAGATGGATTCTGTGACAATGTGGATCAATAAAGTCACACTGGGAGAAAGTTCCGTTTCTGCAGTTTCCTGAGTACTGAAAACATGACATCTGCTTATTCACAGTTATACCAAATATGAATATGAATGGCCATTATGACAGTATATCAGTGCAGAAAGTCTGTCCCTCTGAACAAACCCAACTGAGTGGGATTGCAGTTTCATCACATGGAAGAAAGGGCTCCATTTCCCCCCCATAGTTCCAGAGCAGATCATTTCCTATACCTGCTGTCACTTAAGAAAGAATACAGCATAAAGTGGGCACATCATCTGTAACCTCTCATATATAGACATGAGATATCAGAGGTCTTTGGCCCTCATTCCTACAAATTGAAATAAAAAATACATTTCCTTTTCCGTTTCCATCTTTCTCTCTTTCTTTTATTTCTTTCTTTTCTCATTCCACTCTCCCTCTTTCTTTTTGGGATACACTGCCATGTTGAAAGGGCAGCGACAGCGTGGAGGAGGGCCAGAATACAGGTGGGCAGAGACAGAAAGATAAGTTAGCTCCAATTGGTTGGCAACAAAGCACAGGACACAGTCCCATTGGTCACAGGGTGACGGAGGGGCTGTAGTTGTTGTGGTGACAGCCCTTTGAAATAAGTGAGTCAGGCCCACCAGAGGCCCATGTGGCACTGTCAGTTCTCCCTGAAAATTGCCAGTTTTCAGCTCTGCCAAAGTCTGTACATGGGACCGGGGGATTCGGCAGATCTCACGCTTCGGTTATTTGGCTGTTTGGCTTCATCACACATCACAGCACAATCAGTCAAATCCAGAGACACAGTGCCCACCCTGCAACTGTGCCCACCCTGCAGAGGGTTCATACTCTGTGCAAACCCCTTGGTTTTAAATCTATCTCTTAATATTTGTCCAAACATCACAGTCAAATAGATTTCCACAGCTCCCAGCTAAAGCATGATGGACCACCGACTGTGTGCAATATTTTTCAACTGCCATCAAGCTGTTTGCCAGCTACGTGGGGGCCATTAGTTTGACAACTAATGAGCCTTCAGCCTTGTGTGACATGAGACCTGAACGGACATTTCAGTCTGCCTTCCAGGATGTGCTGGAGATGCAAATAGACCAGCGATTCTGAACCCGTGGGTTGCAACCAGCAAGTTCTGAAAGGGCCAAGAGGCAGAGTTGAAATTTAAGCATTTTCAAACCAGCAACCTCCTATGCTGATCCACGATCAGATTTACCAGCCCCAATCCTAGCAGACCACTCACTTAAACAACAGACAAGACACCCAAGGTTTCATAATACGCTCATTGAAAGGAGTGACATCAGACACCATCGGAAGGAGCCGATCCGCTTCAGCAACGGCTACTCCCTGAGTATGGCAGCCATCAGATTGACCAGACCAAAAGTATGTATAACCACCTACAGATATCTGACCACTGCATACCTCAGAGAGTGTTGCCACCAAAACACAGAGTTTACAAAGGTCCCCCGACAGCAGAGGAAGATGGTCATCTTGCCGGGGAGACAAGATGTTCTACACGCCCATCCAGATGGGTCGCCTCAAATTGGGACCCAAGTGCCGCCATGTAGCAGGCGACACCTCAGCACCACACCAGCCCAGATCCCCAACAGGCCTGACCCTATTAGCTCTCCGACAGTTTCGAATCCCCCAGGGATGAAGCTCCCGAGGGCTTTCCTCCATCCCCTTCATGGTGCCTGTAGCCTTCCTGTGGGCAGCTGCAGCAGAGCTACTCCCAAGGAAAACAGAACAGCATTGTTCTTGTTTGTATACAGTGGTTGTAAATTGTGTCAATCCCGCCACCAACCCCAAAGAATTTGTTCCCCTGCAAGTTGGAAGCCTGGATACAGTTTAATGTCACACTCAGGACAGAAAACACAGAGCACCCCAGATGGGATGCGAACCCACAATCCCTGGCTTAGGAGGCCAGTGCCTTATCCATTAGGCCACTGGGGCATTCCATACCAGTGGTGGCGTCCCTTTGAAACCAATGAAAAAAAAATCCTTCTCTTTAAGCACCATGGCTTCCTTACGAGGCTCGTCACAGACTCTTCCCAAATGGAAAGGAGTTGCCGCAGTTGATTCCCTTCGCCCCAGCATACTGACGTGATTGGAAGGTTGAAACAGGATGTTGCCTCAGATCCTTCTGTGTGGGGGACCTGCCTAATGACCCCAAACCCCCTAAGACACCTGCCCCACATCGCAGCATCACATGACGGGTGCAGCACCAGTCTGGTACTTTGTCATGATATATTTGCTACGGTAATTGCTAACATATTGTTAAAAACGTTTCTCTATTCAGGTTAGTGGCTCACTGATGACAAGCAATTCCCAAATTAGTCAAAAAGAAACATTTCTTAATTACCGTATTTCATTTCAGCACAACTAGGAATGCAACAATATTACTGCAAATTATGAGAATCATAGCTGGAAATAAGCGTAATTAAAGTCCCCCCTGCCACGGCTGGTTTCTGTGTACCTTGTTTAACAGAAGCCCCTGGCTGTTCCTCCCTGCAGAACATCGCTCTGCCTACTCACTATAGGAATTTCTTTTAGCCCTAAATGCCTCACAGCCTTAATTTGAAGTTATTATTCCAAATGAAGTTCTGATTGTGCATTAGGGCAAATCTGTATCCTCTCTGCATTCAGGATATAGAAAAACGTTATTTGATGGGACATTGATCCCGCATCTCATTGCGCTTCACGGGACGCTGCGGGAATGGATGAAAAATCGATACCACTCCACAGCTGCTAGTTTTTCCCCTTTGCAACCCCCCCCCAATCACAGAAATGGCAGCAGCCAGCTAGTTCTGCTGGAGATATCTTCAGTACAAGGTGTCTGAGGTCTATATTAGAGAACATTTGCTAACTAGAGCAAACTAAAAGAAAGATTTTTTGTAATGGAAAAAATATCCATTACATGCATTTAGTCAACCTGGGTGTTGGGCCACATTAAAACCCCATTGACAAATTAATTATCATAATTCTTTTATACTTAGACACTACAATAGCAGTGCATGCAGGGGATGCAGCCTTACTGAGCTGGAAAAGCAGTTTGGAAAACATGTGGTTTTACATATAGATAATGTGCTCAAACATAATCTGTGACAAGTTCAATTTAGTCAATCATTGATATTATTCCTCTTTAATGAAAATGCATTCTGTCCTTAGCACACTAGATGTCTTTGACATGCAAATGCTAAAATACATATTCATATTTTATTTTCCTTTGTTGTTATTTTTCACTTGTCAAACAAGACCGCATTTCCAAACCAATTTACTTTAAAAGAAGCAATTAAGCAATTATACTGCATTATATAAAAATACTGCATGCATTGCATGACACATGCATACCTCTGATTTGTAATTAAGTTTAAGAATTGCTAAAAATTGATAAAGTAATTCTTGCAGCCTTAGTTTCCGGTATATGCTCCAGAACCGCACGTCACTGAATAGAACAAGTGGGTACAGAACATGTAGGGAAAGATGGATGATAAAGTCATCGATGTTTAAGAAAGTCAGCACTTTCCTTTCAGAAAATGATTTTGTGTCTTTTGTGCAAGTTTCATATACGACCAAATGGTATGCTACAAATGGTACATTGATCCTTTAAATTGATATGAAATTAAGGATAAGTGTTTGAGATTTTAGTACACCAACAGAGAGCATTTTATATATACTATATAAAATAACATATAAAAACACTTTTGTGTTGGCTTCAATAAAGGGATTGGTGTACAGTGACTTATTGAAATGGAACCCTCATTACCCAGAATCCCACTCAGGCAGACTGCAAACTGTAATCTTCCCAAAGCTGCCCTGCTATTGCTTAAATAGGGTGCTTTGAGCCAGGTCATGCAGGTTTTCCCCTGAGGCCCATTACTGTTTGGCGCATTCCCGTGGGTGGAGCTTTCCTCAGCTGGACCGTATCTTGGCAATTAATTGCTCATGACATCAATGCTGCTCTTTTAGCAGAGCCTGTGGAGAGAGATGCTGCACATGCCAGTGAGACCGAGTCCTTTCTTTACTGAGGAATTGAATGTAGACCAACAGGAGAGGCAGATATGATTTAGAACAGTGGTTCTATTTGCTCCAATTTAAGGCTATACACACAGCCCTTGTATCCAAAACAAAATTACCCAAAATGCACCCTCAGCTTAGCACTAACTGTGACAAGTGCAACAGCCTTGATACCAACACTGATGCATATGGTTTGGCTCAGTCCCAGCTTGAACAGTCTTGGACAGAAGTCTTTGAAACGCTCTTCCAGATTCTAGAATGTTCCACAGAACCCAATCCATTCGCAGCACTATTTGGTGTTACGGGGGGGCTGCCCAAAGCTAAGTGCGATGCATTATCCTTTGCCTCCCTTCTGGCATGACATGCAATATTGCTCAGATGGAAGGGGAAGGCACTTACCTACCCACTGTCAATGGCTGAGAGACCTCTTATGTTGTTTAAAAGTGGAGAAAACTCACCAGTCGTTTCCGATTCAGTGAAACAATTCCATTGGGTCTGGGGATCACTTTTTGCATATTTTCAAAACTGTGAAATTACTTACGAGCTGCGGTTGGTTCACGTGTTTGCCCTTGACTTCCAACCTCTAAGCAGGAATCCTCAGTCCCTGCCTCCTTCTCTTTTCTGCTTTTATTATTCATTTTGTTGCCATGACTATAGTCAGTACCCTTTCTATTTTATTTTCTTATTTAGCTATTTTTTTATTTAGTTATTAAGTTGGGTTTTTTTTGCTCATTTATTTGTTTGTAGCATCTGCCAGCTGGGACAGTTTAGGTAGGGAGGGGGGTACCTACAGTGCCTATGATGTTGTATTTGTATAACCAAAAGGAAGGGGAGGGAGGTCAGCGATTTCTGCCAGCGTTT
>JAABNX020000106.1:10368835-10379207 GCA_015163995.2 Mormyrus lacerda | reverse complement strand
AACCCCCCCCCCCCCACACACACACACACACACTTTTAAAAACATTAATTCGCCCCTGTTTACTCCAAATCCTAAAATCCCAACTACCGAAGAACATTAATTGAATATGTGCTAGGTCCTGTTTAAATGTTAATTCTGCCTCTGATGCTGGTGACTTACTGGCAGAGGCTTACACAGGAGCACATCTCTCCTTAGTTTTCATAATAATTGATCTTTTATGAAGCGATGTCAGTAAGTGCCTGGGGAGTCAGAAAACTCCGACGACCCTCGGTCACCATGAAGAATAGGGGTGTTTAATTCAAAACCTTATAGAGGGTTCATTCAACAAACAAGGCATGACAAATCTTCACTAACAAGCAATGCAACCTGCTTGCTATGCGACGCCCTCTTAGCCAATTCTGGCTTTCATCTATCATCTATCAATCACTATTGTAATATACTAGCTACAGTGAAATAACACAGATAAGTATAAACCAACACAATGCGAGGCTCTCAAGTTTCATTGAAAGTTTGGAGCGAGATCTTTTAGGGGCAGAGTATGTGTCTCCTGGTCAATCCCTGAAACTTGAGAGCCCCGCCTACCACATTCATCGGATCTTGCTCTGCCGCTCCCACCTTGTCTGCAGTCCATGTGTGTGCTAATCCATGTAATAATGTGCTCACGCCGGGATCACATGTAACTTATTTTGTAATTTACCCAGAAACCACAAATGCTATTTTTTTCATTGGCTGGAAGATAGCTAACAATGTGCTTGCAGCGGGACCACATTTAGTTCATTTTGTAATTTACCCGGAAACAGCAAACACTATTTTCTGATTGGCTGGTACGTGACTATTGACTCTGTAGAACTCAGGACAGCTATGAACTCAGCAGAAAGATGCTGGGCACCTTCCATTAATTCTATATAATGGGACACCTTGCTGGGCAGTATGCCTTACTTCTCAGCGTGAGAAACGCAAGGCGTGGCAAGTGAGTGTGTGAACTTGTTGAGACGCATGTGTCTCACGGTCAGTGTGTGACACTTGAGAGCCCTGACAATGTCACATTAGATTTGTCCATGTAAAGCTAGCACCTAATCTGCTCTGTTTGATCCCTGGTTCGTTCTCAAAGTTGACACGCAGTGAGATTTTTAGCACGAGAGATCTACCATGGAGCGACCCCAAGGATGTCACTTATGGCCTGTGAGTGAGAGAAAGGATAAGATCAGAGCCTCCTCCCGGAGCAGAGATCCAAGCCTTCGGCTGTGTGCCTTATTATTTTTTCATTTGATGTGTGCTTTGGAAACCAGACAAAAGGTTCTGTGTCATCAGCAGCATGGCTTGTTTGGGAAAGGAAGTAAAAATGAACTGCACTTGGTGACAGAAGACTTGCAGTAATACTAACAATATCCTTCTCTCCGGCATAAGTAGGAGCACAGATACATGGGAACTGCTTGGCTTCGCATATCCTGTTCTGCTCACTACTCAGACAGAGACACATCCACAAGTGAGAACAGAGCTTGGGGTCAGCTATTTCTCTGCTGCCCCAGAGCTAGTTTTAGAGTTAAGGGTCTTGCTCAAGGGTCCAATAGTGATACGATTACTCTGTCAAGCATGGGATTCGAGCCATCAACCTTCTCGACAAGCCCCCAGAGCCTTCCTGAATCCGCTCATCCCCCCGGGCTGCACTTGCCTCCATAGCAGTGTGATATTTACATTAGTTGCATTCCGTGTGCGATTAGTCCTGTACTCTGATCCTCTATGACTCTCATTTTCATGCATAGCTCCATATGAAATACGACTATTCAAGCATACACTTACCACCAGGGGGCTGAACATCAACACAAAGCTCACAAGCTCAACCAGGGAATACTGGCACAGGTGACATTCCGAGAACATGAAGGGGATAAAGGACAGAGCCAGAATGATACAGACAACTTCCACAGATACTGGATGCAACTGATGTCACTTACACTCTCTTAAACCTGTTGACCCATTTTTCCCAGTTCAGGAACAAGGAAAGTAGACTCACCAAAGTACACAAAACCCCCAGCGCTAATCCACCATTACAAGCACCTTTACGACAAGCAGACTCGAGGAGCCAGTCACCCAGAGTGCCCTTCTGTTTAGCGATTGCCGCGTATGTCAGGCAGAGCACCGAAAGGGAGATGGCTGGGAATTGATAAACGGGAGGCGAGACCCTTTCTGGTTCCCTGTACTATTTGCAGCAATGCTGATAGCATGTCACTATCTGAAATTAAGACAACGTCGCGGATGCGAGTCAACGAACTGGAATTAGCATCTGACAGAAAGCAGATATCTGCAGAGCTGTATCGTCTGGGTGAGGGGACATACAGTGCAAATATAACCCGACTATCCATTTTCCAAACCGCCCATCCAGCACAGTGTACATGATAAATATAAGATAATTTTTACAGCGCACAATTTTGGTCTACTGTCAACAACATAAGGTGCCTGCCTAGCTGAAGTTTAATGCTCTTACTTTTTACACCTAAGCTTACTGTGACTAGCCTGCCAAAAGAAATGGTTCCATTTGTGAGATTAATGCCCCACTGAATTTTTAGCAGTAGCTAACTGCCCCTAACTGTCTACTGCCCTCCCTGCTCCTTCCTGACAGTCTGCCAAAGGTGCTCTCTTTTCTTCCTGTAGGATACAGATTCAATCAGGAGGGAGGAAATTGAAAGATAAATATACACCAAACACAATACTACAGTACACGCTGCGCCTTCGCCGTCAGCCGAGCTTTATATTTAAAACCATAAATTGCACGCTAAATTGCATAACGTGTTCATATACTATTTTAATATGTTAATGTTCGCTTCTGTGCAGTTTTTACTCGCACCGAGTATCGGTAGCGCTCAGATAAATAATGGCGTGTAAAAACGCAGAAAGTAGCGTTAAAGAGCGATGGCGACGGCCCGACTTTAAAATAAAACCGAAGCAAACACGTTTGATTCCCTCCCCCCGCAACAGACGATGCTTTAAATAAGCACCCTGCGAGCAATCCCACCGCAGCAGCTTTCTTTATACAGCACGCCGGGATGAATTTCCCTCTTTATGAAGAAGCGCTTGGAAGCAGCAGATATCTCGTAAATCTGTTACGCTGTCCCTTGGAATTAAAGTCTTCCCTCCTCCTGCATTAAAGTGACAACGGACACTATAGGGGTCCAGCACTCCTCCAACCCGAAGGTCTACCTGAATGCCTCTCTATCAAAGGTGTCTAGACACTAAAGTCAGATGATTTATATCTAGATTTTAATTTACAGATTTACCTGGTCCAGCACAGAGATAACAAAGCATTATTAGGATTAGAATCTTCTGATGGTATAAATTCTAATCAAGTGTGATTCTGCTCATTTTCTCTTGATTATTCCTGGTGTTCCTGGTGATTAAGACTTTTCATTATAGACTTTAATTTGCAAATGTATAAGTGAGGATGGTGCAAGTGAATAAGTCTCAAGGTTCTTGAGTATTTGAACGGGATCAAAAGAAATTTATAGCTACATTTCAGGCCGAGTTATGGATTCCGGGACTTTTAATTACAGGGTGATGTCAGCTTAAGTCGAGGTCTCGAAAAAAAATCTTTGCCATGGAGACAGTGGAGTGATGAAAGTTTCCCTCCTAATCCTGTCTAGTTATCAGACTGTTCCGAACCATTGTGGAACAGACAGAGGGCAGACACTCTAATAGGAGCTGACAGTTTTAATCTCCCGAAACACACAGGCCACTCTTCCCACGCAGCGACTTGCGGAGATTGAATGCTAAACACGCGACAGAGTCACTGTCAGCGTCAGTAGCCTGAAACTCAGCCAGGGGGAAAAAGGCAGGCAAATCGTCCGTCTTCTTGTGATTGGCAGGTGACACGCATCAGTAGGACATCCACCGCCCCAGGCTCGTCTGTTTTTATGTGTATAAGTGATGAATGCTGAAGATTTCAGGGTCTGATCTCATAAGCTGTAAACGAGGGTGGGAGTGTTATGTACGGGGGGGCATTGTAAGGTTCTTTGTCATTTTTTGGGGGGTGCAAAATCCAGAGGCACAAAATACCAGACATACAATAACTATGCATCAGTAGAGAATTCAGCCAAAACAGGCACATTGAATACTAGTCATAATGTCATGGTCCAGCTGAAAGACTTTGATTGTGTTGCGTCTGAGAAAAGCTGCAGTGAAGTGCACAAAAGTTGCAATGCTAAAGCACAGACCTATTCATTAACATGCATTCTCTTCAATCCAACAAAAGTGTGCATGTGTTAGTCACTTACTCTGCATATATGCACAGTTCTGGGTGAGATTCCATAAACACTGTTTATCACTATTGAAAGTAGCTGCCGTGTTGCTCTTGTTCTGCTTAATCAGTGAACCTTACTCTAGTGGGACTGTCTTTAAAGACTAGGGTGCCGCATTTCAATAAGGCTACTCGTATAAAGCTGACGCAATATAAGACAACTGCAAAATTTGCTGACAGAACTAATGACTAATGAACTATAGGGGACCGTCCACTGGCCCAGTGACGGAATCCAATTGGACAGCCGAAGACTTGGAATGCATGTAGGTCCTTCCAAGTGCTCTTACAAACTTACTTACCCTTTTAGGTAAAACCGAATTATATCTGACTCCAATTTAATTAAAGACCCTTTATGATGTTTTAGTCAGTATTTCTGTTATTCTGTTATACTCCTTTTCTTTCTATTGCTGAACTCCCATTAATCCTGGACAGTGGAGTACACTGGATTCTCCTTGGCCAATATGGCGATCCGCGGATCTGCTACGCAGGACTCTGTTCAGAGGTTGGGAAATCACTACAACTTAACACAATGTCAGCCTAGATGACCGTTCAGGCCCAACGACTCATACAACTCCTCAGCTTGTGAGTGCCTCAGAGGCTGAGCCGGTTTTTCCATAACGCAGCGTGTGCGCGCTTCAGAGGCTGAGCCAGAGTATTCCGTAACGCAGTATGTGCGCGCCTCAGAGGCTGAGCAGGTATTTCCATAACGCAGCGTGTGCGCGCCTCAGAGACTGAGCAGGTATTTCCATAACTCAGTGTGTGCGCGCCTCAGAGGCTGAGCCAGAGTATTCCGTAACTCAGTGTGTGCATATCTCAGAGCCTGAGCTGGTATTTCCATAACGCAGCGTGTGCGCGCCTCAGAGACTGAGCAGGTATTTCCATAACTCAGTGTGTGCGCGCCTCAGAGGCTGAGCCAGAGTATTCCGTAACTCAGTGTGTGCATATCTCAGAGCCTGAGCCGGTATTTCCATAACGCAGCGTGTGTGCGCCTCAGAGGCTGAACTGGTATTTCCATAACGCAGTATGTGCGCGCCTCAGAGACTGAGCAGGTATTTCCATAATGCAGTATGTGCGCGCCTCAGAGACTGAGCAGGTATTTCCATAATGCAGCTTGTGCGTGCCTCAGAGGCTGAGCTGGTATTTCTGTCACTCAGCGTGTGCGTGCCTCAGAGGCTGAGCCAGAGTATTCCGTAACGCAGTGTGAGCATATCTCAGAGCCTGAGCCGTTATTTACATAACGCAGCGTGTGTGCGCCTCAGAGGCTGAGCTGGTATTTCCATAATGCAGCTTGTGCGTGCCTCAGAGGCTGAGCTGGTATTTCTGTCACTCAGCGTGTGCGCGCCTCAGAGGCTGAGCCAGAGTATTCCATAACGCGGCATGTGCGCGCCTCAGAGGCTGAGCTGGTATTTCCATAACGCAGTGTGTGCGAGTCTCAGAGACTGAGCTGGTATTTCCATAACTCAGCGTGTACGTGCCTCAGAGGCTGAGCCAGGGTTTTCTGTATCTAAGCTTGTGCGTGTCTCAGAGGCGTAGCCAGTATTAACCATAATAATGGGCAGTCACATCGGGTCCCGGAGAGATGGCAAGAGAGATATAGTGAAGCTAATATACCCGAGCCAAATGGCTCTGACCGGGGAAATAAACCAAATCTACCGGAAACATACTGAGGTTAGCAAAGTCAGACAGCCAAGAAGTAATAAAAACACAGTTTATTCCCAATTAATACGAGACACATCAATTTAACGAAATATAGCACTAACCTAATTCTAACATGTGGCCACAAATTCCTAAACTATACCATCAAGTCAAAAACAATACAACAATTACATACCTCAGCTGAGTGGGCATAGCGTAACTACAGACAATATCTGATTACAGATATAGATTCACGCAGTACTATATGGGAACTCTGAGTGTCTCCCTTTGCTACTCTGGAGCTCTTCCTTAAGTATTCCAAACCGGACAGAACGTCCTTGAAGACTAAATTTCCTGACCAAATATTGTGATTGATTATTTTAGGGACTTTTTTGATTTTGTGTGTGTGTCATGGAGAACTGCCGATCTTATCAATTCTCAGACCCTCAGCCAATCGAATTGCTTTTGGAGGAATGTGGGAATTCTTAATGTTGTAATGTTAGTCGGGAGTAACACCTCCTGTGTTAGTGTGAGTTAGCGAGTGTACGATGTATCTGTGTCTTCAGGCACTCAGGCCTTGTCGCTGTTATGTTGGTGAGGGGTCTTGGCCGTTCAGTGGGGGGTGCGGTGTCCCATTTGATGAGGTGATCTGGTGATCTGGGTCCAGTCTGAGCCGGTGTACCTTAGCCTTAGGACACTCAGTGAAACATTGCCGGCTTGTCAGATGTCAGAACGGTGGGGCCTGCAAGGCCTGTGGAATTACAGAACTAAGCCAGATGTCTTTCATTAATATTTCCTTTCAGCAGAATTTAAGCACTTTTTTCACTATTACTCCGCAATCAAGGATATGAATTATGCTCTCTTTCCAGGACCTTTGAATTAAAACCACCATTTTGATATTACAGCTAGTGAACTATGTGAAGAATAAAGATTATCTAGCCACTCTGTGTATATTGGAGGGGCTTTAAATCTCCCAGCAGCCTTGTCAGTGTGCATAAGCAGGCTATTCCTCAGGTTCATTTTTGTTAGCCCTCATCTGTGCATGAAGAAACCCCATTGGCTGGTGGAGGGAAGGGGATGGGGCTAGTTTTTCTGCAAAATGCTTCCCGATCCCTGTTACATCCAAGCTTCCACACCGCACACATGACCTCCTGGCCTTCATTGCACCAGTCTGGTACTTTAGCTTTCTGTCAGCACCCTCTGTCACAAATAAAAATCTGTGATTGATATCTTAACAGATGCATACAGTACAGACTTTCTTTTTGCATTGGAAACCCGACTTACAGACTGGAACTGTCTGCATTTTCAGTCAATACTGACCTGTGCCAGATCCTGCAAGGCTGTTCTGTAGACGAATAGAGAGCATCTGACTGCTTCAGGTTGAATAATAGAGCAAGAAATATAGTTTAACAAGAGAAATTCCAAGATGTAAAACATATGCTTTATCTTACTGGGTCAGAGAGGACATCCTGGTGCCTGATTTAAAATGTAATGAGGAGAACATGTCGGCAGGTCCTTTAAACATATTGATGGAAATCTTCCGGCTTGGAACATGAAGCTTTGTTTCAGGAAGGGCTGTTACACCATCCAGCTTCTAGTACATGGGTAGGCAATCTTATCCGCAAAGGGCTGGTGTGTATGCAGGTTTTGAGGATAGCCTTTAGGTCAGCTGTTCAAACCCAGGTGTGAGGACTCTTCAGCCAATCAGTCCTCTAATCAGTAATCTAATTAGGGAGTTGCAGCGAAAACCCGCATACACTGCAGCCCTTTTTGGATAAGATTGCCCACCCTTGTTCTAGTAGTAATAAAATGTTTTATAAGGGCATGATTATGAAATGTCATGGTTGGGTATCTCGGTTAAGATCAGGCACGTGAGGTTATCTGTGCACCATGTTGACAGAGATGGAGTTCACAGCTTCAGGGTGGAGAACTGTCACCTCAGAGTTTTTCCAGAGTTTTTCCAGAATCGTCACCGTGACAAGATATAGGACCAAATTAACAAGGCTTTAGAGGTACAGTATTTTGCTCAGTCAAAAATTCATCTGACCTTACAGTCGGCCAAACATTGCTTAGCCGGAACATGTGTTTGCTTTAACGAATTGAATGCAATAATGATTACTTATTAACTAGCTTTCTCTGAGCTGAACTCATACAAGGCTGTTAGCATAAAGGGTAATATTAACTCTTCAGCCAATACTGATTGAGATATGAAATCTTTACTTTTATTTTTATTTCTCATTGTCAGTTTGTTTACTTTTAGTTTCAAGTGAAATCAGTTGTCAGGAAAAAATCCCCATCTTAGTAATCATTAATCTGTAAAATAGAGTACCACATAAATACGTAGATGTTCAGAAATCAACAGGCAGACTCTGCAATGGTGTTTCGGGGAGTTTAACTTAATCTTTAACATTGTGTTAAAGCTTAAGGAAGAAGACGGAAATGGCACATCACGTTCTTGGAGTTTTTTACCTGCTCCTCCACATGTTTGTCGGAATAGCAGCCAAAAGTAAGTACAACAACATTCGTATATTTCAAATGGGTTAAAAACATGTTTCACGATCACTTAAGTCTGCATGTTTAACTAAAAAAGAAAAGATTCAGATTTCGAACAGATCAATTTGTGTTCACTTGCCAACAATAGCAGGGGAGACTGTGGACAGTTTTTGCATTTTTTCATTTTAGTTTCTATAACGTAGAAAAATGACAATGAAAAAATGTTTTCCTTTCAAAGTAGAGTACTTGCTGAACAGTCTGACTTATGCAGGAGGAATCCTGTAACCCTTTGAACAACTGAGCTTGTTCATCAATTGTCTCCCGTCTCTCCTATATATCTAAGATTTTGTATGGGTATGTAAATGACAATAGAGAGTTACTATTCCCATGTCAAGCCAAAAAGCCAGTGCTTGTACTAATGCTGTTTCTCCATTCTCTCTGTAGGTCTGGTGGATCTAGAGACAGCCTCGACCCTGCTGACACCATGCTACACCCGGCTGGCGCTGCACTGCAACATTTCCTCGCAGACGGAACTCTCTGTCAGTAGGCTGGCTTGGATTGACGTGACTAGCCAGACCGAGCTGTGTGTCGTCAACATGAATAATCTGAGTTCCTCTGGGAACCACAGCATGAAATGCGAGTACATCCCCCAGAAAAGGCTCACGCTGACTTTCAGACACGTTCATCCGGAGCATCAGCAAACATACAAGTGCAGCCTGAAGTCCAATCGAGGAATCAAACAGGCCACCACGAAAGTTAAGCTACAAGGTGATTTCTCCAGTTCATCAACGTCTCTACAGGATGAGTGGAACCTTAGCTCTAGATGTTTTTCAGGTGTTTCATTGGTAGCATATGAATCTTAAATCCATCCATGCAGTATCTTATCCAGTACATCTTCCTTTAAGGGCAGGAGCATAAGGCAAAAGGCAGGGTAATGAATGATTTATTCATTTCATACTGTAAGCTGTTTTGGTGGGGTTAGGTGCTGTGCAGTACTGAAATGAAACAAAAACGTACTAATCATGAGTGCCCTGTGTAAGTAGGCTAGCTCTGTGACCATGTCATGCAACATATACTATTTCTTACTGTCTGGTTTCACTTCTTTGCCTTCAGATTGCTACAGAAACAAATACCTCAACTTATCTGCGTCGTGGGCCACATGCCATTTCTCTGGTGTTTATCCCGAGGGGGAGGTGCACTGGTTCCGTGGCGACAGGAATGTGACGGAGCACTCGGACAGGCATCCGACTAGGCGTAACCACGACGGGACTTTCAACGTGTCCAGCAGCCTGCACACAGAGCATTCGTCGAGTGAATGCTCCCTGTGGATCTCCAGCTCTAAGGCTTACCTGGTGAGGCAACCTATAACTAAGCTGAATTCACTCAGTTACAGATCTGACAGCAGAGCAGCCGCTGCCCACACCTTCAGCCTAGGGTTTGGGTTAATGCTGACCAGGCTCCTTGTGCCATAGTCCTGCCAGGTACATGCCAGGGATGCTCCTCTCTTGCTACCTCATGTGAGGAAAAAAATGAACAATGAAAAATTAACTAAACTTGGTGACAAGAAGCCGGTGGTTTGAGAGGCATTTCCTCTTTCTTCGTGTTTTATGTCATATTGCTGTTTAAAATTGTGAATTGAGTTGTTGGACTTGTTTTTTTTTTCCATAGATTTTTTTTTTAAATGAAGTCCCGTGTGTAATTACTGCACAGACAATAAGTAGTTATCTCAATGGACTTTGTCACCTGTAAAATGATGTTGCCGGTGTGTGGGTGTAATGCACACGTGGCTAGCGCCAAACAGCCAGCTTAATAACTGCTGTATATGTCTTTCAGTCATTGTTCAGCAAAAATCAGTAATGTAAATGCAACATTTATTTTCTTTTATGCCATCTTTTCACCATTGTGATCATATGTAGCATAATTAAGCTAGAACCTTCAATAACAATGATCTCTGTA
>JAABNX020000106.1:10346039-10368476 GCA_015163995.2 Mormyrus lacerda | reverse complement strand
TCGCAGGAAGCGGGTGCACATGATTCTGAAGGGGAAATAAATGCCAATATTATTTTTAAATGGCTTGGCGGGAATCAGAGTTGAATGTTATGATTGTCAGTGTACTGAAGTCTTCCTGGATACGATTATGTGAATGTTGGAACAGGAAACTGGCCACCATTCAACATATTGTCTTCTTGAAACAGTGTCCAAGATTGGGAGGATGTTGTGAGTGATACGCAGAGCCGTACGACCGATGTGAATGCTACTGCGTAAACAATGGTGCTCACAGCGGAGCGAACATCTCGCATTTTTGTTACTAATCCATCTCATTCCAAGGTGAGACATCCCCCAGTGTGAGAATCTGCATCCTGACACGTCCCTGCAGCTGACCTGGGTGCTTCTCCTCGCAGGGAGCCATGAAGTGTCCCTGGGGTCAGGTGACAGGAGAAGATAGGGGAGTTCCCCCTTACCTATAGAGGCTGGCCTCTACGTCGATCATAGCCAGGGTCAACACCATGGCGAAATCTGATGGAGTTTTTCTTACGCAAACATGTTCAAATCGCACAATCCTGTGGTGTTTCCCCGATACTCCTGCTGATCTTCCTCATTTGGTGAGGAATGCATCGTCCATAATATATTTTATATGGTATTAAAAAAAATGCAGACTCAAAAATACACCTGGCATTTCAACAGGAGGAGCCTCCCGCAGACCGAAAGGTCGAAATTGGCAGTGAGAGCCGGAGGGAACAGTGGAGTGTAACAAAACTGTTCATTTACTGCAAAGTAATGAGCAAAGAATAGAAGACTTTAGAATAAATTATCACTCTGTTTACCGTAGGAGAATATCCAAGGGGTGTGCATGATTGGGAAGTCTCTTAGAAAAGCACAAAAATTACAGACTGAATTTACTTACCTGGAAATACAATCCTTAGTGACTGAAAACTCATCTATAGCTGATGAATTATGCATTTCAGGTTCAGTATACATTTCTGTGTAAACAGCGAAAAGACCCATTCCGCGGGTCATGATCCTGTGTCAATTCCGTCAACCACTATGTTCCCTAGACAAAGTAAGTTCATGCTGCGCCTTCAGTTTGGAGGTGAGTGCGGGTGACCGCTTGAGGTATGTGCTCATTTTAAGAAAACAGAAACAGCACCCCATACACACTAGTCAGTTCAACAACCTAATTTAAAAATTAAGTAATTTAGACTTGCAAAAAAAAAAACTGAATGCATTTTAAATAAAAAAATAAGACTGTTGCTTAATGCCGTCATAGTCTCTAGCTGATGCAAATTTGATAAAATACTGCCCTCTGCTGCAGAAAAAGCAGGTGACGGATGCTAATTCCTTCAGAAGAAAATGGAAACGTTACGTGGTGCTAGACGTCATGGGACATTTGGGAGGTATTATATATTTGATTCTGCGTATGATTGCATTTGAAAATACAAATTTATCATTTAAAATTGACATCTATATTGCTGTTCTAGTGTTCTGATACATTTGGTTTTAATAATTCAATTCCTTTTAAGTCGCAACAGTATGTTTTAAACTGGAAAAACCCTACAATCGGTTCTCGCCTGCACCACAAGGGGGAATATAAAGCACATCGTTCACCTCGTGACACCTTTCATAGCCCAAAGCCCTTCATATCTCCATCGCCGCCTAGTATGACAAGAAAAAAAGCTGATGAAAAAGCAGTTAGTCGGTTTAAGGCGCTGCACCGCCTTTATTCAGCGCATGACTACGTTTTGTTTGAGTTGCACAAATTCTCCAACAACCCATTTGGTTTGATTCATGGAATTCGTGATTCGAGGAGTCGCGGGCGAATACCGTAAGTAGCGTGTGGAAATGGAGAAAGAGGAGCAAGCGGATAAGGGCAAAAAGGGCGCCGTTGAACGGCGTGCATGTTACACGGTGTGGCTGACGCTCAGGTCTGCGCCAGGAGAAACGAAGCGCTGCAGACGCGCGTTAAAGTCTGAGCGGGGAATATGAGATTAAGTCAAGCGGGTGACAGGCGGATTCTATGCGAGTACCGTGTGTTTCTTTTACAGAAGTCAGTCTTGGAGAACCTTTGCTCAGGTCAAAGAGGCATTTCTTTCAATGGGAATGCACGCTCGCTTCATCAAAAGCGCACGACAGCTTCAGGGACCATTAAGCCCAAAGGTCCAAGAAATAGCGAGCTGTCTGCCTGAGGTAACTTGCCACCTTCACACGGCTGCAGCAGGGGACCGCAAGCATATGCTTAAATGATGTAAGAGCGTTTTATTGACTGGCTGGCACTTTTACCACAGTTAAGACACTTACAATATTACCAATTTTTACAGTCCAGCCAGGTGTGCTTCAAAGGTGCAGGGATGAAATTCATAGAGCTCTGAATGACTGTGAGAAAACGTGGGTGGGGTGAATTATGCTTTTCCCAGAGAGGGGTGGCATATGTTCAGGGTGCAATAACGGTCTGTAGCCGGCGAGTGCAGAATGCCACGTCTAATATAGATATCGGGGATGGAAAAAAACACTAAGCATGGATGGTGAACCGCAAAACTCGGGGGCATGCTGAGTAGCATAACATTTTGAGCATAATTTAAAATGCAGCAATGAACAATGAATACTTACAAATAATTTAATTCAAACTGATAAAACTTTATTAATACGAGACTGAATTATATCAGTTTCTTTTTGTTTGTATTTAATAAGGATATGTGATTTTTAGGTGGAGCAAACGATATTGGTTACTCACTGCTGATGTTGATACCTACCACTCAGCTTTTTACACCTGCATTTACTGTACATCACTAGGTAAATCTCAACATGGATCATGAGGCAAAAACAGTGAGGTAAGCAGGGTCGACTGTTTAGAAAAAAAATATCAGTAGATGGTTGTAGCTGAGTTCCTTAAACACAAACAGACAAGTGGACATGACCCCCCCCCCCCATATCCTCTTATGTTCAGATACATACAGCATAAGCTAAATCTCAGAAAGCACAGGCGATTCTAGGGACTCTGGGGGCCCCAGGCAAAAAGTTCTATGGGGCCCCCCAACTCCCCCTCCCCCAGTAACATGTAACATGTAACATGTATTACCTTTATTTTACTGTGAAGTGTAAATTAATATCAACAAAGAGAATTTAATAAACATAAGACCTTGATTTTCAAAAACAGTACACAAATATTACAGATTTGTTGTTGCGATGTACTATGTAATCAGCCGCCCTCGGGGCCCCCTTCCAGCATTGCCTGCCCCGCTGGTCCTGTCACTGCACCCCTGATAGAAAGCACATCCCTTGCATGAAAAATAATGCATGTGCAGTTTTGCAGTACATCTAATGGCACTGGATGAGCCTTGCAGATACAGCACATGACAAAATGACAGAGGGTCATTGAGCATTAGAGTATCATTTACGAGGTTTCTCAGGGTTTCTCCTGTACCGTGAGAAAGTAAAAAGTTATTTGGCCAATGTCACAGAAGTATATTTATGTTATATTTAGTTGCAAGTTATTGCAGGCATTTAATTTCTTCAACTTTCATATGAATAATTTAATAACCCTCAGGCTAATTTTACATATAGTGTGACCCTGTAATATTCTGGAATATGTGGCCAGAAGATTAGGCAAGACGTTACTTACCAGCAGGAAGGTCTAATGAGATTTAGGGTTTAAATTTGTCAAGGGGTCTTTTTCTCTACTTGGACGCAATACTAATTGCAAGGTGACGGAAACAATCATCATTCATAAAACATAATAATCGCTATGCATATACATCAGAGCACAGCCATGTTGTCAGTTTTCCCCAAGTTTAGAACTAATCAGGGGACCCTTCACCCATGTCTGCCAGCCTGTGTGCCAAAGAGAAGACACCACCCTCTTTATCTCATCCACTGCATGTTGCAATCTGTGCTGGAAGCCTATGCAGGAGCACAATGAAGCCCTTTTTTAAGTAAGTTGCATCATGGTCCGTGTTCATTTGGATCATTTTGTTCAGTCCTCAGTGGATGGCACTCGCCCCATCCGCCATCAGGCATACTGCTTCAAACAAACAATCTAATTCAAGTATTGATGGCAAATCTATGAGCATTTGAAACTTTCCCCTTTCATCTGGACAAACCAGCAGCAGTTATTTGCATTAAAAAAAAAAAAAACTCAATTACAAAAGAATTGGGATTGAATCACGAAAATAGGAGCCAATAGCAATGGAGAGCTGGCATTTATTGGACACTGAAAAGAGCACAAAGTCTCCGTAGATGCAGCACGGAAAGGCAGTTCGTGACTTCTGCAGTGCTCAAGTGGAGACAGAGTAAATGAGATCTGTTGAATTAATATTTGAAAAATACAGGGCATTCAGGCAGTGCAAAAGATCCATTGATTCAGCGTGGACAAGGCATTTGTGATTTTTCTCGTGGTACGGTGGAGACAGAATTAAAAAAATATCTAAAATTTGCCTTTTAATCAACTAGGGTAGGGTGGAAATCATAATTTTTTCCATTTATGCAATATACTGTATGGAACTACACAGTATTTTATGCACAAGTAACAGGAATCAACATTGAGAACAATGATGTACTTTGTGATGGTTCAGATTCTTGATTTGAAATGTCAAACGCCATTCGTCAGTCTCCTGCTGTTACTGACACTGGAAAAGATGCAGATATGACAGCTACAGAGAAAAGACTTTAAACCTACGCTGTAAATAACATTTTAAAATGACACTATGGTGACATCTAATATTGTTTATATCTTGTGTAGTAGGACATTTGAAAGTCTGTCCTCCACAATACATCATCCATTCATCTTCCAGCTGCAGGGTTGTGGCGGGCCCAGGCTGTGTAAGGTACACCTTGGGTGGGATGTCAGTCTGTTTCACGGCACGTAAACACCCACACACTGTATGGGCAATTTATACATGCCAGTTAGCCTAACTGTATGCCTTTGTCAGAGGGACAGGGATACCCTGGTAAATTTGAGGGGGGGGGGGGCATCACCAAACAGGGAACCTCAATTATGCAAAATCATGCTTGAAAATGGTTAGATTTTGTCAACGGGCCCAGAATTCATAGCCACCCCCCTGTGTTGGAGGAAACTGGAGTATCCAGAGGGAAACCACGCAGCACAGGGGGAACTTAGAGAGCAAACTCCACTCACGGGGGGGCAAAATGCAAACTCTCATTGCATGGAGGTGTGGGCCAGCAGTGACACACACTGTGCTACCTTTCTGCATACAAGACATCTTTCTGTTTAATTCTCCTGATCAATGAACGAGCGTGTGAGATTTGGGGGGGCGGGCACAGATATGGCAGGGGGCGTGATCAGGGAACAAGTGGTAATCGAGCGTTGATTGTAAAGGGTATAAAGCAGTCCATGCCCCCCCCACAGGGAGAGTGACAAAGGTCAGAAGTTACGGTACAACTGATGGTTTGTCTTGTGTTAGAGTCCAAAAGGCTTCCTTGGATGTTTGATCTGCTGGTACAGGCTGTTGTACTCTGATGGTGATAATGAACTCACTCTTTCATCCTCCGCAGCTTGTGTCACAGGAACCTGCTTACAAATCCAAGAAGCTACAAATCATACAGAGTTTTCCAGAAGACACGTTTTAAGTCACTTTCACCACCTGGTGTTGTACATGTCAGATACTATGTGACACGCCCCTAAAGTGCGCGCTCACTGTCTAGCTGCGTAGTGCACAGAGCGCGTGAGGATTAGGAGGAATTCAGGGGCCTGCTGTTGTCAGCCTACTCTCCGGAGACAAAAGTGAGTCATCTGTGTGCAGTGATTTGAAAGCCTCAGTTCCAAGCAACCAGCTTCTTTCCAACAAAAGCTGTGAAGCATCCTCAGAAGTCAGCAGCAGACAGATTAAAAACTAGAAATCAGAAGTGTGTTTAGATCCATAAGAGATTTGGAAAGACGACTTCGGAACTGTCCACACTACCCAGTTAACGTCTCCACCAAGGATGATTCAGTATGATAATACATCTACTTCACCAAAGACAACTACCATATGAGGCTTTGACACCCGCCGTACAGCATGAGTTTGGGACCTTAGTGTTTCTAATAAAAGCTTTTTATTATATCTACTACTAGCAAAAGTGTCTAAAGCATATTACAGCACCCATGGGACGGTTTCAAGCTATGTAGGATTTCAAAAGGAACCAGTTGGAACCAGTGAACCACATTCTACAGCGTCGACTATCCTGTGGATAGAATGTATGATATGGTAATTTTTTTTTTGTTTTGTAGAACAGTAGGACCACCTGTTCTCATTCCATAAAATTCCCAATAAGATCCATTGACGATGTCATGACCCTCAACCCACAGAACTATGTGGAATAACAGAGGAAAGGGGACAGTCTGCCAGCAGATTGACGGAGTTTCCTTTAACAATGTCATACTATCTAACTCAAAGTAAATTCTTTGTGTCAATCCGCTGCATTAAAACGTGTTAGTTCTATATTTGGAGTAAACACACAGTCCACAACTGCATCCCTCTAAATAAGTCATTATTTTTTTACTGGCATTATGCTTGAAAAGGTTTTGTTTTTTGTCATTCTGTATGACTATCTGTTTTGATCCACCCTTTTACAGTAGTGAAATATTTGTAACCAGTGGAATTTAAGACTGCATGTGTAATGTGGTGTGCAAATTGGTCATCTGACTGTCTGCTGTGTTTGACCCTAATCGTAATGAACACCTGCTGCTCAGAGAGGCTCCTGGCACATGCAGAGATTAGCTTTAATGATGCAAAGCCGGCTCGGTGCAATCAAACAGCAGCTCCCCACAGACAAGGAGAGTGATTTTTTTATCAATCAGCTTGTCAGGCTTCCAAAAACATTAGACACATGTGAGTTTCCTCCCAGCTGCATCTCTCAGGTCCTGCCCCTGTGCCAATTTAAATTCTTGTTGACAGTTTAGTAGATAGACTCCAGTACTAATTTATGTCATTCTTATGACACTTTTAATTTGGATTGTTCTATTCTCAGCACAGACTTTGCACAGCATGGTAAAAGGTTCCCAGCGGAGGGGAGAATGTACACTGTGGTGTCCAGGAAACAGCTACACTCTATTTCCTATTTGATTAAATGAATTCACCATCACTCTATACTGAATAGGTGGCTGGGATGGATGGAAGGATGGATGGATGGATGGATGGATGCATACACACCATTATAGCCCTTCCCAAGACCAAACCAAGCTATCTGTAGCTCAGAGCTACCATGGCCAGAGAGCACTTTGTGGTCATTTTAATAGCTAAAACACATTTGAAATATGAAAGTCTCAACAGTTTTTTAATGGCATCTGGCCTGTTTATTTGCAGCCCAGTGTTAATCCTGTTTGAAGTAGTAGCCAGTCTTTCATGCTGTAAACACTTCAGAACCGGACCCAGAATGCCAGCTCCAACAGGGAGGAGCAGCCAGCCAGTGCGTCGAGCTGCAGAACAATGCTTGTTCCCCGGGCAGTTGCTATGGAGAATGAAAGCCGCAGGAGGCTGCATCCTCTCCAGGTAATTAGCTGAGGTGTTTTCTGTGTCTCTGTAAACAAAACGCCTCACAGATTGGCTATAATGGACTGTAGAAGCTTCACCTGATGTAGCATCTGCAAACCAGAAACATCATGGAGCATTTCCCCTCTCGCTCTCTTTCTCTCTCTCTGTCTGTGTGTGTAACACAAAAAGTCATTATTGATGTATATTGCATGCTGATGGTTTTAATTTTGCCAGAGGGACTAAGTGAATGTTATGTGTATGAAGCTGTAACTGGTGCTGACAGCCAGCCCCTGAGGCTTCAATCCTTACAGGAGAGTAAATTCCTGTCTTGTATCCTGCTTACATTCTGAACTGAACCAGAGACTACTAAGCTGGTAGCCCTGAACACTGAAAAAGCTTGGCAGTTTGGATTGTGATGTTTGTCTGCTTGCTATGATGCATGAACAGAATGACGGAGTCAGAATTCACCCATTATTTGTCAAAGCCCGATAGATGAAGACATAAATGCTTATGCCAGCCTGATTAATGGTTTTGGAGGTGTCTGACCAGATAATGAAGGAAGCCAATGAGTGCTCAGCATATATGAGGAACCTCCTTCAGGACAGTTGGAAAAGCATCAACAACTGGCACTGAGGAGACAGTAGGGTCAGTCAGTCCCTGGAACAATTGAGGTTAAGGGTCTTGCTCAAGGTCCCAATGGTGGGATTACTAACCAAAGGATTTGAAACTGCAACTTTCTGACTCTAAACCACAGAGCACACCCACCCCCCCCCCAACAAATTATTATAATTTTTTATTTAACACTTTTCTTGTCAGTACATACGTCTATATATATTATTTTAAAGTTTTATGTCTTTAAAAGTATTATAAAATGTAGTGAATAATACAGAAGTCTGTAGAGAACATGCATAAACTTTTTTTTTCTTTGCGTTATCTCGAGATCACAACTTATTTTTTTCTTATTTTTTAAGCCGCCATCTTTCAAACATCACCTGGACTCTCCAGTTGGTTGGTAATGAAACTGACTACTCGTTCAGGCTCACTATTATTTTTGCAATGGTATAGCTGCAAATTTTTGAGGCTCCTTCTCAAATGACGAACACTAATATGACAATTTTCTAGCACCGACAAACACATTGTTATTTCTTCGCATCCATGATTCGGTGCAATACATCTTGACTTTTTCTCACAGTTTGAAGTCTAACTTGGTTTTACAAACAAGTGCAATATAACCACTTATGATATTGATGCAATATACTTTTACTTTACTGTGCAATATACTCCTATATACTTTTACTTTACTGTGCAATATACTCCTATATACTTTTACTTTACTGTGCAATATACTCCTATATACTTTTACTTTATCTGTAACTTTTGGACAAAGTTATTTTAGATTCCTGTACAGAGATTTTCTATCATTTTATTTTATGTATTAGAATGTTTAACAGTGCTGTCATTTGTTTTACACTTCATTCATATTTTTATACTTGTATTGTTCTTATCTTCTTGTTTATATGTGATTGTGCAGTTGCGATGTGAGCAATTTCCTCCAGGATTAATAAAGTCTTCTGATTATGATTCTGATTGTAATTGGGACAGTCCACAATCAAAGTAAATTCTGATGCGTTCGTCCATGAGGATAATACTAAACCTGTCATGAGATCTCGAGAAAACGACTTTGGTTATTTCGAGATCACGAGAAAAATAAGTCGGGACCTCAAGATAACGAAAAAAAAGGTCCCCTACAGACTTCCGTAGAATAGTACTAATAAACATTTCTATGGGTAGGTGCGTCCAAACTTGGTACTGCATATATATTTAACGTTATTTTTTTCCCAGAAAATCTTCTGTGAATTCCAGTAATGACTCAGAACTAGATTTTCTCAGCCGTAAGGAAAGATCACTGCAATGTAAGTGTAGGATCGCTAAGCAGTGAATGCGCTCAGAAAAGCCCACAAGGGGAAGAAGATAGCTACTTATGCACAGCTGATGCCATACATACATCTATACTGCACAAGTGCCACGAGTGGCTATAGGTAGAGAGAGAACACGGTAGTCCACCACCCTGCTGGCCATGTGGAGCAACAGCACCGCAGTAGAATCTGACCCAGCAGCTGGGCGTTATCTTCAGATGGCTTGCAGCACGAGTTTGGAAAACACCAGGTGCCCCAGCAGTGAACTCTACACATATGGCCATGAGTGCATTATGAATGGTGGGAATATCAGCAGTACCCTTCCGGTTACGGACATAACTGTCATAGGGCCTGCATTTGCAGATTACTGTTTTATCCGCGGGTATTATTATTTGAAGGTTGCAGGAGCATTGTTGGATCGCAAGGAACTTCACCTGAATGACTGGAGCAAAATTGTCCAGCTGTACAAATTGAATGAATATTGTAAAAAGTGTAATCATGTCTAATGGCAATATAATGGATTCCAGTCTCCAGCCAGTTGTCCTGGGATCTCACAGTCACTGACCAGCAGCTTTGAGATTTGTTGCTACGCATGTCAGGCTCCAACAGCATGGCTGTGTGGCAGCTCACGTTGTTGTCATCTGCGCTCCAAGTTTGCCATGACACCCCGTTACCACTGGAAACAAGAAACAGTTCCCAGGTGCAGCTCATATAACTTATATTTCTTTATTTCTCTCCATCCATCATAAGCTGTAACAAACACAGCACAATCATACGCATAGGAATCTCTTAGGAATATGGCATTTCCAACGATATGTGAAATGAAAAATGGTTTTTAATTACTAGTTAAATTAAGTTTCAATCCGATGTAAAACCTGCTGTTTTTATTATTTGCAGTAATTATGGGTCTCCAGAGTATTTTTTTGAGTACTGAGGTTCAGGATTTCAACAGATTATATTGATATGAGTCTCCATTTGATTTATTTTAATTAAAATTATCCTCCTTCTTCCTGTAGTCTAAAGGCATGCACTTAGGTATCTGAGGTAAACCCCAGCTTTGTGACCTATTATGGTCGTGGAAGTGCCCTCCCCCAGGATAATTTGTGAGAAGATGTGAATCAGGATGGATAATGAATACCTTTTATTCATAAGCAGAGTGTGCACTATTGACAGTGATGCTATATGCTTAAGCATATCACAAGGACAGTGCTCTTTTCAGGGGAGCAGCTAACAGGGGGTATGAAAGCATAAGGTTATAATGTGTAAGACATCAGCTCTACTGTATGAATGAACTAGTGACCATGATTTTGCAGTCAAGATGATGCTGTTCCTGAGTGGCTACATGGGGTACTGTACCTTTTTCATGCCATTTTATTTTGCAATATTTTTATAATAGAGCATTTGAAACTGACATAAAACCCCTTTTTGATGGCGTTTTTGCAGCTGATGGCCTTACGGTTTGAGGTGTGGAGAATTATGAAAATTCATTCTAACCCTCAGGTCATGTGAATGTTTGCTTGATTGTGGCTCTTTATAGGAGCAAAGCCTTTGCTTAGTGAGCCAGCAAGACATGCGCCATTTCAGTACAGGTCATGCTCTGTAGCGAATGGGTTGTAAACTAGCATACCTGTGCTAAACTCAGAGTGCCGATACTTTGATTTGTAGCTCTTTTTACATTGAGGGCTTAGCATTAGAGCATTTTAGAGTAAGCTACCTGACCCTTTCCAATCGCAGGCTGCGTTTCTATGGCAGCTGCCTGGCTCTTCAGAACCATCTCAGGGCCAAATTAATTTTTCGTGGGGTTGGGGGCGGAGAATGAAAAATGTGGTCTCGCCGGTCCGTCTGAGAGAACAGCCACTTAATTGGCCCGACGTTACAAAACAGATGTGATGAAAGCGCTGGCAGAGCCATGGGCAGGAAATGGCGGGTCATTACCACTCAGCGGGGGGAGGTGGGCAGAGCAAGGACATGGGAGGGTAGCAGGGGGGGCGATGAGAGCCCTGGCTGCACATTTACTCTTCTGCTGTCCGGGGGGGAATAACGCAAAACTATTGACCTGTAATTGTAGCTGTTGAATCAAGTAGCCTGGCATGATGAGCAAGCACACCTGACAGGAAATTGTCTGTTTTCCATTCCACACAAAGCCCAACAAGACATTTCAAAAACCTGGCCCTGACCATTGCACTGGTGGAGTCAGCCCGCCCAGTGTCCCCATGACTGGGAAAACGCCGCCACTGGCTTCCCCTTTACGTGATCGAGTGCCATCAAGAGCGCCCCCTTCATGTGAGGAGATGCCCTATAGACCAAGAAAATGTGATGAAATGTCTTAATTAGTGCCCTTCTTGTGGAGAGAATGTGATGCAGAGATATTCAACTCACGGTCCTCAGACACGGAGTCCTGCTGATTTTCCAGCCTTCCTTTGCCTGTAAGTGTGAAGCCTCTGGCCAATCAGAATCAGTAATTATTAACCTAACTGTCTGGGAGAACTGAAAACAAGGCCTGGATTTGCAATCGAGGGCCAGAGTTTAAGAGGCCTGTTGTAAACGGTCCCTGTGGATATCCTTACAGTGCCCTCTACGTCACCCTTGCATGATTAAGTGTGTCGACGGCTGCCCTTTGTAGTACAGGAAGTGGGATACAGTGCTGTGAAGTGGCGGGATAACATGATGAGGTGCCCAAATATGTGCCCCCTAGTGGATAAACAGTGATGCAGTGCTGCATAGGGTGTCCGGTCATGTGCGAGAATGTGAGGAGCTGTCCTAATGGATGGCCCTCCAGTGGAGATATGGTACTTCACTATGAGATGCAGTTTCCTGTACATGCAAGAAAAGTAGATTAAATAACGTACCCTCTAGGGTACCCTTCCAAGTGAAAAACAAGATGAAGTGCCCTTGTAATGGAGAGAAAAAGACCTTTGATGGATTGCCTTCACTTTAAATGAGATACGGTGCCCCACTAAGAGATACAGATGAAATAATGTAGCCCCAAGGTGTCCCTAAGTGTAGGAAATTTTGATATCTAGTTTGTTTCTGTAGTTGACAAAACATTAGTTGAATAACTTTAATGATAAATAAATGGGATAAGACTATTTCACCATACATAGTGTACCATTGTACTGGGGGGTGGGGTGGGGGGGATGCACATCATGCAGTATGTGCCCTTTTTATTTTTTCACCCTTGCCCTTAATATAGCCAGAGTCCACTGCAAGACCATTGTCATCGATCCAAGGAAAAAATGCAATTTCCTTACTTTCTTCCCTGGATCCCTGTATTGGAGCATTATCTAGAGTTATTATTATGACGCGATATTTGTTATTATGATTTCTTAAAAAGTTCCCTTTTGAGGCACATGAGTGATGCAAGTGGATGTTGGTAGAAAAGAGGTAACGGCCAAACATCAGAAATCTTCAGCCACATCTCAATATCTGCCTTATGATAAATAGTACAACATCACAGCTAGAAGCAAAATGACAGCTGTAAACAAGCTTATAGCTGTGAGCTCAAGCTTTGAAAGCATTCATCCATCCATTCCCAGCCTCTTATCGCCACGGTTATCAGGGGAGCCTGTAGCTTATCCCAGGCAGCAAAAAGCACAACATTCTGGAAGGCCAATCACACTCACAGTCTCACACATATCATATAATGTGATGCCAAGTCAAACTTTTTTTTTCAACCTTTTCTGTGGCATGCAAACCACCAAACATACAGTATACAGAGCAGGGCAGCTAAAGTTACTGCTGATGACAATTTTGCTTCGCTTCTCGACCTCTGCAGACCTTTCCAAAGTCATGTGTTTTGCAAAACATTACATTACATTTAGTTGAATCAGGAAAAGCAGTTACAGGAAGGGCCATGCAGCTTTGTCAAGTCAAGTTAGCTGTGATAATTTCATAGATTTCTGCGATAAAGCCTCTGGGTGTATTGAGCATTTTTGTTGACATGGCTGAAAAGGCATGAACTCAACCGTAAGCAAGTAAAGGCAGAAACCGTCATAAGGCATTCATTATGCCATTAAGCTCAATACGCAATAACGCTGAACTGCCTTCGCAATGTTCATGAAAGACGAGAGTCACGCTTGTTTGTTTTTGCATGTGTGTGACGTATATCTGGACCGAGCACGGCTAGACCGCCTGCCCCGTGTGTACACAAAACATAGAGAGGTTACTGCAGGTCATCGAGCGTAACAGCCCATAACAAGGCGTAGAACTTCTGTCTGCCTAGCATGCCCCATCCATTCACTCCTCGTCGCGTGATTAGCGGCACAGGTGCTAGGAGACGCAAAGAGAGGCCATTGTGTGTCACCCGCGGGCCACTGACAGATCTGGAGCCTGTTGCCACAGGAGATGTGTGTAATGACATCAAGCCTCACCAGTAAGGGTGGGGTAAAGAGGTCAGGCCAAGAGAAGTGTGGTTAAGGCAGAGAACCCTTGATGTATTCTAACACCTAACGGCTAACATAAAGCCCTAATTTAATGCTTCATTTTGGAGTCATTTAATTGAAGCTGCCATCACATAGTTCCAACGTCAGCAAAATGTGAATCTTCGACTGGGTGTACCGGTGTAGAGTAAATGGGGCAGTCACCTTAGTGCGAAAGGATTATTCATTAACGTCATATTTATGGTCTGCTCTTAGCACCTGTGTGCAGATTTAGCCCAGAGGAGCTGCTGTACGGTATTTCTCATCCTTTTCTTCCACAGTGTAAAAACCTTACACTGAAGTTCCAGCAATGCTCAGGAATATAATTGAAAATTGGAGAGATGTCAATTAGTCATGCCAAATAATACTAGTTGTGGGCTAATTTTTAAAGTAAATATATTACAATACCGACTGCAATGATAACAAAAATGGATACACAGCCTAAACAAGCCTTCTTAGATTAATTCAGATTTTTTTTTTTCTTGCTCTTGCCAGATGGGCTCTGTTTTCTCTCGTCAATAAATCGGATAAATGAATGCCCATCCGGGGTCTCCATGGTGACCAGCAGCAGTGTGAAATCAGGGGAGAGGTGATTCTGAGGAACATTAAGGGAGCTGGTGCTGAATGCTGTACAGCGCGGCGCGTCTCCCTTGGGGGTCAGCCAGGGCAGCCTCCAAGGCACGGCTAGAAACACAGAAACGGTCTCATCACGGAATATTGTATTCAGTTGAAAGACCAGCACTCCTACGTAAGACATGCAGATCTTTCAGACTGCGATTTGCCTTAAGCAACAGCATAACTATCAGATATTTATTTGCAGTATAACTTTGCTCAGTTTTGAATTGGTCCTACGGTGCCCATAGTTATCATGCTGTTATGAGTCAGAAAAAAAATCTGCCATATTTTTGCCGCTCTTATCAAAATATTTGTTTGCAGCTAACAAAAATAACTCTCATTGAATTGTTGTGGATTTGTACTTTTTTGCCAGTAGAAACAGAGAAATTGCCTTGTTTATATAAATCCTTTTGAGATGAACGCAGCAGATGCAGGGAATTGGTTTTTGGTCTCTTCCTCCCCTGAAGGCATGTATTTCCAGTACTGCTTCAGTTTGACAATCTGTGGTCAAGAGAACGGAAAGTGAAGGACACGATATCTCTGGGTTTAATGGAGTGTTTGGAGAGAAAATCCCATTCTTCACGGAAATGACAGCTGATGCGAATCCTGCGATTTCACCCAGGAAATAGAATGACCTTTATAATATTTTCTATAAACCCAAAATCATTTTCTCTAAATACCTATTAGGGTTGTAGCAATCGATTTGTATTGAGAAAGATTAAAAGACATAATATGCTACACGTTCAATATAATTTCAGTTCGACATTGGGAAGATTGCTGAAATTGAATTAGTCGATACTGGGTGGCACTGATATCTCACAGCTCCATGACTGTGGGTTCAAATCCCCCCGTTTGCTCTATTTGCATGTTCTCCTTGTGCAGTGCCGGTCTCCTCCTGCAGTCCAAAGGTCTGCATTTAGGCTGATCAGTGTCTACAAACTGCCCATAGTATATACTGTAGGTTCCCCATGAGGAATCGACGCCTTATTCGGGGTGTTGCCCTGCTTTACGCTGCCTGGGAGGTGCTCCTCTCTGCCCTGTAACCATGGCATGCATAAGCAGTTGGACATTGGATGCATTAATGGATGATGCTTCATGTACTGCTGCAGGGTCCAGCTGTGTAGCACCGTGATTGTACCATCCATTTCAGCTTCCTCCCAGTCTAAAGATCTGCAGTTGAGCTGACTGTTGTCTCTAAATTGCACTTAATGGCTGCATGTTTGCATGGATGTGTCCATTTATAGGTAGGTATTTTGTACCCCAGCCTCGTGCCCTATGCCGCCTGCTATAGGCCTTACCCCCCGCTCGTCTTCCTGTCCAGGACAAGCAGCTTGTAGATGGATGGATTTATTGCAATATATTCAATTGAAGCACTGCTCTGTGCTTCACTTCCCCTGTGACCCTGACCAAGACAGAACGCAGATAAATGGATGAATGTGCTGCAGTTCAAACCGCATGTGATCAGTCAGGAGTAGGAGACATGAAAGCCGCAGCCCCACCTTCGCAACTGGAATGCGTCGCTAGGTGGTACGCAACAGCCCGCCTGCAGCAAATTGAAACAATAAATTTCACCAATGTATATAACCCTCAGGTTACCATGTGAATCAAAAAGCTGAAATCTTTACAGCTTTTCAGTTTTTCCTGAGAAGAAAAATCTTCCCTCACTGTTCATTATTAATTCAATTTATCCACTAAGTTTTAGCTGACCCGAAGCCAGCACATGAATGATTTACTCCAGCTGCTGATGAAAAGATTTATTGATGCGGCTTCCGTGTCGTTCACAGCTCCCATAAACAGTGTTTTTTCTGGCACTGTCACCTGAAGCCACTTGGGTCATGTACCTTTCTCTCCTGCGATTCTAATCTGTCCACATACATTCATCCTCCTTATTATTACCTGCTGCCGTTTCATTCAGGAGATTTTTAACCTCCTTGTACTGGGTTCGGAAATTCATATCTGAATTTAATGCTGTAAGGGTTGATGTCAGGGAGCGACGTGCGGCTCAGCATGTTTGGCCTCCGACTGCAATGAAAAGATTGCTGGTTTGAATCCCATGTTTAGCAGAGTAGCTACATCTCTCTTGAACCCTTGAGCAAGGCCCCGAACCCTCTGAAAAATCCCCGGGGGGGTGGGGGGTACTGGATCAATGGCTAACCCTGTGCTCTATCCGTAAGCTCCACTCTAACCTCTATGTGTCTTAAAAGAGCAAGATAGTATATGCAAAAACTAACACCTTCCAATGTACTTTAGCAAAGTAATAGCAATGTAATAGCAAATGAACGTTAATTGTATTTGTACTTCATTCGTCTGTATTGTAGAAGTAGTAATGCAGAAGGCCTGCTGCTTCGTTTTTCAGGGCTCTGGCTGTTGTGCCTGGAGTTTGCATTTTCTCCCTGTTTCTGGGTGAGTTTCCTGGAGGTGCTCCAGGTTCCTCCCATTGGCCATAAATTCCCCATGCGGACGTGCGTACACATCACATATATCATCTGACCTCTCTGTGCTAATTGGTTTATACCTGGAATAGGCCCCGCAATGTTATGGGAAATACTCAGGACTAAAGGAGTATATGGGGAGTAATAAAGCATATGCATCAGAGAACTGCTAAAGTTTTGCCTTTTTAAGATTCCCGTTTCTTCATCAGTCATGTGGGAGGAACTGAAAGCCATATCGGTAGTGAGATAAGCTTGTCTTGTTCATTAGCAACACGATAAGCCAGGGGATGTATGCCGTAGTAGGTGATGTCGCATCGTGTGTGCAGTGAGTTTGTTGGTAGGAAGCACTTTCACCGTAATGTAAGTGACAGTGAAAAAATATCTCCTGTCTCGCATTTACAACCTTTATTACAAAGAAATACTCAACCCATGCCAGGTCTGTCCCTTCCTGATGTATGGGCAGGTCTGTTAAATCCGGTATAGAGGGTTCCTGCTGGGTCATATCCAACAGACCTGCCCATAGCTCATGATGCTGTCAGCGCAGCTCTTTATCCAGCCGACGATGCTCTCCCACCTATACCATTACAGCTCTGTCGCGGTTCGACTTCTAGCCCATTGTGTTTGATGTGTTTTTGCAGCTTGAAATTGAAGACCTTGGTGCCAGGGGTACGGAGCTGTGAAAGTAAGAGCACTACAGACCCCTTAGAGTCGACACGGCATCGAGGTCCACTGTGTGAAGAGTCCTGACTGTTACAGGTCAGAAGGACCGTTTTTTTTGCGGTGACATATGCTTTCTCTAACTTTCGAAGACTCCAGAGACCCCTCACCTTGGGGAATGGGCTTTACCTCCTTCTGCCATTCAGAACTGTATTCCTGAGCGCATCTCAAATTCCATTTCAGTGACTTTGAATCTATTGTTTATAAACATAATTCACAACTGCTAGGTTTTCTGGAACTACATCAGTTTGATTACAGTGGTCAAAAAGTCAGAACTGTGTTCTTATAGCCTTCCAAGAATGCCATGTAAACTGGGTTTTCCTCCCTGCTGAGTGTCCCATTAGCAAGGACCAGTATCACCTCCGAACCCTTCAACCCGAATGATACCCTCAAGTGGGATGTGGTGGACCTGCTGACAGCCATCGTACAAAGCAGCAGAAGCCCTTCAGTTAAGTCCTGTCTCCTCTGAGGAGGCCTGAGTTACAGGTTGCCAGGTGACATTTGAGATTAATCGATTAATTGCATTTATTCCAAATTTTAACTCTAATTAATTTTAAGTTTAATGATATTAAACACTGAGTGTAACTTTTCAGCCAAGCATATTACTTATATTTAAGAACTACTTGTAGATAGAAAAGAAGAAATTTATGTATTCCTGTTGAATATGCCATGGTTATGCCATGATTCATGTACTGTAAAATGTATCACACTGAAATTTAGAACAAATATCTTCTCTGATACGATGTTCTGTTATGTAGAAGGTGTACCATGCTGGAGAAATGCAATTTTGTTAAGATCCTCTGTTGCTACTGTGTCTGTAAAGCAAACTCTACCACTGTCTAGATGCAGAGATGCTATAAGAAACGTGCCCTGCAGACATCCTGTTTGCAGCGTTTATTGTTCTGTGTGTTGGGGCAGGAAGGTTTAAACCAGGGGAAATAAAACACTTAAAAACAGAATAAAAGCAAAGCAACTTTAAGAAAGGCAATCTGACACAAACACAAACCATCACCCAAACCGAACCCCAGACTGTCACCCTACCTCCGACTGCCTCCCGCCACGTTTTCAATAGGTTAACAACTGAAGTCAGTTATTTGATTCTGTTTCTTCACCAAAATTTCCTGCATGGTTTCACATGATATTTTAGACTTCACTTTCCCATAAGCAAAGTCTGTGTTCATGTTAAAGCAATGAAGATAACTGAATAGTCTGTGTTTAAACCGATGGGATGGAGGTGGTTGATATCATCCCCTACATCACACAAAGGCGGCACACAATTATGACAATGTTTTTTAGAGCGGCAGAGATAAACGCGGATCTCTTTAAAATATAGAAAAACAATAATAATCACTCTGCACAAGCTTATCTTTTCCAACTTAGAAAAAAAACTGGGCCATCATTATATAATGTAAAACACTCTGACTCACAGGCCGTTCCCTGTGGAAAGAGAAACACGACTTCATGAAGCTGACGGAACTGTAGGCAAGTGTCTCCACACTCCCATGCATTTATTTCACTCGAATTTTGATTCTTTATGTATAATAGACCAGAGTCCTAGATTTATAAATTGAAGTGTCTGTTTTTAGTAATGACTATATAACGGTCATCAACTGGTATCCTGGTATACACCGTACACAGGAGTTGGGATTATGGACGCTTTGTTTTGTTTGAACACAGTAAGGCACAATTAGCAGCAGCACATGCTTTAACGTCCCCTCTTAGCTTCCGCAACGCACTGAAGCGAAGATAAGCCTTGCAGCGCGTAAAAGCTATAGGGTGCGCCGCTAATACGACCCTGACCAAACAGACAGCATAGAACCAAAATTTGCATTCCTACCCACAATTACCTTAAAAACCGCAGAGCTTCATAACATAACCAGTTTGGACAACCCTAATATACCAGAGTTTTGATGAAGTTCACACAACTATATACTAACGTAAACAAAAATATCTCAGTCAGACTAGCAAGTGTATTGACCAGGAACAGTTAATGATATAAAGTTCAGGGGAAACAAAAATTACCCTTAAGTATATGGATTTCATATGGATTTGTTATGTTTAAAAATTCTTAAGACTGATTTTCTGGTTGAGGTTTTTACTTCCATTCCAGGTTTACAGGATTGTTACAAGAACTAAGGAAAAAAAAAGATAAAAGTCCATCAATTTACTCAAAATAAAAATGAGAAAAGTCCTTTTGTGAAATAACTGAATGTACAGGTTTAGATATTTAAAAATATATAACCCCCCTCCCTGTAATTCAAATTCTGATTTATTCCCATAAGCGGAACATCTCACAAACTCAAAATGTTATCATTCGTTGTCATGCCCAGAATTTAATCAACCACTGCTCTGAGAAACTGGAGCTGTTTAGTTTCTGTGGCGGTTTGGGGCCCTGTGACATACTGGCCAGGGGAGGGAGCCCACCAGACCCCTCTTTCAGCGGAGACACAATGGAACAGAAGAGGCTTCCCTTAATGCTAATCAGGCTCCCTCCTTAGCATCTCTGTCTCTTTGATCTTCTGTGATGCTTAATTCTGAACTGATGACTCGATGACCCAGTTCCCAGTCTTGCACTTTCATCACACATTTCCATGTGATATGCACTCAGTAAATAAAAAGATAATTTAAATTGACTCATATATATGTGCATGTCTGCAAGAGCGAGAGAGATGTTTAGTGATTATGGAAGCATGCAGATAACAGATGATACAAAGATTTCAAGAAAATGTCAGCTTCACGCTGAGCATTAATGCAAAACAACACCATTTAGAGCTTTCTCTCCTTTGTCTCCAATTAAAAAAATAAAATAAAGAGCCCCAAGGGCACCACTTAAACCTCTTATTTCCTTGAAATTACAATTTTTAATCCAAATGGCATTTAACTCATGTTAATGTAATCTGTTTGTGACAGTAGCTGTTGTATTTTAACCTTAAATGCAACCCTGGTTTCATCATGACAGGTAATTGTCACCAATATTTCTCTACTGAAGTTTTAAATCTACCAAAATCCGAAGGCAGGGGAACCATTAATCTTTTGAGATCAAATTGTTTGTCCTCCATCCTGGAGGAAGAAAGCATTGGGCATTTGTCCAGATTACCCTTCTCCAAAACCCTCTGGCACGGTGGACAGATTGTCCCTGCCCTTTTTAAATCGGACTGCCATTATAATGTGAGCGCGCTGCTCAAAAAACAGCACCATGAGTGAGATGGAGCCTGGGTGTTAATAAAGTTTATATAAAGTGAATATATAGAGGAGGAGCACTGTCATAGTCCTGGGCTTGGCAACCCTGTTTGTCAAGCTAAGCTCAGCAGGAGGCACTGTGGCAGAGAGAAGGTGACCAACTCAAGGTCTCCAGACAGCCCATTATGGAGCTCTACCCTGTAGCACCCCCCCAACACACACACACACACACAGATCCCTGCCACCCCCACAGCTTGAAATTCGAACAATGGGTTTGAGTGGCACGCGTCGCATTTCAACTGTAATGAAACGGCCTAGACTGTTGGGCCAATTCATGCTATGGCATCCTAAACAGGCTCGTTTCACACTACAGTATAATGATGGCAGCGTATCGGCATCAGGAAGAAGACAGTCAGCTCTGCCTGATGAAGTCCCTTCTGCTCTCTGCTGCCTGTGGGGCTAACGAGGGACGCAGTATTAACAAGGTCGCATCCTGATTCTATGAACGACACAGAAATCCCATTATATCTGTTCATTTTCAGCCATTTACCTACCCTTTAATCAGGCATACATAATACAAGTCAATTCGACGCTCAGAAATATCCTTTGTCCGATGACGAGTGTGTCGCTGAAAGCTGTAATTTATCCCATTTTTCCTTCAGGTGTACCTCCACCCACACGCGGGTCCAATCCAGTCACACTTGTCATCCAATAAAGTCTCCCCATTTAATGACACCTCCCTACGGCAGGTCACATGTGCTGAGAAACAACCGTGCTGCCGGAGCCTCTGTGTAATCAGGGGACTTGTAGCATATATCAGTGAGTAGCTATTAAAATTCACCGGTGACAAGGAAGGAAACATTCAGCCTGCCGGGGATTCAGCACAAATAAACGTTCTGCCGAAAAAGCCGGCACTGCTGCACTCAGACGTTCCCAAAAGCAAACAGATTTATATATAAATAGGTCCATCAATCTATCTATCCATCTATCTTGGAGACCACTTTTCCAGTAGGGGTTTGCAGCATATAAACAGGCCATCAATGAAAAAATAGGCACATTATCCCTTACGGCACCCTACCAGTTATACAGTGAGCTGTGAAAGCTAAGTGCCTTTTCATGGATTCAAAGACCCACAATACACAGCTGACTCTGTCCGGAATTCACATCTGTTCATATCGTACTATAGGTCACTGTAGGTCATATCACATGATATCATAGCATTTCTAGGATGTGGCCAAAGCTAGAACTTCTAAAATTAAAAATAATAATAATAATAAAAATAATAATAATAGTATATTTCAAACATCCCTTGAAAATGAATGACTTTTGCTTTAGGGTCAAATGTCACAGATAAATGTTACATCTCCTTGGGAAACATTAACAAACATAATTCTAGTAATGCAATGGGCCCTATTTTCCACCGGTACAAAGCATGACACAAAGTGGTTTTGCTAGTTTTGTACAAGCACATTGATGATTTTCATGCCTGTTGTCCAAATTTTAAATGATTTTGCACTTGCTCGCTCGTAAAATTGGTGTTTCTGGTAACACTATAATACTTTTCCACAGTTAACGGGTAAATATACAGGAAGTAAGCAGCAACAAATAAGTAGTGTTTCATTAACACGTAAATTAGTACTATTCACTACTAAGGAGTTATGCTTAATTACTCAATAGGTAATAGTGAACTAATTATTATAGTAGT
>JAABNX020000106.1:10320344-10339281 GCA_015163995.2 Mormyrus lacerda | reverse complement strand
TGTGCCCCCCCCCCCCCCCCTACACACACACACACACACACACACACACACACACACGCACAAACACACTGCACCACACGCCCTCCCCAGGTGAACATGGCAGGCCAAATGCAATGTGACAGATGTGCTTGGTCTCCAATGTCCCTTCACCAGGAAGAGCTGTGACCTGACAGTGGACCGACTGCTGACTCGGCCTGTGTTAGTCTTCACACAGCAGGCCTTCCAGCATCAGTGCTGGCCAGTATTAGATCCATTTTCAGCGAACACTTGTCCAATGTAAGGCTTGTGGTGAGCTTGGAGTCCATCCCAGGATGGACATGGGAATAGGGAAGGGCACACCCATGTGGTGGTGGCCTAATGGTTAGGGAAGTGTGCCTGAGATCAATAGGTTGCTGGTTTGAATCCCTGACTGGCAAAGTACCGCCCCCATGCACTGCTCCGTGGGTGTTAAATAATAGCTGCCCTCTGCTATGTCACACATGGGTTATATGCAGAGGACACCTTTTGCTGTCGTGTGTCAACAATGACAATTATTAATCACTTTCATTTGATGCCAGTGCATTGTGGGGTACAGGCACATGCTAAGGCCAAATCAGAAACACAAATTCACCTAAACTGTAGGTCTTTGGACTATGGTAAGAAACTCGTGTAACCAGAGGACAGCCACACAAACACAGGGAGAATATGAATACGAAGACTCCACACAGAGATGGAGCAGGGACTGAACCCACAACACTACACACGGAGCCACCTGGCCCGTAAACCAAAAACCCACCATGTGCGCAAAGAAATAATGGCGAGTTATATAGAGCTGCAGCACAATCTGCGTGGCCACAGGTAGGGTTACAGAAGGGAAAACAGGAGGCCGCATCTTGGCAAAGAATAAAATAATATGGAAATAAAGTTAAAACAACTGAAATGCAAATGCTGCCTTTCTCAGAGCCCCCAGTATAACCTTGCATGGAATCGGGCTTAGTCAGCAAACAGCTGGGTCATGTGGCCTACCTGAACTATCACTTCGCGGCAGGGAAATCAGAGAGCCTACTCTATTATTGCTGACGACTACACCCCAAATGCATGCAGCCGAAAGCCAAAATGTGAAGGCATCTAGAACCTGCTAGAACATTCTGTTTCCCTTGCACCCGGAATTAGCTTCCTGCTTTTTCTTGAGGCAAGGCATGGGGGTGTTTTTTTGGAATCCATGTGACTGGGGAGGGAGCTGCGAGATGACGCACTGCGTAGGTGTTGCAGGTTCCATAAAGCAGATGCTCCCCCTCCCCATCAGAACTAACCATTTTTACACTCAGTACTACAGGTGCCAGCAGAACCAGGATAGAGGGACACAGCGTCCCCACATGGACCGCCCATGCGACAAACAGGACTCCAAACAGGACCCCATGACTGGTGCTGACCTTCTTGTCTCTTTCCGCAGTTGTTGACCTTAACATTCACTGCAAAGGGAGCAACCACGTGCTGGAAGAGTCAATGCTGGAAATATCTCATGAGCACAGCCCCCATCTAAGAAATGAGAAAGTGGAAGAGCAAGATCCCCAGCATTCATCTGGCCTCGGTGAAATACAGAGAATAAATCATTCTAAAAATGCGCAGCTGAAAGAGCTTGACACAGCTATGTGACAATTGGCAACCTTTATTAAAGAAGAATTTACATGTTATGCCCAATGTTTATTATTTTCCAAGGGAAAACTTGATGTTATTTCCACTTCAGAGCCAAATATAATCGCAATAGCTATCAGTTCTCTCAAAGTCATATGCCTTCATATAAATGAGGATAATAACAGCTAATATAATTGTTTATAATTCAACGCAAAAATTCTGGTCTGCTTATGAGTGGCATGCAAAATCAGTACCGTTAAACCTGCTTTCCAAATCATCATGTCCCTGATGCATGTCCAGACAGAAAACAGGTAATTACCTACCACCTCAAGAAGTCACAATCTGAATAATTAGATTTCAGTCAACCCGCCTTCATCTTCTAAGATCTAATAAATAGTCCTTAAGTGAAAAATTGTGCACCTGCATCCACAGGCGACAAACGAGGATGGCTTGCATTAGGCTGCAAACCATCGTCAGTAAACATCACAATCAGAGTTTTTCAGTTGCATTTTGCACCAGATGATGGCTAGGCTACAGAAAAATAGTGGAATTTCCCAACTTCTGTAAGAAAGAAAGAAAGTAAAATGTAAATTTAGGGAAAAAGCACCAAGCTATATCAAGACAGCTTGTAACAGCAGCAGTTTCTAATATGAATCACGCCTCTTAAGTCATTAGATGCAATGCTGGACAGAAGCTTCCACCATCTGCTAAATACTCTTGTCTTCATCCCCCCTTCACAGTACCTGAGTCATCCCATCTCCAAACCATCAAACTGCTCAAAAACAAGGGGTGGCGAGACGTCAGCGAGCAGCCAGACATGATGCTGACACACGGCCCCACACGCCCTCTGATGTCTTGCTGTTTGCTGCCCGCTTTGACTACAGAGGCCTCGCAAAGTCCTGCCAACATTTGCCTTTACTCTGTATACTGGGAGTCAGTGCGTGGCAGGTTAGGACACCATGTCTCTTACCGGAAGGTCACTGATTCAGATCCCCTGATCAGTAGAGTGATTTCACAGTTGGGCCCATGAACAAAGCTCATAACTCCCAATTCAGGAACTGGAGGACCCAGCTGTCGTAAATGTACATTGCTTTTGCTATGAGCGTCTGATAAATAAGTAGGTGCACTTCAAATGTTGTCCAAAGTGGTAGGGGTCCCACGCTCCAGCTCTGGTTATCTGCATCTTGTATGCCTGTCATCTAATCCAAGTACAATTCAAGACCCCCAGAACGACACCCACTCATGCCCAGGTGCTGGATAATGTTTGGTAGCAGTTACTATCTTGTCAGTGGTCTCTTACCAGCCTCAAACACTATGAGGGTTCATCCTGGTGTCCCACATTGAGGTGCAACCCGGGCATTGAGCTCATAGGAATCACATCCTGGGGTCTCAGTAGAATCATTGTACCCCAGTCCTTGTCCACTAATCTGTTGCTAATTAGCCTTTATCCACTCCGACTGGAAGTAAAAATCAATTTCAGTTATGCTTGGTTCTTTGAATGGGGTAGAACAAAAGTGAGTCCAGCCAGAAGGCATGAAATTCCACAGTTCTACTCTGCTAACATCATTGGACTGGTGGTCATTATATTAAAATAGCATTTCTTTATCTTTCACAGTTCAAAAATTCAAACCAAACCTATTGACCCAAACAAACAGGCAAACAATTACCCAGTCAGAATGAAAATTAAAAGCTATTTTTCCAGAAAGTTTCAAAAGAGCTGGTTTTGAATGTGCCCATTCCTGTAGAGCAAATGTAGTCCAATCAAACCTTACCTCACAAGTCTTTTTATGACACATAGACATCAGCTTCAGTTAGTGCCTGATGAGACGCTGTCACTGTTAACAGGGGAAGACAGGTTGTGTGACCACATCAAACTCATCTCATTGGACTCCCGTCTCTGGGAGCTGGGAGATAAGGGTGTGCTCTCTGGAGAGAGACACACCTGGAACACACTTGAAAATTAAAAGCTATTTTTCCTGCAGGCACACTAACACACAGCTGCCTCAGGATGTCCTCCTGAAGATATTACTACATGTCTGCCTCAGGATATCTTACTACAGACTCAGTAACGCACGGCTGCCTCAAGATGTCCTCCTTCAGACATACTGACACATGTCCCCTTAGATATATTAACCTGTAGTCTTCAGGATGGGTTTGCAACCACACACAGGTTATAGTAATAATGATGTTCATATCTAAACTTAACTGTCAGTGTGCAAGAAGTACTTATTAATGAGAAGATTTGAGTGTATAACACCAAATTTCATAGTTAAATGAAGTAAAATGCAAATGCAAACTCGTTTGCATTTAAAAATGCTAACAATAAAATGCAAATTGCAAATGAGAGGCACTGGTTCCAGAACAACATCATAAAAATTCTTTAAAGGTTTGGTGGCATTTTGCAGACCACTGTGCATGTCCGCAGGGGAGGAAGGCGAGCACGGATTGTTCCTGCTTTGTCCCTTTGATATCTACTGTGACCAATATGTCACAACTCCTCCTGGGGGGGGCACTTTTTACATCCGCTGGTGTTGCTGATAAGCAGGCTCTCCTCGAGTATCATTCAACGCACTAGAGGCGCTGTGATTCACCGTGTGGCCCAGGAAACACCCAGAAGGGCCCAAAAGGGTCACCATGGACTGTATAGCACGCAAAAACCAATTTCCCCCAACTGAAATTAATTTCATCGTTATTCTATTATCTATACATTGACCAGCTGAGCTCTGTGCTGGTTTCTAAAAGCAAAGACTGATGACATCCAAAGGAAGCAGCATGCTGAGAATGGAGGGGAAATGTTGTTGAATAAGCCCCTAATACGCATGTTGGTTATACACGTTAGTTATTCCATGGATCACGCCTGGAGATGCGCTAGTTGCCTCCCCCTGAGTAACACAGACAGGCAACGGAGGTGCCCATCTCCCATACTGCATCCCCAGAACCACAGTTCTGCGTGTCTCAGAGCTGCCTTTCAGTTATCTGCTAAATAATACCTATAGTCACTCTCCGGTTTCAGCAAATGTATCCAGGGCTCTTCAGTTCTGGTCCCAGAACTCAAAAAGGGTTTTATTCAACCCGGCCTACAGTACTGAGCACATCTGAACTGAACCCATTTAACGCGCTGTCATAGTGGCTCTTAGAGCATAATGAGCCGGACGTCATGCACCGCATTGCAGTTCCAAGATCAGAGTTAAACAGCCATGTATAAATATGTAGGAGGAAGCATAGCTATGTAAGAACCTGTGACGTTCAGAAGCTGGACGTGTCCAGCCCCTGTACAGATTGTGCCTTTCATGGGAAGTGCTGACCATGTCCCACGATTCATTTCACACCTCAGTGGATGTGAATGTAATTGAAGGCCATAATGAAAAAAAAAATGGGAAAGAAAGTGAAAAATCTGAGAGTGAACCAAGGTGACTGTCCAAGCAAAACTACTGGCACTGACACAATGCAAAAGGTAAGTGTGGGATTCAGTCACAATAAAGGATGAGATGACAAGAGAAGCACAAATATAATTATTAATTAATAGACATTTATAGAATTTATAGAAATAGACATTTATAGAATTTATAGAAATTGGATAGAATGAATGACATTTTATTATTTATATTACATTATGTCCCACTGAATAAAACGATTTGACCTTCATCTGTCTTTCTTATATGCTCTGAACATGATGCTTAATGTTCTCGTTGGATCAATATCATAATTTTTATCGTCTAATCCTTAAACCTCAATGTGTTTCATTTTCAATTTTCATTTGATAAAAGCAATTGCTTTTGTGAAACTGGAGGTGTATTATTTATGAGGCTGGTGTTGAGTAAGAGATGCCTTCTGTTCCAGCTACAGCTTCTCAGACATCTAAAAGCTTTCTACTTCAAAGCCAAATTTCCCTCTTAAAGACAGAGACAAACCCCATGCCTGTATTTTTAATTCAATGCCCATGCTTTTATTCTATTTAAAATACCAACATGAACAAAATGTACACATTCTCACCTGCTTAGGAAGTGTTACGGCTGATCTACAACTGAAGCAAATTCCAAAATAACACTGACACAAAAATATTAACAACCTGATGAATCCATAAAGTTATTAATATGCTCCTGGAAAAGACTTTTCTATTTCTTTTTGTCTTTTCAGTGTGACATTCATTATCTGGCTTCCTGGAGAAGAAGCTGCTGCATTATTTATGTGCAATTTAGCAGGATGCAAAATGCACAGATTCAGTGTTTCATGTGAGTGAATAGAATGTGTTTTTATTCTCTTCTCTGACTGATTCCACTTCTAATCTGCATGAAGCCTTTTGATTGGCTTTCAAGCTACATTATAATATACAGCCAAATGTTGATTGGCTGGAACCTGCTGAGGGCATGGAGCCTCAGCTATTGAAAATACAGATAAAAAGGAGCTTGAAAGCTGAGAGACACAGAGGCATCTGCTAGCCACTGTTAGCGTTTGGACAGACTCTGCCACTTTAGGTTCACTTCTGTAAGTATTCTTTGGTATTTAAATCAAACCTGTAACAAAGGGTATTTCAGAAGCAAAGACATTTAACTGGAATCAAGACTGTACTTTAAAAACCTCAAAGTCACATAAAAGGACAAGAAGTCCAAGAGAAGAGCAAGAGGCCTGAAGAAGAGAGGATTGCACAGAGGAAGAGGAACATGTCTCTGGATGTGAAGGAGAATATGCATGTGCGGCTGGTCTTCCTGGGAGCTGCCGGTGTGGGCAAGACGGCGCTGATCCGCCGCTTTCTGCAGGACACCTTTGAGACCAAGTACAGGCGCACAGTGGAGGAGCTGCACAGCAAGGAGTACGAGATCAGCGGCGTCAAAGTGACCATCGAGATCATGGACACCAGCGGGAGCTACTCCTTCCCGGCCATGCGGAAGCTGTCCATCCAGAACAGCGATGCCTTCGCCCTGGTTTACGCTATCAACGACCCTGAGTCACTAGAAGCTGTGAAGAGCCTGCGGGACGAGATCATGGAGGTGAAGGAGGACAAGTTCACGCCCATCATGGTGGTCGGCAACAAGTCCGACTTGGAGGGTGAGCGGCAGGTGAGCAGCGAGGAGGTGCTCTCCACACTGGAGATGGACTGGAACAACTGTTTGCTGGAGGCCTCAGCCAAGGAGAACAGCAACGTGATGGAGGTTTTCCGCGAGCTGCTGCAACAGGCCAACCTGCCGAGCCGGCTGAGCCCCGCCCTGCGACGCCGCCGCGAGACCTTCCCCAAAGACAGCAGCCTGCGGCCGCCCATGAACAAGACCAACAGCTGCACGGTCTCCTGAACACCATGGGGCAGCTGGAGGGGGATGCCCTGCTGAATTGAGTGTGTGAGGGAGAGAGAGAGAGAGAGAGAGAGAGAGAGAGAGAAACAGGACAAGACCGAGTCCAACACTGAAGCATCTTAATTTGCCCCCACCCCCAATTCACCTTAGCTTAAATTTCCAAGGGACCTCACAGCAATGGACAATTGCTGTCAATAATGAATTTCATTATGAAAGCTATACAGTCCCCTCATGTGGGAGATGTCAATTCTGATTTAAGTTCGATAGTAATGAGAATATAATGCGAGATCATGGAACAGAACCGTACCATCGTCCCATACTCTCACTGTAACGGTCCTGAGGTGACAGGGAGCTCCTGGTGTCCCGCGTGTAAATCAGCACCCGGTATTTCAGTGTATCTGCGTTACGCGTCGCAATGCGCGCAAGTTTTTCCACTTGGAATAAGACTTCAGCTTGTAGCAGTGTCAATGTATATTTGGAAAACACACATACGCTGGAATCTTGGCTTATTTTCTATTTAGTTTTAATCTGGGGATTTGTAATTGGATGGAGAAAGTCTTCGAGAAGCTGTTTGTACTTTACTTTTTAATGTAATTCATTGTATTGTTTTCTTATTTGTCAGTCTTTTTGCTGTAGTAAATCGATGGCACAAACTGATTCAAAGCTTCAATGCAATGGGTTTTGCACTTTGATTTCCAAAAGATAATTTAAGTACCGTTTTATAAAATGTTTCACAGATGTTTTTTATTTTTTTTTTAATAAATATGAAAGATGTTTAAATGTTTGATTTTAAATGGAATGTAGGTATATAGCTGAATAAATATGAAAAATACTAAACAAGAGAAAGCGCCTGGACATTAAGTTTTTTCATCCAAAGGATCCCATTTCACCTAACTAACTTTCCCTGAAACGTGGAAACGCGCTTACATTAGTTAATAGGAATGTCATGTTTAAGGTACCGACCTTACAATAATCGCTAACGGTGGCGTCAGTGGGAAAGGGCGTGAGAAAGCTCTGCAAGGGATGATTCTTTGCCGAAAAAGGTTATTATCGCCATTATTTAATAATTTCTTCTCAAGCCACGGACTAGACTTACCTTACAAAATATCCTAATTAAATAATCAATTACAAAGTGATTGATTTGATTGGAAAATACCTTTTAAAATGTTTAATTACTTACCAAACTGAACACGTTGTACCTTTTTGTGTTTGGAACTTAGAACATGACTTTCCTGCTAATATAGGAGCTAGGCGTTTGATTTACGCCTCGTTTTGCAATACAAAAGTCTAATAAATGTATTACATTCATGAATCAAGCCAGACGCTCTGTTTTCGCTTCTGCGTTAATATAACACGAGCTTACAATTAAAGTCAGTAAAACTATAGAAAATTAACGAGGGTTTTGTAACGTTAACGATGAATGGTAAACGATGTAGGATACAGTTTTACTTTAAGGACAGTTTGACATAATACAAGCATCATCAGACGGGATCCACTGTTCCAGCACAGAAGCGCCGCGAAAAGTAACCGCGGTTTTGTACACATAAATGGACAAATATCGCCTTCTGGTGGCCGATATTAACTTAAAACTGGAATTTGATTAATGATGGAGCCGAACGATTGACGAAAACCGACAATAAACGACTTAAACACAAACACACAATTAAATTGTAGTATTTGCCAAATGATACAAGTGAGCGATATTGTGTTCATGTATCTATTTGCAGCGTAACTAACGTCGCGGATTTGTGAGACTTGACACAGTCCATCCTCTCCTTGGTAACATAAGACATAAGGCAGAAGAACATTCTGGATGCATTATTCTTCATGAGGCACGAACACACAAACCCACGAGACATTTGACACATTGAGACATTTTACCTGCATGCCAGTCTGTGAAATGCGAGGGGTAGCCTATATGGATTACCGACAGGAAACTCATATCAACATGGGGAAAGCATGCAAACTCGCACTAATTGGGATACAAAGCTGTGATGTAACACTGCAGCCCACTGGGTCACCGTGCTTCACTTAGCAATTAATCCTAGTTTGCACACAGCTTTTATATAGTGCCTTTGCCACTCTGAATGTTTTTCCAGATGCCCTTTGACACTTCAGAGCAGATATTCATTTCTTAGTGTGCTACAAGGAGCTGAAGATTTCACCAGAAGGAAGCAGAGATTTTAAAAGAATAAACAATGTGCATATCAAAATAAAAGACTGTGTGTACAAAAAAAAACATGAAGTGAAAACAAGAAAATCTTGGCATGTGATTCAGTTTTGTTACAGATAAATGATAAAGAAAAAATGTATGGCATTTCTCCCATTTCCAGCAGATTGCAAAATAGGTAGGTGCATAATCATGGTATGTATGCATGTCAGTCTAAACGAGCAATTTATGGGTTCTCCATACATTTTAATTGAAACCCCAAGACAAATCAGTCAATCCTGTGATCCTTCAGGACTGGTGACCTTGGTCATTAGGAAATGGTTTTGGTTTTTGTAAAATCCTGAAATACCTCATTTTTTCAGTAAGAGGTTGAAATACTGAAAATGGTACAGTACCATTGTCACTGTAATCTACCAACAATCACGACTGGTACTATTTACCTGCAATTCCAAGTCGTTCTGAGCTGCCCCCCCCCCCCCCTTAACCTTCCTGTCTCCTTCCTCACATGGCCCTGATGAGCCACGCCTGTTGCTTGTTGCCCCTCCTTAGTCTTTGTATTCAAGTCCCTGTTTGTCTTGTCTTGCCATCCCAGTCCGGTCATTAATGGTGCTCCTCCCATCTGTCTGTGTCCATCCTGGTACCAGTCTTCCCATTCTGACCCCTAGTGGTCCTGTTTGTTTTCCAACCCTGTTTCAGTTTTGTCCAGGTTATGTTTCAATAACCCCCCCCACCCCAAACACCTGCCTTTAGTCCTTTGTCCCGCATTACATGACACAGGTGACAGCTCAGATGTAATACACTCTTATTCTGGAGATCCAGTAATAGGTGCAGGAAGAGGAAGCAGAAAATACCCTAGTCTGTGTGAAGGCTGTGATTCTATACACTCAGGGAAGCAATTTAACTGGAAACGCAAGCAAAATAAAAGAACCCCATTGTACAATGGGAAAATGTTTCACTGTTTTGAATGAAAGCATCTGCAAAGGGGCAATATTCTGTTTTACTCTGCAGTTATGCTTCCAAATGGGCTGTAGTCTGGACCGGAAGGACTCCCCAAGTCATCCAGAAGCAGACACCTCATCTGCACCCTGCATATTCGCTAGAACTGTCACACCAGGAAGTGACCTGTGACCAGCTGCTCTCCATCTTCACCTTAATTCTCATTTAAATGCGCATCTGTACCCCCTCAGCACACTCTCAGCCCATGGGACTAACGCACCTGTAAAACCTTACACGTGCACCCTGCAAAAATATTATTTACAACCTGGACACATTTCTGCCAGGTGAACTGAAACACAACAAACATAGTCCTGCTACAAAGCAACTAATGCGTTCCTGAAAACTACGTGTTCGCTAAAACCACATGCTAAAATAAACATATCCATGGGAAAAACAGGGTTAGGGGAATGTGACCCCAAAACTCAGTAACTTATGGCAAACTAAATTAATTTACAGAAACAGTGATGCCAGTGACCAATAGTGTAATTATATGCATTTTAAATAAGGAACAATAATAAAACATTAATGAATTATATCATAAACATCTCTTATTGGTCTTGTGAGTGGCATGAGAATTGCCTAGTAACCACTTCAACCAAACATACCGAAGGTTGGGAGTAGTGATGGCCAAAACGATGCATCATGGACCTTTTGTCATGTTATTTGGCCTCACTAGACGGGTCTCTTGGTTTACTTTGGGGCACACTTTGAACCTTCTTTTGAGCAGAGAGCACCATCTAGTGGGTCAGAAAATAGAGCAAATGGTTCATGGAGCGTCGTTCTGGCCATCATTAGCCGGGAGTAGTGAACCACAGCTGCCATATGGCTGGTCATACACAGCACGAATGCAATAGATAGCGATTTGTGTAGGAGCACTGAAGGCAACATGGCTACAGAAAAATAGTCTACAAAAAGCAAATGCAAGTGCATAAGAAAAATTGCTATGTTTCATGTGATGATGGCAGATTTTTTTGGTTTTCTGAATCTAAGACTTTGCCCTGTGCAATGTGTGGATGTACAAACTGCTCAATAAAACAGGAAATACATGCCACAATGCTGTATTAGATTTATTTCAGTGCCATAAAAATATGACATGACAGAAATCATCTCAATGTTTGACAACCGTGCATTTGGATGACCTTAAGTTTAAAAGGTAGTGTAGTTAAAAAAAATCTCTGTACCCCTTTATTCTGACCATTGCACAAGAGAACAGATTAGTGATTTCTCTCCCACATAACATCAAGAACAAGTGCTGCATTCATAAAGCAAACCTGCATGTGAAATTTAACATTGAACTCTGAATGCAAGTCACTGTGCCATAGAAGGAAGATCATTACTTTCGTAGCATTTTATGTACTGGGGAAGGAACTTATCAGACAAAAGTAAACACTGTTCTATTTAATAACAGTCAGAGGCACCGAGGTCACAAATTATAGTGCTGCAATTTCAGGCCCCTCGTACTGCCGATAACAGACATCAGCAACAAACCGACATGAATCAAAACTTCCAAGAGTATTATGACCTTATCACAATCCTCTCTCATAAAGGCTTACAATGGAGATCCCTTCAGTTGTAAACTTTTATCATTAAAAAAAAAAAACTTCACAGGACAAGAACTGAAAAATGTCAAAAGCAGCATGGGATTGGATGGATCTTCAGTGACAAATAGTCCACTCAACGCTTGCAGTGTATGTTATGTACACACATTTCAAGACTTCCAATAAGAGTGAAAAGGGCTACATTTACAAAAACTTTTGTTTTTGCTCGAGCTTTAATCCCAATCGTGACAAACACAGCTTTTTACTTTTGTTCAAAAGCATTTTATCCATCACAGCATGGCTACAGTAAACACTAGTGTGTGCAAGGTTACATGGGTAAAATGGTTTTTTCCCTTTGAATGAAAAAGTAGTTCTTGATCACTGAGAACTCCACTGAAGAAGCATGTTTAAAAATGTGGTTTTCGTAGCTGGGCTGGCAAACCAGTAAAAGCCCACTAAAGGACAAAAAATAATTAAGTACTGTCACAGTGAAAAGTGAGGCCTTCAAAATTCAGACGACAGGATGATATACTGGACAGACTGACCCTGCGTACTTAAATCCTTTAAGTGGAGCTTGATTCTGTTATGGTTTAACTACAGATCATCAGTGGTACAATCTGTGCATGCAGCCAGAGGGGCTGGAGGCTTTATATTGCATATTATGGTTAATTTTTAGTAAATGAGACTTGTCGAATATAAGAAAATATACTTTGTACCCAAATAGAGAGGAATGGAATGTACATGTATACTAAAGATGACAGATGACAAAGTTTTTCAGGACAAAGCCCAAAGCTTGTCCTGTATTAAGGATTACCGAAACTGAGTATATCAGTACCAAAGTGAATTGACACAATACAAGGCTACTTTTACAATTCAGAGCTCAAATTTGAGTATCTCAAATTTGTCCTTTAATGGCATGCATTTTAAATTGCGACCTCCTCCCAAGTGAATGTACAGATGGGGGAGAGAAGACTGCAAGGAGGGCTTTCTGTCAAATACTGATGTGGAGCATTAAAGTACGCAAATGCAGAGACTCCATCTAGGGGGCAAAATGCACCCAAGTCATATTAAAGTCAAACCGCACGTCCATAAAGGCAGCTCAGATAGGTCAAACAGAAGGAGGACACACTTATTAGACTGCAACAATGTTTACACGCCCTCCCTCACCAGGATCCCCTGCTTTCAATTATTTTTATTTTATTGATTTCTAATTGGGTGGGGAACCATCATCAGGGGCCCAGCTGGCCCCTTAGTCATCCACGGTGATGTTCCGGAAGAGGTAAGCCATGGACTCTCCGTTGTGGATGCGACGGATGGCCTCTGCCAGGATCATGCTGACGTCCACAGTCTTGATCTTGGGGCACTGCAGTTTCTGCACTTCATGAGGGACAGTGTTGGTCACGACCACCTGGGAACCACCAAGAACACCACAGTTACACAACTTCATTCAAACTGCATACACCTAGTAACACAAAGAGTAATTTGGAACAGTCTAGAAAGTTAAGTAACGACTTGCCCATCTGTACACCTAAGTTCTACAGTGTAAATTGCTGGTATTCCAGTTTTACACAGATGAAGTTCCATTTTATATAGGGGGAAAAAATTGCAAAAACCACCATTTATTTGATTAAGCCTTAAACTGTGCAGCAGGTGGCAGAGCAGCGAACAAATGAATTCATAACCTTAAGAAAAGGCCATTTAAAACTTACATTGCATTGTGGCAGCAAAACATCCAGCTACACAACCAAATGTAAATTGCAAAGAAACTCAATGATAGGATGATAGAAATTGAATTTTATTCTTGTGTTTAGCATTGAAAAACTATTTCCACTTTATATTGTCTTGTTTTCCCTTTTGTCTAAGGTGCACAGACATAACACCACTATCTGATGAACACCACGCCTGTCCACTTTTTGACACAGGGGTGGACTTACCATAAGAAAAGGATAGGCAGCTACCTGAGACCCCTGAAAACTAGGGGGCCCATCAAGGCATTTTCTGGAAGTTATATTTATTAATATGATTCTTTAAATGAGAGCAATTGTGCAGGTTATTTACATTTTAATGACAGTTTTCACGACAAACTTGCCCCCATTCCAGCGGTAATGGACTATTCTACTTTGAAACTTCACTCTACCCAGTTTTAGCTTTGGAGTCTACTGTTCAATACCAAGCAAAGTGGCACAAAGAAAGATGAAAACAGCACAAAAAGACAAGACTAGCATTACATCTCACTTGACTGTTCACAAGTTATCATCTCACTATAGTAGTAGGCATCAGAGAGAGAATACAAGCAAGCGTATGAAATTCAGATTAACTTGAGTTAAAGAGTGTGATTAAACTTCTTAAGCTTGGCAGATCGATCCAGCAGGTTAATAACCACCCCCCCCCCCCAAATCTGCAAAACTCCCGTCCCCATCCTGATCAGTAAGTCTTACCATTGGCACCCTGTACTTCAATTACATCATTCATGTTCCATTGTTTTTGATTCCCCTTGTTTCTCCCTTGTTGCTCCAAAAATATCAGAAATGGCCCACTTAGGGGACCCTTTACCTATGACAGCCTAGGGCCCCCAGGGTAGTCAGTCTGTCCCTGTTTTGATGATTGTTACCATAGATGGAATATCTCCATTCTCCTCTGTCTACTAATAGTGTCTGAAATCTAATTACCCAATAAAGATGTTTTATGAAGTCATCTATTTAACTAGTACTTATCTTGGTTATCATTTGTATTCATGAGGGTCATTTGTATCGATTACTTTACATTGCTGTTAGCTAGCTATCTAGCTATCAACATTAAAGTTAAACATTGGTGTTAACTGTGACTATGAAGCAAGGCAAGTCCGTATCTTGTCAACAATCACAAAGTGCATATTTGCACACTCCTGAAACGTAATTTGGAGATGCGTTTTTCATTGGACATCGACGATGAAAACAAGTTTACTGGGTGCCTGCAGAAATCCTAATGTGAAATTTAAGTCTCAAAACCTTTTTAATGCCACTTCAAGCCAACTGTAAGAGGAAATATGCTTTAAGTATGCTTTACCAGAATCGATACCCATACATTTACACTAGTGACCCACTGTTCATTCATGTTTATATTAAAAATGGTCTAATAATTGATGCATGGATAATAAATCAAACTTGACAGTATGATGATCAAGGCCTGGGCTTCTCAATTATTAGAATTCCTCCTGCCAAGAAACTTCACTCAAAACAGAGGAACAACAGACTTATATCACCACATCCAATGCCCCCCCCTTGTCCAACACTGAGTATATAAAGTGACAGATTTAATAGATTCTTGGGTATTTGAAAATAATACTCACGTTAACTGTAACATTATTAAAACTAAGGGGTGTACTATGAAGCAACATTAACATTCAACCCATTCAATATTCCTTTGTCTGCCTCAAACACGGTGTAGGTATGTAGCCAGGAAGTTGACAAAGGTGCTGCCATATTTCAGATCAACATCCATGCTCATTTATAATTACACCAATCAAAGAGCAAAGAGTAGAATAAATGGCCTAATAACCTTACAGACGCTCCTCTACTTACGAACTTTGAGACATACGAACGAAGAGAACCAAGTTCAAATCGAATTTAAGGTATGAAGACTTAATGCCCCACAGACACCCTGGTTCAACAATTTCAGCGAATGAACATGAGGCTCACCTCATCAATAGCAGATTCCTCTATCAGCCGGGGGGCGTCAGCAGACAGCAGGCCATGTGTGGCCATGATGTAGATCTTGTAAGCACCCCTCTCCTTCAGGATCTCAGCCGCTGCTACAAAGTCTTCCACGTCGTCTATGATGTCATCCTACCAGTTACAAAGGGAGTATCACGTTTTAAGCTTCAGAACCTGATTACCTTCTTTAGCTACTGCTCTGTCTCATCCGCAAGCTACCAAAGACATATTAAGCTAGATCACATTTACAATTTCGCATGTAGACATAATTTATTCATTCATTCATTCATTCATTCATTACCCACTAAAATTATTAAAGCCAGTCCAACCTCAACCTAATCTCTATTAGCAGGTTGGAGAAGATGAGTTTATAGAGTCAAGTTGCATGATCGCACTGTTCAACGGGGCAACATTCCAGGTAAGTAAAACAAAGAGCATGTGTTCTTACGACTATGATGGCAATCCTCCCTCCTACATCGCCAACCACAGTGATGGGTGGTTTTTCCTTAGCCATCATTACTGCAATGCAAAAACAAGCAGTTATTTCAGTTTCAAGCATTAAGAATGCAGACAAGAGGGAACAGAAGACACACAAAACTATTTATCCATGTAGATTGGGTAAAATGGACGGAAGGAGGCTTGGGAGCAACAATGCAGAAGGGTATGAAACTAATTTATCTGTTTGCTTCTCATCTAAGCAATAGTATTTCTGATGCCTCAAGCCAAGAACTCAGCCCTTCAACACATGCGAAAGTTGTCTGGAATGTTGAGTCGCCTGCATGCTGTCAGGTCCCACAAGTAATGGGAGTGACAAACAGTTTTATTAAGAATAAGTCAATGAGAAATGGAAAATCAATGCTAACTCTGCTTAGAAAGCATTCCCTCCAATAAAACGAATAATCATTAAAAATTGTGCTTCCTTCAAGCAATTTTATGAACATCAACCGAATTCAGATGGGATAATGAAACTGGAGAGGGTAGCTAAAGAAATGGAATCACTCCCCATTTTACCCAACCTACAGCTTCAAAGAAAAACCCTCATTGCAGCACATGCCATGCAAAAGAATAGAAATTAAATCCTCAAACATACTACTGGTCCAGCATGACCAGTCAACACTGTATATTTAAAAACTCAGGTTATACAAAAACGATTTTAATCTGATTCAGATCCATGTAAATTGTGACAAATGGCCAAACTCCCATTCTGTTTCTGGAAACACTCATCATGCGGGCCATTTCTGGGTTTTTAAATATACAAGGATCGCACCTTGCATAATCAAATCAAAGCCAGTAGATCCAGCGTAAAACCAGCACAGAGAAACCAGCCTTGCCAACATTCCACGCCTGGCCTCCGTAGTTCCAGGTTCAGCTGTGTGGTTCCCGTCCTCCACCAAAGGAGAACACAGAACGAGTACTGATAACATTGTTAGGCTACTGAACTACGGTTGCACAGTAGACTGGAGGCCAGACAGCCAGCATCTCAGGTCAACTGCAAGCAATGTAGAACAATTCAGTTTTACATTATAAGAGAGAGCATTGTATCAATTAGAACCTCATACCCTTGAACCTGAGTATTTTAAAATTAATTTCTGACTAGTCTAATATATTTATAGAAGATCACATTCTTTCTACACTGTTCTATCTCATACTTAAAGGAGACGGACACAACCACACTTAAGCACACAGGGAGAGTATGACAAACCCTGATGCTTTTGTGTTTTCAAAGTTACAGGAATGATACAAGTGCAACTCGGAACTGTACAGGAAAAGCCAGACATTTTTAACCATTAATCATTTCTTTGAATGGGGGGGGGGGATTACCAGCTAGTGCTTGCTGTTTGGTACAAAGGGTATGTTTCAAGTTTTCCTAGCAATTGGCTGTCATTCCTGTTGCCATGGGGATAACAATGTTAAACCACTGGAGACAGACTTGCGGTGCTAAGCCATTCAATGAAAACACGAGATTTTAAAAATACAGATTAAATACATTCTGCAGCTTCTAAGAGGGCTCAGCAGGATCTGTCTGTATACAATACCAAGAGGTTTAAGAGTGGCGGCACATGAATCTTCTGGGTGCATGTTAACGGTGCACTCAATACAGCCAGACACTGTCACTGCTATGCGTCCATTCTTCAAATGGCCTCGCCCAGGACGTGTCGAATTTATGAACAAAAGCAGCGCATGCATGTTATACACGACCGTGCAACAGTATCTACATATCCAACCAATACACATCTCCACAAACAATTTGAAGGCATTGCCGATTGATGTCAACTACACAGAACAAAGCTAGAGTGCTACAAATGACACAAAGATTTTTGAGTATTGCCTAAAAAGTCTTTATACTCATCTTCTGACTCCCCTGTTAGGGTAACCAACTAACATCAAGTGAACGAGACTGAAAGGATCAACTAAATCTGAGAATTCATCAGTAACTAGGAAATGGAAGAGAGTTATACACATTCTTCACACTTAAAACCTGGGTGAAAGCAATATAATGACAGTAACTCTTAATGACAAGAAACTGCTTAACTATATCAATAAGGTAATGACTGCAGTGGAGGCTTTGACAGAATCATGACAGCCAGCTGCTGGAAACTGGGCATTCACCCAACGGCAAGGTGAGGCACAGCATCGAATAGCAAGTCAATCTCATGACTAAACGAATATACGGATAGAAATTAGCAGCGGTTCCATATCAGACAACCAATCAAAATTCACCCTAAAAAAAGTTTAACTGAGGGCTTTCAATCCATTGCACCATGAGCACTTTTCGTAATATTTTAACTAAGCAATTCTCCTGAACAAGGGGAGAAAGAAAATTTAACGGACACGGATAGAACAAAATGTAAGATTAGTTACCAATTAGTTATATTTATCCCTGTTGATGCAAGAAATTCTGGTAATCCAGTATTTGTTCAAAATGGATTTTCTAGAACGTGCAACAGTATATGTGTAGCAAGAAAAAAAACCAAATATTTTATATAATATGCAAGATTAAGGTGAAATGATGGCAAAAGCATCCACGTTGCATGGCTGGAAGCACTGGGCTTTTTCCAGCAGAGCAATCTCCAATTCATCCATCAGTGTTAAAGTGCTAGAAGCAGCTGTATGGGTCCCACCACAAGACAGTGGCAAACGCAACTGGCAATCTTCTCACCAGCAATGTGTCATTCTCACAAAGATGTCAGCTGTCAAGCAAGATCTGCAGCTTGCCCCCTGGGGTACGGACCCCTTACATAAGGTTCAATATCTGTGCGCATTGATGAGATGGAAAGCCCTCAACCATCAAGTCTACATGCAAGGGTCATGGAACCATCTGAGACTTTGCTGCTGTGATCAAAAGTATAATGGAATTACGGTCATACTTGGGAGCTCAATGCCAGGAAACGGAGCTTGGTGCTTCCCTATTGCCAACAAACAAATGGCACATTAACAGATATTCACAAAACAGACAACATGAGACACATATATAGAACCTGAAAATCCCTCTGGGTTCTCTCAGCTAAAGGTCAATTTTAATTAAAAACCTGTATTTAATGCAAAAAGTTCATTTAAAAATTATGCTTTGAGATAAAAGCTTGCTTATAAACAGTGACAAGAAACCAAGTTTAGCACAATATCCTTACTCATTCCCCC
>JAABNX020000106.1:10297131-10314071 GCA_015163995.2 Mormyrus lacerda | reverse complement strand
GGGCTACAAGAATGATTCCTGGTCTTAGAGGAATGTCTTATGAGGAGAGGTTAGCTGAGCTGAATCTGTTTAGCCTCTAGCAAGGAGACTAAGGGGGGACATGATCCAGGTATACAAGATTCTAACAGGTCTGGATGCTGTTCAATCAAATGGCTATTTCAATATTAGTTTAAATACTGGAATTTGTGGCCATAAGGGGAAATTAGCAGGAGAACATTTTTAAATAAATTTGAGGAAGCACTTTTTTACACAGCGTGTAGTTTGGAGTATGGAATAGTCTTCCTGTTAGAATTAGAATTTAGTGATTGTCATTATTGACACAGCAAAGCACACAACAACGAAATGTGTCCTCTGTATTTAACCCATATGTGACAATGTGACATAGCAGGAGCCAGCTAATTCAGTGCCTGGGGAGCAGTGCTTGGGGCGGTACCTTGCTCAGGGTACCTGAGTAGTGGAAGTAGTGTAGTGTAGTGGAAGCTAAAACCCTGGGTTCCTTTAAATCAGAGCTAGATAAGATTTTGCTATTAGTTAAGTTCTCCCCAAACGAGCTCTATGGGGCGAATGGCCTCCTCTCGTTTGTAAATTTCTTGTGTTCTGCCTTGAAAGAATTCACATCTTCGCACTGTTACGTGTGGTTATTTTAAAAAGCACAGGAAATGTCCCCTAAGCCGGTGATGCAGCAAAAGAAACTCAATACATTATCAAAACATTCCACGGCTGAAAAGCATCCTTTCATAAACCCCTCAGCTCCAGACAGGTATTTAGGAACTTGACATTTCCGTAATGCCAGACCTGTCAAAAAAGAAGGACGCAGATGTATTTAAAACCAGAGACGACGAACAGCCTAATCAATCTTTCAGACAACGAGCAGGCAAACGTATAGAACAGGGAATGGGAAAAAGGAAGCATCGCACTAATTTTCACATAAATGCCATTTATTATGCATTTAAGGAAACACTCTAATGCGCAGCTCTGCATGGCAATGGTATCAACTCTTATAAATCGGTTATTAATTAACGCTAAGTTTCCAATGAGCCTGTATTCCAAGGGTCATATAACACCGAGTTCTACTACGACAGGTGAGGGACGAAGAGCTTTGGGGAATACCGATGCTTTCACGAAGATGCCAAAAAAAAAACTGCGCTCAATATATCTCCCTGATTAATTACATTTCAACACTGTCTGCGGAAAGTAAACATATGATTAAACACGGAATGCGAGTTAGAAGGAATGACCGCAACTTGAAATCGTCATTTATTTATGCAGCAAACAGCTCGCAGGTCGAAACCCGCATTTGCGGATCATCCCCGTAGAAGTGTAATCGGAATACAAATAAAAGGACGATTAACATTTTAAAACACATTTACGGCATTTGGCAGACTCCCTTAGCCAGAGCGACTTAAGTGCTCAGAAGTCTCATCAGTGGAAAAACATTTTTTTAAAAAGCAAAGTAGAACGTGATGTTTGGACCAATACAGAGGCCTAACTTTCACTCAATAATTCATCTTGTTTTCCTCGTCGCAGCCACGCGCGAGCCATTTTAAGATAACTTGGACTGAAATACTCACTCGGTGATTTTCTTGGCCAGCTCCGTGCACGCCGTGGTCGAGTTGGCCGAAAAGACACGGTAGCCGCTTTTCGCCACGTTCATCCTGGAGCTGTGACCATACGACAGCCTCGGAGTTTGGGAATGAGAGAAGAGAGACTTATGAGGCCCTGCACGCCTCCTGTGCATGACTGCCAGCGACACACCGGGCTACTCGCTCTCCCCTCCCTTACGGCTAGAGGTGCAACAAAACACCGCTGCTTCTGCTAGTAAATGGGGCGGCAGATGCTTGGATAGCCTTCCAGCAAAGTCCGGCAGTCCAAAAACAGACAGCGAATATCGCGGTTATAATCTGATAAAGGCTGGCGCTCAGGCGGACATTATCATATAAAAGTGAAGGTAATTAGCAGACATGCCCAACGTCGTTAGTCGGCGACATAGCAGCCAAAAAACACTCGGCTTCGTTAGCAAACCGTATTTCAGTGACTTGACTTACTGTGATGATTCCTTCTCTTTATTATTCTCCCAAACGGTCAAGGCTAATATGCAGTTAGCTATCAGGCTTACTTCTAGACAGCTACAGTAAAATATTCGCCGGATAGCGATTCTAACAAATATGTAGGTTAGAATACTGCGCTAGCGATCTCTACCTACTGCTTTTGACTTATAGCAGAGCAACAAGGTTGCATTTGTAAACGTCAGCTATATACAGCTAATTTAACAAAACAAACCTGATATAACTGCCAGACCCCTGAACCCTTATTAAATACTGGTTGCAAACTTAAAAATGAGCCGCAGCCGATCGGCCACTTAGCTAAACCACCAAGCTATCTGGAAGGTTAGCAACCTGGATGGCTAACGCCTGCTAACTGGTCAACTATCGTTACGTGGGGGTCTACGTAGCTGGTAGAAAAAGAGCTCGATATTTACATTCTGCAACAACTTTCAGTTATTTCGTGAAACCTAAACGACAGCTTTTTATATACCAGTCAAATTAAACAGCCAAATTCCTACAAAACGGTGGAGGAGGGGGGAAAAAACAACGAACTTAATGAATCAAGTACGAATTGAAGCTCGGCGCGCTCTCCGTACTCTCGCGTTCTTAAAAACTTTGTTGCAATGCGGTTACTGTAACACCACCGTCGGCATTTTTCATTGGATAACCCCTCCCTTGACTGGCAGTACAATGTAACGAATGGGCGCCGAGAATTCGAGTGTAGGGCGGAGCGCCAATGGTACTGCAGCCACTCAGGTATCGTAAGTGCGGAAACAAAAAGGTCATGATTTGTAAGCAGTATGTGGTTTTCGTTTTGGTATTTTGGTGGGTGTTTTGATGAGTCCCCCGTGTTTACCAGGAAATATATGCAATATATGAAAATCGCCGACAATTTTTTATTCGCTTTTTAATTTAGCACAAACAAAATAGAATGCCAGTATAAAATACATTTCAAAAATTGACTAAAATACACGTTTATGCTGAAGGCATAATCTAGAACTATACAAATAATTTTTACAGTATCAGCAACAAATTATTTACATGTGCATATCTATAAATCATTGGGCCCTCTCATGGCAAAGCAGTAGCATTCAAACAAAAATAAAAATTCTTACATATAGCTGTAAAGGTACACATAATTCATTTTATGCGGCCAATTTATTGATTACGCCTGCAGGCATGACAGGCGAAATGACACAAAGCAGTTCTGCTCATATTTAGTGAATGACTGGGTGATAAGTTCACCTTTTGCTTCACCCGCACAAACCTTTATTTGACCAGTGCTTTAGCCCTTGAGCAGTAAAGCAGTGTTAAATGGAAAAACTACTAGATAAATGTTTCATATTAGACACCACCTGTTTATTCCATACATATATTTCTTTCAGGCATCCATTTTAGCATGCCCAGTCATGAGGGCCGTGGCACTTAGCTGAGCCAAAAATGCTCAGATACAACAAACAAGCTTAACAACTGGGTGTCCTCAAGTCCGTTTAACAGTAGCCCTCTACAAATAAACGTTTCCTTCTAACCGAAGAATCAGCTGCCATGTATGATTCTAAAACCAAACCAGCTCTACTTTGCAAAGCTTGGCCCAGAGGGTTTATGTCTCCTTTTAAAAGGCAGAAAATTTTTATTCTTTCCTGCAATTTCACTACAGTCTCTGCCACCGTATCTCGTCAAGGCCTTAGCCTTTCAGCACTTTCTCTTTGAGCAGATCCAGGATGACCTGCCTCTCCTGGCTCTCCAGCTCAAAGCGGCGCTCACGCTCCTTCCTCTCGGCGCCCAGTCTCTCCCTCTCCAGTGCGATCTTGCTCCTCTGGATCTCCAGCTCCTCGCGTCGCAGGGCCATCTCCTCCTCGCGCAGACGGTGCTCTGCCTCCGACCGTTTCTCCAAGAAGCTGAGGATCTCGGAGTAGGTCTGGCAGCAGCACTGACACGGCCGCTTGGCTGTAGGTGCTGCCAGGTCAGGCAGCTCCTCCTGCTCCTCCGGCTCTGGCGTAGGGGCTGCTGGGGCCAGGAATGCACAAAAAGTCTTCACGGTTTGCAAATAAGCCTAGCACCTTGATGTGTCTTAATTGAAATCATATACCAGATTTGAGAACCAATCATATTGCAGTCATGTATGAGCCAATAAAAAAAGCACACTAGTCCTCCTCACCTGTAGGAGGAGCTGTCTGGTTTGGCATCACGCTGGGTTTGTCCTGCTCTGGCAGTGGTAGCTCCTCTATCGCTCTTTTCCGAAGTTCTTCATCTTGGTACTTACTCTCGCCACTCCCCATGAGGCCCTTCTCTGCCTCCAGCTCCAGGACTTCATGTAAGAGATCCTCCTTCTGGGCATAAAGTCTTTCTGTCCCAAACCTGGACATACATAGACTCTTTGATTGATATGTTTAACAGGTAAATATAATTTTACTTTCTTATGACTCTGTTTCTGTGTGTATGATTGGGCAAGAAAAGTACTTTATCATTGAAAATAACTATATTAATGCATCCATTATTACAATTTAATACATAATAACACTGAAGCCCATTTACATGTGTTGAATCTCTTTTGATGGGCTGGGTAAGTATTCAGATACTTTCTATACCTGCTTGTTATACAGAGGGTTGCCGGCCTACCCAGGAAGCAATAGGCATAAGGCAGGAAATAACCCATGGATTGCCAACCCATCACAGGGCATGTGCATGCACACATACAGATACACACACAAAATCTGTCATGTTTTTGGACTGGGGGGGGGGCAGAGAACCCTACACTGAACATGCAAAGGCTACACACATGGAGCTATGGCAGAAACTCAGACCCCAGGCCTAGAGGCGTGAGGCAGCAGTGCTGACCGCCGTGTCGCCCCCGCTGGGTAAGCAACAGATCATATTTAAATATTTAGGCTGGTTACATCTGTCAGACACAGTCAAATTTGCTAAGCAGTAGCTATTCTCATTGCCTCTGCAAACAGTTATGCAAGACATTATACAAAGTCCTCATGATATGTGTACTACAGTGGTGCTATCCAGCCATGGAGAAAGAGATGGGTGCAACACAGCTACAAGAAGTCCAACCAGACCTGCGCAAGCTGCTGAAGTCCTGCTTCTTATAGTAATCCAGCAGAAGGGCGGTCCTCTCACGGCAGCGCCTGGCATCCACCTCAAAGCTCTCATCCTGCAGGGCAGCCGTGATTATTTCGCCCACTTTGGCCCAAATCCTGCCGGGCTCTTTGGAGGAGAAAGGGTTCTGAGCGATGACTTCACGCAGCAGAAGGATGTCATGGCGGGCAGAGAACCGCACCTGCCTCTTACGTGGAGTGGGGGAAATGCCAGCCATGGAGAACCCTGCGGAAAGGTGAAGGAACGTGAGCAGAGGAAGGTCCTGCATACACAAACGGACGTGTAGGAAACACTGGGAGTAAACTTTCGCTGTGACAATGGAAGAAGGTGCCGGAACACTGTAGTACACAGCAATCACCACACAGAAACGATGTAGGTACAGCATGCAGAGAAGTTCCACAACTTCTTAAGTTTTACGCATTAAATAGTTTTGCGATTCCCATAATTATAGTGCAGCTGATGTAAAAAGTGTATGAGAGTAAAAACGGTAAATATCATAACTTAAAAACGAAAACTTTTTTGAAATTTATGTTTTCATTTCCATTTCACAAAATTATTTTTTATGATCAAAATAGAGATAAATTATAACACTAATTTTAAAACTGCCCGCCGATGTCCTTTAACCTTAAAACTAATACTCGTGCTGCTAAATAAATGAGATTGGCATCCCTTGTGTACACTAATTCTTGTATCAGGGCAGTACACGTTTGCTGCTAGGGACTGCGGATGAAGTCCAAAATCATCCTTCGATCCAGCCTTTAAACCGCTCTCGTGTTTTCGGACGTTTTCGACGCTCCGATCGCCGCAAGAAATAACGGTTCGGCATGCTTAACGCTAGAACGCAATCAACGTCTACCCTACGGCGTGATCACGCAGAAAAAAAACAAGTCTGCATTGTAGTGGCGTATATATGCACGGCGCGACAACTCCACTGCACAAAACGACTACCAAAATAATGTGTATAATATGTATAATAAATTGTAACGAAAATAATATCCGTGTCAGACGTAAGTATTTATAGCAGGGATCTTACCGCCGTTGTTAGGCATATCGGCTACACGTTCCATGTCTCCTTGTATCCGGGGTCAGCTGATACGCAGGAACTGGTGAGGTCACAGTACACGTCCGCTCACCAGTACAGGTTACATTCTGACGTGTAACTCAACTTCTCAGGAAATCTGGTAAAACTGGGGCTACAATGCATCGCCGCGTCACAGAATTCCCACAAGAGGGCAGCATACGTCCATTTTTGTTTAAATAGCTATTTTCGTTGTAGGTATGTTCTTGCTGAAGATTCATGCAGTTGAAGAGAATACATAAATACATTATCATTACGTTAAGGTTTGAGTAGGATCTGAATTATAAGTCCTTAGTACTGAATACCAAACAAATGTTTGCATATTATATTAGGTTATTTTTGGTATTTGATCACTTGTAAAGATTGATTTCTGTTTGGTAAGCGCATGCATAGCTCTCAACACACATGCACAGCACTTAAAACACAATGTAATATGCAGAAAAATGGCACTGGGGTTTTTGAGAATCCAACAGTTAATTTCTCTTTTATCATCAGTAATCTATCCTAGGCCTTGCCCAGCTGTCAAATTCAGAAATCAGACTTCAAGTTGTTTCTAAACTAATTTCAGACTGACAGCTTCTGCATTTCACTCTAGGTATCCATCACCAGTTTCTGGACAATTCTGAAAGGTGCACATGTAGCAAGGCTACAGACAGCACTGCATTCACCTTTAGCTCAGCTGACATAAGCTGAGAAAAGCATTTTTCTCCAAAATTTGTTAAGATGAATAGATCGATCACTTAGCAGACCGCCTGATGTGGTTCATACTGGATTAAAGAACAAAACTGAGTGTTTTTCCAGTTGGGACATTTCAATTCACCAGAGTGACCTGGAGTCATAGACTAATCAGCTCCCATGTTTATTGACCTACATTATACTGCTACCACAACCAAACATGATTAAAGTGCTAATTATTGAAAAACTAGAAAAACAATCCACCCACTACTTGGCAGCAGAAGGAGAGAGGCTATGGAGGCTTTTAATATCACCCTGCCTTGTGTCCTAATTTACCACCCGCTTTCACAATTATTGACTTACCAAGCAGATGCATCATACGTCCATAGCAGTCCTGTTCACTCCATACTCTACACCATCTCTTCTTAGTGCATGACAAGTATCTCACCCCCAATCAAACTTGTACCTGCCATCACATTATAGGCCTGTCACTGCTTCTGGGCTGCAAAAGATACAATGTACAAAGTAAATGCACAAGATATCTTTATTGTCACTGTACGAGTACAATGAGGTGACATTTGGATCCTGCCGAAGACTCAGTGAAAACTATACAAGCTAAAAAAGAAGATTTAAGAAAAAAATAAATAGCATATAGCAATGAAGAAACACACAGTAAAAACATACAAGAATAATATTTCTCGTGAATTATTGCACATAAGATAAATTATTGCACTTGCAATAGGCAGCGGTTGAGAGTTGTAGTATTGCTGCACGATAATGATCATAATAAACAGTACTGCACACACAGTATACAGAATAAATATGTAAACACACTGTGCAGGGTACTTTTTTTAACTATTGAGCAGTGTCATTTTCACACAAACAGTTAGTGGCAATCCACGGTAAATGTTTTTTTTTTTTTGTCCAGCTTATAAACTAGTGTAGGAAGGTGTTTGGGAAGACGAAAAATAAGAGAGAGGGACTGGAAACGTAACTCACTTATATGGGAAATCATTGGGAGGCTTTGCATTGGGTCGTTTCACTACTCTTTTATGCGAAGCCGGACCGTGGTCTTCTGTTGTCATGTCAGCACTTGTGTAACGGGCCGCAAGTGCACTACTTGGTTATAAACAGTGAATGTGCAACTTTTTGACTATAAATAAGATCGATTGTCTCAAGTAATTGATGCCGAGATGTGAAAATGGACCGACATTAAGAAAATGGACTGACTATAAGGAAAAAAATTGAATCTGAATTTAAAATCTGATCTTTATCCCACATTGAAACTGATCATTAGCCCACATTATATAGAGAAGTTACCCTAAAAACGAAACAAATAACCTATTCAGGTTGTTAACACTATATTTAGGCTACAAACACACGTTGCTCTTTCTCCAGCCCTGAAAACAAGGTATCTGCCCCATTCCTTTAATCAAGGGCTATTCAAAGGTCCACGCACTGCCAATTTTTCCAGCCTTCCTGTACCTCTGAGCCAGGTGTGAATCAATAATTATTAAGCTAGCTACACGGGAGAACTGAAAACAAGGCCTGGATTTGGAATGGAGGTCCAGATTCGAAGAGCAGGGTTCTAATCATTTGCAGTAGACTGCGTCTCCTAATGAGCAGGTGAACTGAGGTGTAGAGCGCGGTGGTACGACAGGCAGCCAGCGGCAAGGCACCCAGACGCAGCCGCCCCAGCCGGCCTGTCCTTCCGCCATGTCGCACTTGCCGTGTGCGAGCGAATGCACAAAGAAGGAATCAGAAACACAAGCAAAGAAAAACATCTCCAGCAGCTAGATAGCTAGCGCTTGCCACGTTTACATGTGCATTGTGCAAGACCGACTTGAACAGCTTTAAACGGCACTCGCAGGTAGGTGTCTGCAGTTTGTCATGGAAGGCGTTCATTACCGTTTTGCAAACGGGATGTTTTTCTTCTTTTGCACATCCCATGAAATGCATGTTTGCGACAAAGAGTGTCAACACTATGGGAGGACAGGGGATGGAATTGGCAGCCTGGTCATTGGCGTCCTCAAGGACAAACCCACCCCTCCGGTGTGCCCCAAGGAGGAACATGAGAGGGCTGCTTCTTTCCTTTGAACATGCCAGGAACAAATTTATTTTTACACCTGTGAACCCACAAGGGGGAGCCAGCAAGGCTTTTTCCTCTAGTTATTGCTGGTAAATCAATCCATAGTTGTGCTCCTCAGCAACAAAACAAAAGGCTTTCTCTGCACCTGGGTGCTTTCCAACTTGACATGATAGTCTGGCACAAAATATTAACTTTTTGTAACTTAGACTCTGTCAAGACGTTAATAATAATCTTTTGAACATGAAGTCCCAAAATGAGATCACAATTTTTGTATGAAGTCATTGAACAAAATAGACAAAAGGGACAACATATGAATAAATCCATATTTATTTTAAGAGCCAGGAATTGGCGGAGGACTCATTACGTGATTAGATTACAAGAAATACTACAAACATAACCATCTGTCCCAATAAATCCCCATAGAACATCTAGCTGCTTTTTCAGGAATTATATCAGCATCAAATATTCAAGCATCTTTGGCAACACAAACTATGAATGAACCAAACAGCACTGATCTCTTAAATTGCTATCCGAAAAAGCAAAGATGCTCCAATCACAGAGAGCTCGCAAGAAACCAAGTTGGAACCCAAGTGGAGAAACAATTCCCTCTATAAGCCCACGCTGGACCAGGTCACCAGAGCAGCATCTGCCTTTCATATAGGCATCAGGGTGTGGTCACCCTGCCATCGTTTGTGGAGTGTTGAAGAGTGCAGTGCTTGGCTTCATGCAGAAATCTGTCATGCTTTTTTGTTTCCAGTGACACTTTAATTTGAATAGCAAGCCTTTCAAACGCCTCTTCTGCATAATCAGTGTGGGCTCCCTTCCTTTCTCCAGATAGCAGCTTATCACCTTTCAGATCTCATTCTGTGATCGGCTGTCTCCGTATTGGAATATATTCACAGTTTGAAATTCCAGAGTCAGACTGCAGTTTTTTTGTATGAACCTTTGTTCCCTCTTGCACCACCAGTGATCACGTTCATTAGCTTCATTATCTGCTGCTAGCGTCCGTATGCTATTGCATCAGTTTCATCCCCCTACAAATGCTTTGTGGAGGAATCCGCTGACCATAAAATTTGCAGCCTGGAGTAATTGCAAATCAATATGCAAATCCTGGTTAAAACAGCAGGGGCCTGATTGCACAAGGAGGATCGAAAGGAAACACTTCCGAATGTTTTTTTTAGTTTCCATTTGCAGGTTCGAATTATTTACTATTTATGTCTGTTTCTCTGTCTTTAAAAACACATTTCTATTTAAAAGTGAAGCTAAAGAGTGTAAGCATCAGTCCTGCATACAACATGAAAGGCACAATGGTCATTGGATACAGCACATATCTCTATATTACAGCTATCTTTTTCCAAAGTAAATAAGATGAGGAATGTGTAAGCAGAACCCAAAACTCTAAGCGGTCTGACCACACTGGCTGGTCAGGTCAAAGGTTTCTTTCTCAGTGATACAGGAATTCAGAAATCAGACTTCAAGTTGTTTCTAAACTAATTTCAGACTGACAGCTTCTGCATTTCACTCTAGGTATCTATCACCAGTTTCTGGACAATTCTGAAAGGTGCACATGTAGCAAGGCTACAGACAGCACTGCATTCACCTCAGACATAAGTCATGTCGTCAAACACATTAAACAGGTTCGCAGAGAGCAGCTGGGAGCTTGACGTGATCAGAACTGTTTAACATCGGCCTGCTGGCTTTTTCCTTTTTACAAGGAACTGTAAACATTGGAACAGCATTTGTTTGCCTATGAGAAAGGCTTTATGAATGGAAGCTGTTCACACTTCCAAAGAAAATCTGTAAAGATTTATAACAGCGGGAGAAATTTAAGTTATAATAATAATATTTTTGGAAGTAACTTTGACTGGCACTACCATGGAAACAAAAAGGGGCATGAATTTTCAATTTTTAGCAGTTTTCAGTTACTTTTGTACTTTTCCTTGGTGTTATAAATGTTTATTGAATAATTAGTATTTTTATATTCTTTTCAAAAATATCGCAATATCAAAATATATTTAACTGTTAAACAAAGCACTGAGTTTTTAACCTATTGACATCCCCCCTCCACCCCTCAGCCTGTCGATCTGCCTGAATCCTACTGAGAGCAGCCCTGATGCATGCTACTATGTGTATATCTGAGAGAAACAGGAAAGAGAGAGAGAGAGAGAGAGAGAGAGAGAGAGAGTAAGGAGTGGGTTGGCTTGTTATACAGGAATACTCACTGCTATCTCTGTGAGGTCCTCAAAACCACGAGACACAAGTTCGGAGAACAAGAGCTCATTCTGAGCCCAACAGTGGAATAAAGGACAGACAGAGGACAGAGTCAGAAGAGAAGGGAAGGGGGTAGATTAAGGGGAGGAGGGTGCCTTGGAGTGAGTGTGGCTCACCCTCCTGATCAGCTGTCACCTCCGTCCCACGTGGGTTCTTTTTTCTTAATTCCCCTCACAGCCGCTGTTTCTGCTGCTGCCGCCGCCGCTGGCAAGCTCTGTTTTGGATGGAGGAGGTGCGAGGAGACGGGGCTATGGAGCAGAGGGAGCGTGCCGACCAGCTGTCTGAGGCGGAGACGGGCATGATCCAGGACACATGGGGACGCGTCTACGAGAACTGTGAGGATGTGGGAGTCGCTATCCTCATCAGGTACTTTATACGCTTATTTTTAAATGTTCTTTCCATGTGTCTATCCACAGGGGAGTCTGATCACTACCTTATGCCAGCATGCACGGTTTTCCGCGCTGATGCAAAAGCTGCCGTTTGTGCTTTAAGGTATTGTGTGGATGTCGGAGGAGGCGAGCAGGCGGAACACGAAACGGCGAAAATGAGCCGGGCTTGCGAGCTGGCCGTAGATGGCAAGCGTGGCAAAGAAATATGCACGAATATTTTTTTTCACTCCCTTTTCATGTCTCGTTAACTCTGGTGCCTTCGACGTTGTTTGTGATGTTTTCAGTAAATCCAAATCGCAGAAAGCAGCATCGCTAAATCGCAAAAAAAAAAAGACACGAGCCTCTGAACCGCGCAGGTGACCTTTCAGTAGAGCAGGGTGGTCTCTGTACACATCCTAACACATTCAGATTATCTTTAAAGCTCAACAAACAGGGATATTCTTCTTATAGTTAGACTCTTTCCCAAGAGGGTGAAGTGTGCTATGACACCCTGTGGAAACTAAGTTCATGTGCAAAGTGCAAAGTGGAACATAGGGGCACCAGAATGATGCCTGTGAGCTTCGACGCGGTGCCGTGTTTCGCACATTTTGAGACGGTAGCTGCTGTGTCTGGTCGTATATTTTATATGTTGTAAATGCAGCCAGAGGTGGCTCGCACTGTCAACCCCGCCAGCTGCAAGGGGCGGATCGTACAGTGCAGCCTTGAAGTGCCTTAGAAGATGGAAATGGGGAGAGCAAGTGGCATATCTGAAGCCCGTTACACACTCGCGTCTTTTGGAAGGAAGAAAGGCAGCGGCACTTCTCGGAGCAATTAGCGGGCTGAAATAAAGTGCCTTTGCCGCTAACACCGAGTGACTATTTATTCCCAAACCGGGGAGACAAAAGCAGAGAAGAAGGGCATGCAGCGTTTGTTGACGTAAAACACTTTTTCTGACTTCTTCGGTCTCCCGGACCTGAGGCGAGATTGGTGGATTTATTTTGCATTTAAAATTGGCAGAAATTATACAACGCGGATTAAATCAGTATACCTAGAAATTGTTGTTATGGTTGTCATGAAAAAGAAATTATAATTAGCGCAATTATGTGTCATAAGTGTTGTTAAGCGATATTTTGTACAGAAACTGATGAAAATGGTAATGGTTTTATGTAAGAGGAGGCAGCAGAATATTTGAGGTTTTATACGGACCACGTGGCCAGCAAAACTGATATACCAGCTGAAGGTGTCAGTTTGTGCACTGACTTTGAGTTTTAGGGCTGAAGATGAGATCTGTGAAATGTTCTTGAATGTGTGTCACGCTGCAGGAATACCGCAGTAATGATGGTGTCCGTAACATGATCTATTCCGGTCATAAGTTCGAATTTCACAATGTGCCCCTGACTGTTCAGGTAACTGCTAATCATTGCTTGTCTTGTTTTGAGTGGGAGTTCTCAGACCCTAAGAAGGCAATAGTGAAGCTGTCACGTCAAAACTGGAGTCACCAGACCTGACTGCTTGGCCAACTGGCTGGGGACCTTATAAGCTACATTGCAGCTGTAGGTCTTCTGATTCCCAAGAGGCTTATGGAGTATAATTGTGATCTAGGGCTAGTGTATGAACAGACTACTGTTGTCACATTCAGAAGGCAAGGAAGTCATGGGCAAGCAACAGGGTGAACTAAAAGAGGTTTTATTCAAAGTAGACGGGGCAGGACAAAAACAAAGCAGACTATGAGGAGTCAAATGGGAAGATTAGTTTGGGCAAAGAACAGCAGCACAGGCAGGGGATGACAATGACAGGACTGGAGAGCACAGCACTGGGAAGCACTTTTATGCAGGACTGACAAGGAAGCAAATGAGAGGCAGCTGGAGTGATCCACAAGAGAGCTGAAACAAGAGGTAAGATAAAACAAGCAACAGGCATTGGCTTATTAGAGCCACACTAGGGAGAGAATGGGAGGGGCAGGCAGGCAGGACATGACAACTGGGCTGGGCATATGATTCTTTATCTATATATTGGGCGTTTTTAAGTCTAGTGTTACACATAATCTCTGTCTTCAACCTGTTCACGCCCCGGTTTCAGGCGCAACAAAGAACTGCAAACGCATGGAGAGAATGTGACTCATGCAGCTGGTGACAAATAAGGGCCATTCTTAAAAAAGGAGTGCTATGAACAAAGCCTTCTCTTACCTTGTGTGAAACTTTTTTTTAAAAAAAAGAGAAAAACACCTCATATAAGCTGAAGCTGTACGGTGTGAGGGATGGACCTCCTCAAGTAAGTCCAACCATTTCACACTGAGCCACCAGGCATAGTGTATAAAAGGCAGTTTGAATTCATTTTCCATGGACTGTAAATAGCAGTGATATATTTATAAAATCTGTGAGTTGCATAGCATCGCCTGGAGAACCCAGACCTGGGCAGCTTGGGGGGGGTCTAACTGGGACTCGTCCAGAGGGTTTCACTCCACCTCGCACCTCTCTGGCGGGGGAGGCTTAAACCCCCCCTCCCCCAAGACAGAGAACGCATCTGCATTATATAAGGGAGACCTGTTGCCTCCCACCTTGGGATCCGAGTCAGCTGATGAAGGCCCTCTCCACATGGCCCCTGTACACCCCCCCGCCCCCCAACCCCCCCCCCGGGGAATTGCATTGGTCTGCCTCCTGGAATGTCTACATCCATCAAGCATGTTTATCTTAGGGTGAAATGGAGGAAATATTTAAGACGGATATCATAAACTGTCGGCCTGGATTAATGGGCAAGGCTGGCATCGCTGCTGGTCGATCGGACCGGCTCTGAGCCCCTCTGCCGTTCACGCCGACGGTTACTTAGAGTAGGTCAGAGTATTAAGCCGAACTGGGTCTTCCTCCAAGGAGGCACCATAAAAGAGACACACGCAGATACATCACCACCATTTAATAGGGCCTCACACTCAAAAGACTGGGGGGGAGGTGGGTGACTATTTATAAAACATCTCCACACACAGCTCGCCTCAGTGGCCACCCATGAGAGGGGAGCGGCCAGGTCAATATCGACAAGCCACAAGAGAGCATGGGCCAGTTCCAACCCATACGTACATCATCCACACCATAATTAACCAGAGCAGGTTAACGAGCCTCCGATTGCTTTGTGCTAATGAAGTCATTTATATGCATGGACAGGCTGTGTCATTTTGTCGTATCCTCTGATGCTGAACAAGATTCAGGGGACGAGGAAAGTTAGATTGGTGGGGCCGGTAACCACCCCCGGTTTTTAATGATATGACAAGGTTTGGTTTTCCTAGTTATGACAGAAAGCAGAGAGAGATTTTGCTTTGGAATAAAATGGCAGGATCAATTGTAATACATTTGTATGTGTCACAAGGTGCCATGCTTTGGAAACGTTGCAGAAATGTATGTTTTGGGACGAAGCACTGCACACGCGTGTTTGGCTGCCCCCCCCCCCGCCCCCCCTCCAGAACCTGTCATGGGTCGTCCATCTCGCAGCTCTAGCCGAGGGCCGACTGAATGAATAAATAACATCCGCAGTCAGCCATGATTGCGCAGGGGAGTGCTGAGATGAAACTGGGTCAGCAGTAACACAGATTATGGGGGGTATGGGGGGGGGGAGGTCCAATGCACTGGAATGGGGAGGCTGCTGCAATTGGTATGGGGGCCAGGAATGCTTATCAAGAGATGAATTCCAGATGTAGAACTGAGGTCGTCTTCACAAGGAAGAATCTTTAGGAAGGGTGAGGACTGGCCTGTTCCAACAGCCATCGGTGGTTCAGTAAGTTCAGTAACACAATGAGAAAGCAAACAGGGTTGGCAGAGAGAGAGAGAAACACCAGCTACAGGTACAGTCATACGTGAACCTTCCGAGGCCTGGAATGACCCTATTCGGCAGCAGGGCAGAGATGAACCAGCACCGGCACGGGGTCTTCCGGACACTGTCACTCGGTACATTTCCCATTACCCACAAGCCAGCTGAGTGATTTGGCACCAATCGGCTTCACGTCGCTTTGCATACGGCGAGCACACGTGCACACTGCTTGAAACGGGGGGGGGGGGGGCAGCAAAGGGTGAGGACAGAGTAGGATTCCGCATCTTTATCGCACATGCCGAGTTGTGTCACCCCTCCCTTGAGGGATTTTTCTGTAAGTTTTTTGCTGATCGCTTGCAATGTGAACATCGGTGGCCGGTGAAGGCATTTAGACTCCTGCATTCACGTTTTCTTCATTTTAAAGCTTTCAGTTCATTTAGACCCTTTAAGGAACCAAAATCTGTCATCCCTCAAATCAAAACACAAAAGGCTTGTTGGCTTTAAGCAACAACACAAAAACAAAGAATTGTACACTTCACTGTGTACACTCAAATTAATTTAGCTGCATGGAATGAATTAGTTGCATGCACAGTAATTGTGTTTGATGTGAAATCAGTCTGTTGGACAAGTAGTAAATTTCCACTGAGAACGAAGAGCTGTGGAAGCTTTTCGAAATCAAAGAGCTTTTCAAAGTATGGAGTGAAGCTGGTGTTTGGGGACATTTCTTAGAAGAAGTAGTTAATCATATTTAGACACTGAATAAATCAGTGAAATGAAAGCAGTGTGTAGGGAGTCTGCAATAAACGTCTTGTACCAGGCAGAAACTGGAGAAAAAATGGAAAAGACTTTAAAATTTGTATTATTTCTATCAAATATGCTTCCACAAAAAATTGAACCAACTTTTTTTTATAAATATGCAGATATTCTGTGTTTCTTTCATGTCTTTTTGTTTTAGTCCATCAAGAGCACTGACTTTGACAATCGGGAAAAGATCCTTGCAGACGCTCTGAGCTTTATGGATGCTCTGGTCTTCTTGAAGCCAGCCATAAATCCAAACCAGGCGGGAAAAGCTAATCTTCCCGGGCTTCTCTTTCTGGCAGGTTTTTTGTGAACTTCCCCTCGGCCAAGCAGTACTTCAGCCAGTTCCAGGACATGGAAGACATGGAGGAGATGGAGCGGAGCACTCAGCTCCGGAAGCATGCCCAGCGCGTCATGAATGCTCTCAACAGCGTGGTCGAGAACCTCCACGATCCAGACAAGGTGGCCTCCATCCTCAACCTGGTGGGCAAGGCACACGCCATAAAACACAAGGTGGAGCCCATGTACTTCAAGGTGAGGAGGTATGGGCGGCCATGTTCATGTGAGGAGGTATGGGCAGCCATGTTCATGTAGGAGGTATGGGCGGCCATGTTCATGTGAGGAGTTTGCCGTTGGTAGCAAGGTTATAATAGTTTTGGATTTTTCATCAGTTTTAGTTTTTATTTCGTTTTGACTTTTTGTTTTCAAATTCAGTT
>JAABNX020000106.1:10241165-10254030 GCA_015163995.2 Mormyrus lacerda | reverse complement strand
ACTCACTCACTCATTTATTAGTTCTACTGTTTTTCTACATATATAATCTAGCTATTATAATGCTGCTGATTTCAATCCACAATGACCTGTAATTTTATGCTGATAAACAACTGGATGTTTTTACTGGAGCAGAAACTGAAAGTGGCAACTAGCAAGGTATTCATCTGAGCCCTTAAAAATCAGAGTTTGGGACTCAAGTCACTGACTCGCAATTCAACTCGAACTCAAGTTGCTAATTTGATAACGTAACACATGTGACTCAACTCGGCAAAACTGATAGAAAGACTTGGACCTGACTTGGACTTCAGCAGAGATGACTCGAGACTAAGACCCGACTTGGACCCTATGACTAGAGAAGACTTGAGGTTATAGTGACCCCTTTGGATACCATAACATTAATTTTATAATTTAGTTTGTTTGAAAGCTGCATCACTCCCTGCATAGACATGGACGTAAATATTGTATGAAGACATTCATGACAGCGTGGAGACTCTCTTTTCAAGGACTTAACTACAACATACTGTGGCAGGTTTTTAATGCAGCAAGATTTAATCACTAGAGGCAAAAAATGACATAGATATGGACTCAAGTTACTTGACTCAGAACTCGACTTGGATTCAAATCACAAATTTGATCAATTGTGACTCAACAGCAAAAATGATGGAAAAACATGAACTTGAATTGGACTTGAGGGCAGATAACTTGAGACTTGACTTGGGCTTACAATGATTTGACTCGAGACTCGCCAAGGAGTAAGTTGGTTCCCATCCCTGTTAAAAACCTTACTAATCGTTCTTAACTCAATTGAAGACATGTTCCTTTTGAAGTGTGGCTCTGCTACACTGGAATGAAATCTGAATAGATCTTTTGAGTCACATCTTTTTCCTCATTTCAATCTAATGACACACCTCGCAAAGCTGCACCTCCATTTGTAGGATTCACTTTACAATTCGTAGCATTCGTAAGCAAATATAGCCAAGCCCATGAAACTACCCGTCATTCCAGTTCATTCAGCACATCCTCGGGTGCTGGCAATATAAATAATATCATAGTCATCACATCAAAAAAGTAATGTACATTAACAGAATGAGAAAAACCATTGTCCTGAAAATTTGTTTTCCAAGAACCCAGGCTACAGTTAGGGATGTGACTAAAAATTTCTAAATGAATAAAATGACCTTTTATCATTGGAAAGAGCTTGAATAGATCTTAGATGATGTAAAGATCGTTATTCTGTGACATAAAATAAGAAGCTTATTGAATTTTAAAAACAGTAATATTGCTCGCAATTTTTGTCAATAATTACCATTAAAACAACAGATAATCTGTGACCGAAAACAAAAGCAGACTCATTTAACTGCTTGTAACTTTCTTATTCTTGTCCTATCTTAATAAATTTGGTATCAATGGAAAGCTTGTCAAAAGATGAAAAGCATTTATTTCATATTTAAAATAAATTTAATTAATCAAAATAAATAATATTCAATAAAAAATACATAACGAGCATATTACATTCTTTTGCATTTGAGTTGGAACTAAACCTTTCTAAATCTTTAAAATACTGTTAAATATATACATAAGGTTTTCACAACTTCTAAATGATCATATACATGTAAATCTGTCTTCGGAGGTGGTCTCTTTTTCGGAGCCATGACTTTTTTGGAAGAAAGTTGCACAACAGCACCTGCCAATCAAAAAAACATTTACATCAAAGATTGCAAGGATTCATTTACACTAAAGTAAAAAAATCAACAAGCAGGAAGCTGAAAATCAAACAAAACATACCTATCTTTCATCATACACCAAAATTTTAGTGAGAAAATATATAATGTGTTAAAAATATTGTTCTTGCAACATTAAAACACAAGAAATTTCAAGATGGCGGCCAGGCCTCCAGTCATGACCCATCACCTTGCAAACCCAAAAACAGGACTGCTAATCCATAAAATTGGATGAAACTTGGATGAAATTTTCACTTTAAAAACTGACCGCTTCGGGAAAAATTTTCAGTTCGTCTTGAAGGGCAAGATGTGAACTACGTTACAATTATTTGTGTTAACAGAAAAAACAACACATAAAACAATGACGAGCAATACAAAACACGCAATGCACTGCAGCCCAATGCTCAGGTAGTATCAGGGCTTTGGAAGAAATCCAGGTAGCGCGATCTCGGGGATACGCGCATACCTACTGTAGTACAGTTTACGTGCACATGTAAATGTGTCATGTGTTTAATGTTTGTCAGGTAAAATGTGCATACACACATTCCTTGTTAATATCAGTCTTGCTTGCTGTCAGTGCTTTATTCATTTATTTTTATACTTACCGTAAACCACAGTGAATTCTGCAGTGATGGAGTATGCATGAATCGCACATGAGCGGTCAGAATAAGGGCGTCTGCTAAGAAGATAAATAAAAATAAACTCGCTAAGAATTGCTGCATCCTCCACTCCCAGTTCATGGTTAAAGACGTAGACCACATTTCAACATGTTTTTCTGAAAACACGTCACACAATCTTTCCACAGGCAAGGCGGGTAAACCCCTGAATGGAAGCCTGAATGTGGCTTTGGCAAAACAGTACACAACTTATTTAGAACCACTTTCTGGGATTTAGTTAACGTTGCATTTTTATTCAGCAGGTTTGCGCGACCCAGAGAATGACAAGTCCTTTCCTTTTAAAATGAATTAAGGAATACATGATACAGAGTGCAGGAGAAAAACTCAAGTAACACAACTGAAACTGATGTTATACAGTAAGGGCAGTTATTTCATGCGGTAATACTAACGTTTGAGCGCCTCGTGGCAAAGTGCGACCACTGCTGGGCCACGTCGCGTCCCACCACCAGGAGGCGCTGCCGCTCACCCTGCGCAGCATGCAGGGCAGCCGGTGTGTAATGACAAGCAGCAGCGGCAAACTCCGGCTCCCACTGCAGCCGAAACTACAGGACGGGCAGACGCAGTGTCTGTCTCGGCCGCTTTTGCTCAATGTTGTGTCCGCTATCTGCCGCCGGTCCGCGGGTCGCTCTCCTTTCCTCCCACACCTCTGAGAAATGGACGCGAAGCCGGACGATTCGGACCGAGGCCGGTGGGGCGATGACGGCGAGTCCCTGCTGTACGGGGAATTTACGTCGGCGGCCAGCAGAAAGGTCAGGTACGCGGTCAGCCTGAGCCACACGGCGCTGACCGTCCAGCGGATCACGGCGGCGCCTTCCAGCCGGGGCGCGGCGGTCCTCAACTTGAGAGACTGTGTGGGCTGCCGGGTCTTCAGTGCGGAGGACGACGCGGACCCGGGGGCTTCTTTCTCCGCGTACTTCTACCCCTTTAAGCGGAGATGGATGAGTTCCGGAGCGGCTCGCCAGAGGGTCGAGCAGTGCTTTCGGGTGGCGCCGTTCCAGGACCCCCAGGTGAACCTCCGAGAAGCGGAGCGCTGGGCTCAAGCCATCAGCCGGGGCTCCATCCAGCAGCGAGCACCTCGACAAGGTGAATGAAAAGCAATTAATTTATTAATTAACACTGTTTGTAACTGACCTTTACTAGTGAATCACAGTACTAATATTCCCACGTACTAAGACAGCGTCGCCGCCAAGGCAGGAGATACGTGAAGCGAAAGTTGTAACAAAAGTAACGTCTGATGGGGGGGGTCGTTCATGACTTCCTCAGGTGAGCAAGTATAGTTAAAAAAACACCATTATCTGTTTTATTTAAGTAGAAGTGCGAAGTTCACCGTCAAATGTATTTCTTTACGCGAAATATTGGTTCCCAAAAAGCGATACTCGTAGCCTGTCTGCGGCTTCACGGGGCCGCTGGCCGCCCTGTGATGCCGGTCCCAGGTATGCTGACGGCGCCTCGGATCCTCTATTTTAATCCGCTCCTTTAACCCAGTTTTCCTGGCGGTTTGTGACCCAGAAGGAACTTCTCAGTGTTTCCCCGTGTCTGCGGCGCCCTCCTGAAGTTTCTGTTCGCACTGCACCGAAATCACAGATTCGGCTCAGGGTGCCCATTTTTCAGAGAGAGATGGTGGAGGATGTGAGCACCCTTTTAATATGAATGAATCCCTCAGTCTTCGTACAGTTTGCGAAGCTGCATCGAATCTGAACGATTCTCCACTTAATCCATTTAGGGTAATGGATAGTGCTGGTTAGGGTTGAGGTTGCAAATATGTTCACTGTGCTTAGTTTTAGTCTCTCTCCTTATGGAAATTTGCACTTATGACTGATATATAACATGCACTAACTTTGGTTATAATTCTAAGCACTGGTCAAACATCAGGAAGATCAACGCTTGGAGTTTTTCAAGAAAATGAATGCTGTCCTGTCAATGGTATAATTTGCCCTGGTTTATTTCACATGCTTTATTTATATCTAAATATCTGTGCATTTTCTTACTTGGTTATCGTGCATTAACTCATATATGCAGTCTGCACAGATTGAGTGACACTTGGCTGTTAGGTGTTTTCCCAGAGCCTTGCCTGTCACCTTGCCTATCTGTTATCTCATTACTCATGCAGTCGTTTGTGGTTTACCTCTTGGAGAATGACAAGAAGGAGTGGTCAGGAAGTACTGCTTTGGTTCGGTGAGGTGGGAGCAGCCTGCCTCATTTGATAAAGGCCTTTGGTGCAGCAGTTTCTATTTATTTGTTTATTGTCTTGCGGTGTAACTAGGTTAATTAGTGACTACGCAGTGGCTGTGTCAAGTGCCATGTGCCTGCACAGAGTGCTCTTGTTACAGTCCAGTGATCAGACACACCTCCTCCTCCTCTTTCTGGAAGGTTCCGTCATTCCTCATTCTCCCGGGCCTTATCACAGGGCACTCTCCCGTTCTTCCGTCCGCGCCGGCGTACATGTCGTAATCTGTCGATGTTTTGATCCCCGTCACGGTTCCCCGACGTTAGGATGTAGGGCCGGTGTTTCGACATCCAGGGCGGACGATGAACTGATTCCCGGGGAATGTGGAGGTGTTTGAGGGGCAGCTAAGTGCGGGAGAAGATGGATGACAACAGCAGCAGGGCCGGTGTGGTAACTACGGAGGGAGGCTCAGCGATCGGTCCTCTGGGGGAAGCACCTTGTTTTTTCGAGCCAGCTGAGGTGTGGCAGAGCGACATGCCGACTTCACTGGATTCTGGATTGTGCTAGAACTTCCCCTCCCCTCCCCCAGTCTTTCTGGGCATATTTGACAAAGGATCTGATCTGGGAACCGTATGCAAGTGGACTGCATTCATTTTCTTAATGCATTCATTCATGAGCAGTTCCTGTCAGCTGCACAGTACCTGAGGGGGTCGCGGGCAGGAGACCTGTTCCTGTCACAGAGCTCCATCCTTTGTGTTTGTTTTTGAGCTCATCCTTACTGCTCAGCTGCTCTGGCCCTCATCTCTGCACCGTTTCCTCAGCTGGTCTGCAGTGTTTTCTAGCCGATCGTCACCCTCCAGAGCCCTCGGGCTCACAGAGGTGTGTAAACAGCGTGGAACAGAACAGAGGTTAAAGTTGAACATACAGTAGTTATGATTGCAAGGCGCTAAGGGAAACAGGCTGATTTGCGACCGCTGTCATGATTTATTAATGACCCCAGGTTGTTTTAACAGCCATTAAAAAGGGTGGCCATTTAAAAGGTGAATTTATAAGTCAGGCAGATAGGGTGCAACCCTGCGATGGGGATATCGTGTCTTAATGTGCTGTGGCAGGTAGAGTGTGTGCTTTTAGAAGTTCGTCATGGTCAATGCTCTCAGTTTCCTCCAGAGATCAGCAGTATTGAGGCAGGAGTGTTTAAGTGATAACTTAACATCACCATGCAGAAGCAAATCACTCAGAAATGTTACTGCACCTGTGAGATTTCATTCCTGGTGATTTAATTTCTGGCACGGAGTACCACCCAGCCCTCAAAAGTTATTTTTAAATTGCATATTAATGAGTTTCCTGCAGGTTTGTAATTTGAGAATGTTCAAAATACAAAAAGTTCATTGTCGTTTGTAATACTAAGTACCCTGTACAATGTGATACAGCGTTTTCTGCAGACAGACACAGAGCAACAATACAGGACAAACAGTAACTGGGCAGGAGAGCACTTGGGTAAAATGTGTGGTTGTGGTTCATTTCTTTAATCTGATTAAAGGCAAATGCTTGCTTTGCATGAAACAGTATGATGGCTAACTTCCCCTTTCTCTGTGTGGCTCTGGTGCTGAGCATCGTGAAATCTCCATGGCTCAATGAGACCAGTCCACAGTGTTGGGGGGGGGGGCGATCTCTGCCCTGAGACACCTCCCTTACACAGGCGTTGATTTCCTGATCGGGCCCCTGTTCTGTCTCCCAAGGTTTTCATCAATTTCGCACCCGGAAAGGTGCCTCTCGCTGCACAAAGGGCCACCTATGCTTGTGGGTGAAACTTTAGCCAGCCTCTTTTATTGGCAGATGTTGCCTCTTTGTGCGTGCGTGCGTGTGTGTGTGTGTGTGAGACACGACTATCATTTGTGAGTCCTCCACTGCGCAGTGTTTAAAAGTCCCAGTTTGTGGAACATCAGCACTGCAGTTTGAGCTGGCTGGCTGCGGCTTGCGTTCTAAACTTGTGAAAGAGCTCTTTACTGATGTTATCAATTTGTACACATATTCATGCCAAAATGTTCAGTACAGGTCTTTCGGTTCGGTACGCATATGTACAGAACGAATACAGCAAATGCGGAACCTTTGTGTGTTTGTGTCCCCCGAGCGACATATAGCCCATAATTGATATTTATTTTGTCACACTTTGTATTTCTTGCGACAATATTGTGATATGAAGCTGAAAGCTACTAAGGTGAATACAGTACAGGTCAGGTACAGTTAATTTTAATTACTAATGATGTAATTAATGTGCACCTTAATTGATATTTATTTTATTTGTATTTACTTGTGAGAATATTGATTTTGATTTACCTTTAAGTAAATTTTAGTTTTTTATTAGTAGGTTGCAGCAGTATTGACAGTCATACAGTGCTTTGTTCTGTAAACCACTGTTTAATGGAGGAAAAAAAGAAGCAATTTATGTTTTGTTTCTTTTACCCCCGACATCAAAACGGTGTTACATACCGAGCCGTGATTTTGGTGTACCGTTACACCCCTACTTATCAGCTGTGTTAGGGTGTGTATGTGTGTAAAGTGCACAGCATTCAGCATTCAAATCTGTATTTCCCTCTATTCCGGACGGCCTTAATCGGAAGGCAGGTAAACCCGTGAAATGTGGCCTCTCCTTTGCAGTCTTTCTGTGAGTTGTAATAAGACGAGTGTGTTTGCAGTTCATATGTAACTCCACAGCCTTTAGCTGCGGCGCCCCCCTGGCCACCCTCCAGCCCGTACACCGGTTCTGGCCCTCACTACCCTGCCCATTGTGTGCTTCACATATTGTTGGCCGACGTCTGAGCCTCTCCGCTGGGCACTTAATGCATGTCTTCCACCAACATGCGTTGTGACTCTGAGCTGTTTGCAGACAGCTGGTGTGATGATGCCGTTTTTTTTTTTTTTTTTTTTTTTTAAATTTACCACCCTCCTCCCGCAGGACGCGGGGGGAGAGCAAACGCAGATGTCTCACTGGTGATTACGCGGCAGAGGAAATATGGTGCTGACCACAGGCCGGCGGTGCGGCTGGGAGAATGCCGCCTCCCAGTAGAAACCCGCCTTACGTAGATGGAGACGAGGTTAATGAATAAGCAGCGGGCAGGTGTAGCGTGTTTTTGGGGCAGTGTGGCGCGCCGGTCCCTGCTTTACACCCCTCGAGGCATGCGTGGGGGATCTGGGCCACCACGCACGGCGGGGGCCTGTGTGTGCAGTATTTTAATGAGTTTTGCTTGATTTACAGGGTCATTTTTGTGTGTGTGTGTGTGTGTGTGTGTGTGTGTGTGTGTGTGTTTGTTATGAATCTCGTGTTGGGTGGTGGAGTTATAACAGGAGCGGGGACACTCAGCCAAGGCACCGTGAAATTGCCCAGTCATCTGCATTCCTGCATCAGACAGACCAAACCTTTTGTTTTAGACCGTTGCTGAGCGCTTCACTGCACAGGTGTGCGTGTGTGGTGTGTGTATGTCTGTGTGTCACTGCACAGGTGTGTGTGTGTGTGTGCGTGTTGTGTTTGTGTGAGTGAGTGACTGCATAGGTGTGTGTGTATGTGACTTCACAAGTGTACGTGGTCCAGGTATGCTTTATATTGTGGGTACATTTGGTCCCCACAATGTGATAAAAATGTTATTTTGATGATGATGGGGCATTTTTTCAGTCCTCATAAGGAGAAATTTAATTTTATAAAAATCTGTGACTGCATTCAAAAAACTGAAAATGCCAAAAGACTGTTTCTTTGGTTACTTATGGTTAAGGTTAGGGCTGGGTAGGGGTTAAGGTTGTCATTGTTGGGATTAGGGATTTGCTCATAGAAATGAATAGACGGTTCCCAAAAAGATATGAGTAAAGGTCTGTGCGTATGACTGCATGGGTGTGTGTGTGTGTGTGTGTGTGTCCTGTCCGCAATAGTTTTTCCAGTCCTCACCCAGCTCTGCTGTTCGTCACTGGTTAATGTCTCGCCGCTGAGTGTACACGCCTGCCGGTGTAGTGTCATCTGTCCTGTGACCATGATTCACTGTGAGATTCCCTTTTGTAATTATGCACAGCCGAAAGCTGTGGCAGTTAAGCAAGAACGTGACTACAAAGGAATGGAATGGGGGTGTCGCTGTCGGAGACCGCTAGGAAATGCAATGTTATTTACCATTTGTAGTACAAAACTGTTGTATGAGAACAAGTACATTGGAATGTGTTAGTTTTCATATATCCCAGCATGGCCTCCTTTTTAAGGCAGACACACACAGGTGAGAGCGAAGCTTACGGTCAGAGCACAGCAGGGGTCTCAAACTGCAGTCCTGGGGGGCCGGAGCCCTGTGTAGCTTAGTTCTTTCCCCCTTCTACCACAAATGATTCAGCTCAATAGCTGTGTGGTAATTAGCACAAGGAGTTGAATCAGGTGTGTTAAATGAGGGTGAACCAAAACCTGTGTAGGGCTTCGACCCCCCCCGAGACTGGAGTTTGAGACTGAGATGGGACTACTCTGCCAAGCACGGGATTCAAACCAGCACCCATCTGATCGCAGCCCACCCCCCATAAATAGTGGTATGCTCTCAGACACCTTAAATTCCATGGTAGTTTTAGTAATTGTGATGCCAAAAAAAGGAATATGTTTTTTATAGGTGATTTGACTGGGTTTGCAGAGTCTTATGTTAGAGATGCTGGTTAAAACATACACAAATAAACAATGTTTGTTCGTTCATAGAAACTGCAGTGCTTTACAGTGGCTCTTTAAATGTTCATGGGTGACATTTGGATGCCTGATATTTTGAGAAGGTTGTTTGGTGAGAATAGGAACTTTGAGAGGTGACCATGTCTTCCTGCACAAAAGCAGTACACGTTTGCGTCCTCCTTGCTGTTGAGATCAGCAGTTTCAGAGTTGTGAATATTTCTGGAGGGCTTACGGCTCGTGGGTTCGATGGCAGACGTGCAGTGCTGCTCTCTGCAGTTCCCACGTTGCTTTCGTCTGAGGCGTGTTCGGCTCTCCTTACCAAAGTTCCTTCTTCGCCCTGCGGTTGCACGAGTCCCTTTGTCCCAAAGTGTTAATCTTCACGCTGATCCCCTGAGGTCGTTTCCGCTCTGACCCTGGCCGTGCCAAGCGTTCAATGACACATTGTGGCTTTAATTTGTGCGCGATGGAATTGGGGCGATTTGCACGCCCCGTTTGTTAATGTGCCTTCAAGGCTGCCACATACCCCAGTTCCCCCATATCGGCGCATTTCTTCAGCGGCAGTGAATTCTCCATCATGTCCGCTACTCTCTGTGCGTGACACCGGTCATCCGACGGGTCGAAATGTCATTTCTGTACATTCAGAAGAACAAAAAGCGTATTTTACTTAATGCAATCTCCCCACTGAAATTATGGCAGGATCCTACCAATTGCGCTGTTCCCAGGCGGGTCTGGGAAGTGCTGCCGTGTGACAAGAATGCCTGTCCCTTTAAAATGCGGAGCTTTGTTTGGGTGGCTCACTGTCCTCATGTTCCAACCATTCTAGGCAAATGGGACACTTTCGCTACGATATACTTATACACCACATTAACCCATTTAATCCCACTGGTCAAAATTGTGATCAGGTTTTTTTTTTTTTGTTCTTTTAGCTCCAAAAGAGTGGCTGTTGCCTGTAAGCCCAAAAGACTTCCGATAAATGAAAGTACAGGTTGTCTTGATGGTGTATGACCATTGTCATGTCACTAGTGTCAATGGTCACATGACCAAAGTAGTTCAATTCCTTCATACACTGTAATGGCAGGGAAAACAGGTTAAGGCCTAATAATTTCATCAGAATTTTTGTACCTAATGTTTTTATAGCCAACTGATGGTCTATTTTTGTTTTCTGCAGTTCGCTTATGTTCTCTTAACCCACCCTTTGACTGTTATTTTGCTTATTTTACAAAGGCCTGTCATGGTGTTGGTGAAGGGGCGATGGGGTCATGTCCTCCTGGGGGTGGTGCAGACAGCCTGGCAGTAGCCGGCGTTCTCGGTGATTGGGTGGGGGTGGGGCTGGGGCTGAGCTGCTGGGCAGGATGTGTGGCACCTTGATGGAGGTCAGCACCGCCTGCCGAAAGCTCCTGTCTGGCACAGGGAGTGACCAAACAGCTGCTCCTCCAGCTGCCGTGTTGTCTCCCCCTGCCAGACTCCACTGGGGGCAGGCTTTTCCAGCCTGCAGCCCCACCCAGATTAGCGCAAGTAAAGTCATGAGAGTGCCCTCTGCTGGCGGGTCCGTAGCACTGCTCATTTTGTTTGGCTTGTCTGCCGGCACTTTAGCCAACCTCTGGAGCGAATGTGTGTAGCAATACCACATAGCCTCAACCTTTCCATCAAACTCGTCTGGCTGGCTGTCCCTGCTTGCTGTCCCTGCTTGCTGTCCCTGCTGGCTGTCCCTGCTGGCTGTCCCTGCTGGCTGTCCCTGCTTGCTGTCCCTGCTTGCTGTCCCTGCTGGCTGTCCCTGCTTGCTGTTTGCCTTTGAAGCTGCTGCTTTAGAGTCCCTGTTTGGCATCTCCAGTGAACTCTGTCCCGGTCTGAGCCATCTGCCAGTTATATCTAAGCGGTTAGTGTTGTGGGGATGTCATCACCAGTCCTGCTAACTCTGATGCTCTGTCCCCCTCCCAGGTACGGCGTGCGACCCGGTGAGGCTCCCCGGCCGCCTCCTGCTCCTGGTGAACCCGCACAGTGGCCACGGTCAGGCACTCAGCCTCTTCGTGGGACACGTGCAGCACATGCTGACGGAGGCCAGTGTCCCCCACACGCTGCTCATCACTGGTCAGTGGGCCGCACTTCTCATACCTGTTGCTACCATGGGCTGTACCACAGGGAGACTGGGTGGGGGGATGTGGGGCATCCTGTTATCATCCCCTTTCCTGTTGGCTGCATTCCTCAGGCGGGGTTTTTATGGGAAGCGCTCGTATAATAATTCAGACTGATGCCAGGTTCTTCGCCCAAGCTGTAGATTATGGTTGGCACACTGCTGGAGCGTGGGAAACGGTGGGTTGGGAGTGGGGGTGCAGGACCGGGGGGGGGGGGCGCTCGCCGCGGTTAGCGATCAGTCTGGTCTGTCTCACTTGCCATGAACCCTGCTTGCCCACTCCACCATTGGGGTGTCTCTGTCATGTCCAGTCATTCAACAGAATGCAAGAAGAGCAGTTATCGGGATCCAGAAAGCGCCGGAGCTTCTCGAATTTCAGCGCTGGCTGCGGCCCACGTTCCCTGGGCTGTGTGCTGTCAGCTAGCTGTAACGCGCTCCTTCCCCTTTAAGATGGTCTCCAGGGGCCTCCCAGCTGCTTTCGCGGTTGGTATCTGAGACTGTTTAAATGTTAAGTGTTCTCGACATGGCGGGAGCACTCTGTGCCGGCTTCTGCACGGGAACACGGCCCGGGGGTGCTGGGAGGCGACATCTGGGAAGTCGTGTTATCCGGTGGCGGAACACGGCGGTTCCATCATCCGGATCCAGGGCTCATGGGCCAGCAGTGCGCTGCCCATCCCTGATTTCCAGCAACCCATTTTGGTCCCTTTTCGCTCATGACATTTAAAATGCCACACCCCCATTTGGCTAGCTAGTCAAAAATCCTTTGTCCCAAAGCTTTATGGGAGCTAAAGGTAATTTAGGAACTATGCAGTATGTCATGAATTGGGCTTTATGAATACCTGGTGAAGTGAGTGGCTGATTAGGGTCCACTGGTTTGGATCAGGGCTATTTATATTAGAGATTAGTTGTATTGTTTATGTAACATTTATGAAGGAAGAACAGGTGGGCCCAGCTATTCAGGCTCAGCTTGTGTTTATATGCTGCTACATGCTGTTTTGTTGGACGTCACATATCTTTCACTAAGTATTTTCAATAATGTCTTTCTACACAGTGGCTGCGAGCCTGGGGCTGATGCTGTGATTAATTTATTAAATGGCTCTCTTGACTGTAAATAGACAAGCCATCCACCCCAACAATCTTCTTTGTTCGTTTTTTTTTTTTTTTCCCCCTGTTTCCAGCTTGACATTGGTCAACGGTTTTCACAATTAGTGGTTGTTGTGTCACTGACACCGGTGCTTCTGCTTTGCTGCCGAGGAAGGAAGCGTGCCTCCATTCCAGGTCTGTGCGTGTCCCGAAAAGGGAAGACTCTTCTGACAGTGCAAATAGCTTTTTTTTCTGCTCCATAAACTCGCCAAAAGTCAGCCGCACTTCAGAAGGCATTTCATAGCCGGTATGCACGAACACCCAACGCGGGCATGTCTGTCAAGTCAACCGCGGCTGGAGATTTCGAGTCGCTGCGTACGCCGCTTATGACTGCTACTTAGTGAAAAT
>JAABNX020000106.1:10220594-10233946 GCA_015163995.2 Mormyrus lacerda | reverse complement strand
GGGGTTTTTTTTTTTTTTTTTTTTTTTTTTTTTTTTAAAACAGGTGGAAAGGCCTGTGTAATGAACCCAGTTCATTTTTTTTTTTTTTACGGATGCGGTGTGAAAGGAAGCGAACATTTGTATCAGCTGAATGTTTTTGATGTAAACAGTGACTGTCTCCACACTTGCGAGACCAGTCAAGTTGGATTTCTGCACTTTATTTTACAGACTGCAAACCCTCGGGCAACATCAGCTTGGAATCACTGCCCCCTTGTGGCACCCTAGAAAGGAGCACAATGTCTGAGCCACCTTACAAAAAAAATACTGACACCCAGTCTCAAGTTTTTCAGGCTGAAGATGTAAAGAGAAGATCAAAAAAAAAAAATCCAAACCACAAGAGACAAAAGCTTAGACAGCAGTTTTTTTTGCCATAACAACATAAGAGCAACATTTACTGGCCAGTCTGATAAGGAGGAAGCGACTGGGGTTTAAGGGACAAGGTGTAGCATAGAGGAACCAAACCTGCCTCTAATTGTGCTTCAGTCTTCCTCTACCCTTAACCCAGGGGGAAAAAGTAAAGTGATTCAAATACATAACATTGTTCCCTTCGCCAATTACACGACTCGCTTATATGAAACTAAGGTGAAGGGATGAGCGTTTTACTTAAAATTCTTTTACAAAAAGCTCTTGAAACCATAAGCGATGAAGCATAGTGGGAAAAATGACTCTCTGAACGCCGTCCATTATCCAGACCTTGGTACATACCAAGTAAGGTAAGGCATCTAGCTCCGGGACTAGACCTCATGGACAAACTGGTGCACTAGTAGTTACAGCATGCACATCAGCGTACTCACTAAGCCAGCGAGCGAATGAGCACAGAACAGGGCCCTCAGTGTTTAAATTAACGAGCTGTGATCTACCGGATGGGCAGTCGGAAGTTTAAAACTGAGGGTGAGTGCGCTACACGACTGCTCATACTTTAGCCCATGGGTTTATTTACCAGTTCATGAGACTAAAACAGAAAATTCCAAACCTATTTTAAAAGGAACAAGCGGTATCAAGCCTCAGTCTGGTGCACATATTCACCCACAGGTCATATTTCATTTAATATATCCAGTTACACCCCTTTTTTCCCAGCTGAAAAGCTTTTTTTTTGTAAACTCCTCACTCGATTGTTTTGAGCTGTTTGTGTGTGTGTGTGTGTGTGTGTGTGTGTGTGTGGCGTTTTGATGCAAAAAGGATTTTGGGATCCACTGGTAAAGGCTAAATCACTTTAATAGGAGGGGGGTCCAGTCCCACGAGAAGCTGCAGCGATTTTAAAAGCACCCAGCTCTTCATGTTGAAGGTCTGCTTATTCAGCAACCTGGAAGATGGCCGAGGAGCACACGACCCGGTGTGACTTTAAAAAGGAGTTATGGCGTGAAAATGTGCCCTTAAGTCAAAGGTCAAAGGATGGGCTGGTCGCTTCTCATTTCGTGTGGTTTGTTCTGCGGCTGCTGCGGAGAAGTCTGGAAGGCGGCGTGCCGGGGAGCCTTTCCGCCATCGGGGAAGGTGCCCCCCCCGACGCGCCGTAGCAGTGCATACCATCAGTGGTGCCAGGCTTTTTGTTCCAGGGCACAGCTTGCCCCTCGCAGAGAAGCTCCAACTCTCCCCCACCACCCACACCCAGACACCCCCAGCAGCCTCTGCCACCCCCCGGAATTCCTGCCACACCAGCATGTCCCGGCCATGTCCTCCATAGAGAAAAAAAACAAAAAACATCTCACTCCTGATGCTCCCCTGTCAAGGCACAGGCTCTGTGTCCAAGTCTCCCTGAGTGGTCAGAATGTCAGCGGGATTCAGGGGGACAAGGGCAGGACAGGCAGCAGCCCCCACAAAGGTGAAACTTGGGGTGGGATGGGGGGGGGGGGACCTTCATTCACATCTCTACTGCAGTGGGGCACCAATGGAACTTAGGTTTAGAGATTAGATTTATGCACAGACTGGTTATTTACCAAAATAATAATTAGTAGTAGTAATAATAGTCGTAATAATCTTCCTCCCAGGCACAGCTTGGTTACCTTTGGGAGGGGGCAGGACACTGCTGTACAACACCGGTGTGTGGGAGAGGGGGGTGGCTTGGAGAGGGGTGTAGGCAGCAGGGGGCACTGTGGAGCCCCTGGGCACCTACTTGTCCTCCCTGCGCTCGGGGATGCTGGCGGCAGCCAGGGCGGCGCGGTAGTGCTGCAGGACCACACGGACGCTCTTGACGAAGCCCTTGGACAGCGGGAAGAGCGGGAAGCCGATGTCGGGGTAGGCGCTTCTCTCTGGCAGGAAGCTGCGGTAGCTCTTCCTCCTCTTCTTTGGTCTGACGGCGGGTTGGCCTCCTGCAGAGTCCTGCTGGCTCTTCCCCATCTGCTCAGTGCCCACGCCTGAGCCTGCCTCCCCGCCTGGCGCCGCAGGGCTCTCGCAGTCAGAGTTCTGGCCGAGCTCCTGCTGTGCAGTAGTGGAGGGACTCAGGCCTGAGTCCTCCAGCTCCTCCTCCCGCAGCTCCAGGCTGCCGGGGGTGCTGTAGAGCACCCCATGCGTGACGGCCGCCGGCCCCGCCTCCTCCGAGGGGGTACGCTCCGGCCCGCGGCCCCTGTAGCCCCGCTCCACCGCCTCATTTATTTCTAGCCAGGCCTCCAAACGGTGCACCAGCCTCCAACCGCTGATATGAAAGTGCTCCAGGATCTCCTGCTGGAAGACCTCCACAGGCTGCTGCAGCAGCTGTGTCATGGACTGCACCATTTTGATAAGGGCCATCTCGTTGTAGCAGCGGCTGTTCTCGTAGCCCTCCTGGAGGCCCCGGTCACTGTCGAAGCCAGCCTCGTTGTAGTACGGCTCATTCACCAGGATCAGCCCTGAAGACGCAGCGCAGACATGGGTGGTTACAGATGAAAACCCAAACGCCCTGCTATGGGGAAGGAATTCAACACGTGAAGGAATCCAACACTGCAACATGTCCTCTACATGTCCAAGCTTCCAAAAACGTCCTCGGAGCAGCAGATACACCGCTTCATTATTCATAAGAGGCCCATACACAGCAGATTTCTCCTTTGCGTTTCGAATCTGAAATTCAAATTTCAGCATTTTGAAAATTACAGGGTGACATTTAAGCTCGATCAAGGGTACGTCAAGGCGCAATTCATTTTCAGACACTTCTGCCGGCCAATATGCTCAAGAGGGACCCAAAAAACGAGGACAAGGTTGGAGGTCACACCTCAACCCTTACTAACAGAGGTCAGGGAGGTGGAGTGAAAACATGTAAACATGTAAGCCTCCACCTGTCAGCTTACCTTGGATAGAAATGAGCACCTGCAGAAGACTGGACTTGCTGGTCCACCTTTCAGTGCCCTGCAGATGAAGATATCGACACGGGGATAGGGGTGAAGAGACCTTGACGAGCAGGGCAAACCAGAAGTCTCTGCTTGCCATGCGTCACGCTTTCAGTCTTATCTTATCTGGTTTTCCGGGTCATCAGCATGAGAAGCAGAATGTACACGATAAGCTGCTTCAGAGGAATCGGTAGAGGGGGTTGGGCCATACCTTGCCAATCCAGGTTCCCAAAAGGCTGACGCAGACCTTGCCGTTGTCGTAGAGGTTGGGGTTCAGGCGGCCGCTGCACTGCGACAAGTAGCGGAAGAGAGGCGGGACTGCCGGGTAAATGTTGGGCAGCTGGATGTCGAAGAGGAATAGGCCGTCCTCGTAGGGGGTACGCGTGGGGCCCTTAATTAAAGCCGAGAACAGATCCTGGAAAGAAACAAGAGAAGAGTACAGCAAACTCCCCAACGGTCCCTCCCATTCGCTGAGCTGCCATGTTTAGCGGGGGTTAACAGCAAAAACATCGAAAGCATCATCCTGGGGCTTACGGACAATGCAGTCCCATGATCACATGGCGACACAACAGGAGAGAAACTAGGGATTTAAGGGGCAGGAACTTGCCATGCGGTCCTCAAATGTCTTGACCATGATACCATCTGGCAGTGAGGTGGCCAGCAGAGCCATCTCCTTCCTCACAGTGCTGAAGAACTTCTTGGCTTCCGCAGGCTGGAACTCCATTTTCTTAAAGGCATGAGTGTCTGCGCAAAGAGAACAGGATGAGAATCTGTATGAGGTCTCCTTATCCATTGGTGGTGTTTACAATCACCAATAGATTTACAGACCAAAAATGGCTTTAGCTACCACAACACTGCAGCGGTGTCTCAAAGGTGGAGCTGTAATATGCTCACCTGGTGCCCACTCGAGCACAGAGAAGACCTCCCCCTTGGCACTGGTGAAGGTGACACCCGGCTTGCCCCCGCTCTGCTGGCAGAGGACGGGTGTGTCACTGGGCCACTCGGAGCGCACGGGCGTCTGGGGCTCCTGCTGCTTCTCCTCCTTGTCCGTCTCCCCTACAGCTTCCATACGTTCCTCCTCCACGATGGCCACATTGTCCAGTGTCTTCTTCAGGTTCTCTTGCAGTTTCTTGATGTCATCCAGGAATCTCTTCTCCTTGGTGGGCTTCTCTGGCTCCAAGGTGGGTGATGTAGGTGAACCGGTCCACAGCTGCTCCACAGTCATGTTTTTCAGACTCTCCAGAATCTTCAGGGCTTCCTTTAGCTCTCGGAAGCCCCGTGGTGCTCCCTCTTTGCCCGCCTTCTCTTCGGCTCCTGTTCCACCACCTCCTGCTCCCGCCAGTGTGGCTGAGGCGATGGCCCCCTCCAGGTCCTCCACTGTGGCAGGGTGCTGGGTCACCGCCTTGGCCTCCTGCGGGGCGCCGGCCTGGATGGTAGGCGGCGGAGCCGGGGCCGTCTCCCCGGGCGGTTCATCCTCCATCACCCCGTTGTCCGTCTCCCAGCTGTCACTCTCGTCCTCCCACTCCTCAGAGGAGGCCCCGCTGCTGCTGCCTTCCACTGAATCATAGTCAGTCTCCTCGATCTCTGACTCGACGTTGTAGAGGTGCTGTAGAGGAGACAAACGAAAGAAAAATGCAGAAATCAGTCGAGGCCCCGAGGAGCAGCTCTCGCCCGAGTCCCAAATACCACGACAAAATGAGGCCCAAGGAGGAATACCTGAGGCAGGACCACAGTCATGGAGTTGTCGGCCCACACCACCTCCACCTTGCTGCTCATGTCCACGCGGGACACCTGGCCCACCGATGTCTGTCGGGGTGGAGAACAGACAGCTGATGCTGACAGTCTCTCACAAAATGTACATGCAGCCAAAAACCACAAACGGTCTATTTCAGGCACCTGAGAAGTCACGCAAACAGCTGGAGGCGCCTGCCCGCCGCGTTTTGCTAATCGAGAAACACACACGACGAGCTCCTAACAAGGCCGACTATGTGGAACGTTTAGCTCTTTCTGAATCTGCCACCGCTGTCGCCGCGTCAGCTCGGCCAGTTGTGACATACCTCCAAATTAACGTCCTGTCTCACCCAAAACAAAGTCTCTCTCAGATACTCTGCGCCTGCCAAACTACGGAAATGGACACCTATGGGAGAGGGCACGTCGGGACGTAGAAGGCACTAGACGCCCATTTTAATAAAGCTGGAGGATGATCCAGATGGGATCAGACACAAGGGGATCATTTTCACCTCCCGGAAAACAGCTGCTGAGATTGTGGCCAACTTCACTACAGGAGGTTCATGGCATTGAGAGACGCTGTTTATTAACGAGTAATTAATGAAAAGCAGCAGAAGTCGGGGGGGTGGATGGTTGGTAAGGCATGCTCATTTTCATTACGTATGGACCATTAACTACTTGCTGATTGCTCGGGTTCCACCGTCAACAGAACCCCCCCCCCCCCACACACGAGCACCTTCTCTCACCTCGTTTTCACAGTCAGCCGCCTGGCCGTTTTCCGAGCTCCATATCCTTATAACTATGTCCGTGGTACGGAAATGGAAGTCCGGGTGGTCGGCGATATCGTAAACGCTGACATCGTCTTCCTCGCCGATAACCTGGTCGTGCGAAAAACCCAGTATACAGTGCTGACGCAAAACTACTGTTTAAAGAGCCCAAAGTACTTGAATTAACTCTGGTACTCGTTTCGTTTTTGTAAGGGGAATGTATAACGACAATCAGCAGTCTGGCAGATCTGCTGTAAGGGGGTCAAGCAGAGCTGTCAAGTGCGACACGCGCTCACTGACCTCCACATCGTCGCTGGTGGCATTGAGTTTGACCCACTTCACTGCGCACGTCCTGCCTTTGTGGTCCCCAGATTGGATGACCCCATATATCCCAGGGTCTGGAGAAGCTTGGGCTAGAGCACAGACAGGCACAGAGTCACACTTTGCACATACGGAGTTAAATAAATAAAATTTAAAAAAAAAAGTCTTTTTAGGGGGCATGGTGATTAAGGCACTGCAAGGTGAAGAGAATCTCACAAGGGATATTCAGGAACATGCCAAGCATTGTTCATTAGACATTGGGCGGTGGAAAACAGGTGAAGGTATAACTTTTAAGTCGTCTTATTTTGGATAAACTTAAGAGTATTCCTCTTAAGAGTCTGACTGGGGATCAGACCCCATTTTGCTCGTTCTCAATTTCAGAAATAGGCTTTGCCTTTTATGTATTTATAAACATAAAAAACCCAGCAGGCCGTTTTGGACAGAAGCAAGAGAAGTGCGGGGGGGAGACACATACGTCGTTTGTCCACCACGAAGTCCCCGGGACAGAACTCATAGTTGTCCAGGTGCTGGATGGGGATGAGATCATTAGAACGGATCCCCTTCTCTATGGTGCCGTCCTTCCACATGACGTCCGCTGTGGTCTTGGTGGACACCACCTCCACCGCCACCCTGTTTGTGGCCAAGAGGAAGCAGCGGTTGGGAAAAAGGCCCTCCGGCCTACTTAGCGCCCTGGCCCCTCCCTCAACACTGCGGCACAGTTCCCTGTCAGGTCGCCATCTCTGTGCGATGTTCGATTTATTACCGGCAGCTATTTTTAACAAGGGTCTAGAGGAGCGGCCTGTCTGGGGCGCAACTGCTGCCTAAACGTTCGTCACTCTGATGTTCTCGAAAATAACTTCATAGACGAGTTCAGTGACAACATAGCAGAAAAGCCACCAGTGGCACTGCTGACAAGCCATCATCATGCCCCGTTAACGAGATGTGTGAAGTTTCATATTTAGTGTTTATTATTGTTCAGAGCTCTACAGCATCCTACAGGGGCCTTAAGATGGTTGACATGGACCATGCAGCCAACAGCAGATCAACATAAATAATTTAGCGTTCCTATTCGAAGAGTCCATTATACATCTCAGACAGCAGTAACACTGCACATCTCACTTCACGTGACAAGCCTGTTACTGGCTAGGCCAGTTCCAGCACTGGAGATGAAAGCTCACCGGTCTCCGGGTTTGAACTCGCGGGAGAACTTGGTCCTCTTCTTCTTGTGCTTCCTCTTCAGGTTGCGGATGGACAGCGGGATGCTCTTCTTGCGGTTCGAGCCCACGCCTCCGCTCTGTGAGGACGCGGTGGAGCTCGCCGACGACGTCATGGAGCTGGTGTCGTCCGTGTCATCCGCCGCCTCATCATCCGCGTCTGGGTCGCCCGCTGTTTCCGGGGCGCTGTCCTTGGGCTGCCCGTCTGCCTCCAGTGGACCGTTGTTGAGGCAGCCGGCATCCAACTTATCCTGGATGGTCACCAGCTCCTGGTGTAACTCGGGCTTTTTCTCACCTGGAATGGTCACGCGGATGCCAGTCATTTGGCAAAATCTGTCATAGCAGGCCAGCTTCATGCCAATTACAAGTTCCAATGGCAATCCGAGTTCAAACAGAAAGAAAATTACCTTCGGGTCTCTCTGCCTTTTCCACCAGCTGTTGGCTGGCACCGTGTCCATCGGCGTGGTCTGTGGTCTTCTTCCCCAAGTCTTTCTTAAACATCTTTATCAACTGCAAGTATTGACATGAAGGACAAGTGTGAGGTCAGAACACTTCCAGAAACACTTGATTCATGCTCTGGGGCGACCAAAAGCATGGAGGGGGCACCTCGAGACACACCTTCCGGGCAACAGGGTCCTCAGGTAGGATGGGGGCCCCTTCGGGCCCCTCGCAGGTGATCCGGGTGGCATCACCTTTGGGGGGAAAGACGTAGAGGGCCCTTTCGCCCAGCTGCCTCTGAGTGTGATCATAGTAGCCGAGTCGCTTAACCCTGTGCAGAGATTAGCAGAGGTGCGGTTGTCCATTACAAGCCAGGATGTCCGCTTCCAAGACAAAATAAACACACATCCAACACAAGCAAGACACTACCATGCAATCCCAATTGATTGCTCAACCCTCCATGCACGCCACACAGCTACCTGCAGAGGTTCTCCTGCGTGATCGTGGAAGGAGGTGGGTAGACACTGTCCGTACCCCTCGGGGAATAGCTCTTTGTGATCCACGTCACTTTCAGCTCCACTACCTGGACCTGCAGCATAAACGGGTCAGCGAGAGATCAGGGAACCATTCAAGTCAACAATCATAAAGAGACATGGCCTCCAGGTGAAGCAGGCAGCCAGCTTGCTGAGAGTCCCACCTCTTCCACCACCACCCTGAACTTGCTCTTCTTGCTGAGCACAGGCTTGACGCCGGAAAGCCACTGCACGTTGGAGAATACTTTGGAAGGTCCGATCAGCACCTGGCCTGGGTAGAAACCGTAGGCCTCATCGAAGAAAAGCCCCTAAGGAAATAGCATGAATTCATTATTCATTAAGTGAAAAAGTAAGTTACCTTGTATGTTTGCGATGTCAACCAATGAACGGCTAGTTTGGTAGCAAGGCAATAACAGTTGAAACCTCCGCCTACAAAAATTACTGACAAAACATCGGGCAGCTTCTCTTAGGACAGCACACTGCTAATCCTGGGCATCCATGGTCAAATTCTCACATCCTGGTGTCAGACTAAACTGCCTCCCGAACCAGCACAACATTTTAGACTTGTGGTGGGAAGCTGACAAATATCACAGATCATTGCTTGCCGATTCAATAACTACAAGAGATGACCGATTCCTTCAAGCTGGAAGATGATCTGTTCCTGAGTCATTTCAGCCACGCAAGGTCAAGACAAGGACCTTTCTTGGGGTGGGTCCTCACCGAATCACTGACGTGGGGGCAGACGTCATAAAGCTTAGCACCGTCCTCTACGCTCATGGAACACCTGCGGAGAGCAGAGACAGAAAGAAAACCAGCATCGTTCAGGCTTGAGGCAGACGGGGGGGGGAGCTGTCTGACTGCAGACAGCTCAGAGATACAACTTCCTAATGAGGCTTCGCTACCTGGCTCCATTGGAAAGCTTCAGAATGATGTGGTTGGTCAGGTCATACACTTTACCCAGCCAGAAGTCGTAGGCTATGTAGTCTCCATACATGAAAGACTGCATCCAAAAAGGTGGAGAAAGGCAGGTCACACCGCAGTGCCAGTTTATTACAGGAGTGACATTTTCGTGAAATCCCATGACTGTAAATAGGCACATACATACATCAGGCAACTCACTACAGACTTTACTGTCTGGCCTGTGATTCATCTCCCTCACCCAGATGTGCTGCAGATCTCTGCTGTTGACGGGGTACAGGACACAATTGGTTCCCACTAGTTTCACCGCACACTCAATGTTGATGTCGATCACCGTGCCACACTGACTGTCCTAGGAGACAAACACCAGTGCAAGACAGCGTCAAAACAGACCTGGGAGAGGAGGAACATGCACTACATACGGACAGGATAAAAATGCACACAGACACCACAGATACCTACGTTGGCATGCATACGCCGCACGATGTCCCTGGGCACGATGGAGCGGTCCTCGAGTTTCAACTGAAAAAGGAAGAACGATGACGGTGACATCATTACCTGGAATGCACTATTGTTTTCAAAGGCCAAAGCAGAATTAAACCCTCACTGTCATTCACCACCTGTCTGGAGGAGGGGGCCCATGAGCGCAGTGGTCACCGGGCTAAACGCATCGTGTCAACCTCCACAAGAGGCCCTGTATGTCACCCAGCTGTCCTCCGCCAACATCCACCAACGGGACTACAGTGTGTGATGCATCACCGAATCCGCGAGGACTCGACTTCCTGCGCACCCGCAGTTTCGTATTTTTAGGAGTGAGCCCAAAAATGCAAGTAATGCTCAAACCTGCATGGTGAAGCACGATGAAGCATTGAGCTTTGATCTGGGAGTGAGACTGTGTGATCTGTAGTGTCCTACATGACTTGCACCCTTCATTAATAACATTTGTATCATGACAGCATTTAAAAACTAAATAAAGCTATTTATCTTCCATTACAGGATTTCTGCAGACAGGATGCGGAAATTTCAATCACTGGTCACAATGACCCGTGTATAGAGTGTTTGACATCAGTATCATTATAATGACTTGTTCATACTCAGATGGTGTTATCCAGGAATGATGTGTCTGCTTAATTTCCTGCCTGACAATAATAATACTGAATCAGGCCACTCCACCCATAGCTCATGTTTACACAGAATAATAAGCAGGTGGAAAGCAGGCTGTTTATTGGTGGCATTCTGCTATGTCAGATGTGAGAACAGTGTGGGCGAGCCTACATCAAATTCCATTGGTCTCACACTTAATCAGAGCCCCCTCCTCTTTCCTTGATGACCAGCTAACAGAAACATGAAGGCTGAAGAAGAGGCTGACGAGTATGAACATCTCCGGTCACCACGGGAACCTGGATGAGTACCAATAATGCAGGTGAGCAAAGAGGTCCAGTGCACCAACCTGCCTGCTGCAATCATCCCTGTGCATGGTGTACTGCACCGTATAGAGCACTGCCGTGAAGGTTCCATCAATAACACACACCTAGAAGACCAGCCAATGAGCCAATGGAAGGTTCATATTACATGCTCTTCAGCAGGGCAGCAGTGAAGGCCCCCACGTACTCCCACGTATCAAGTCAGGAACTGATTACACTACACAGATGCTACTGCTTTTGTGTTTGACAGCTTCTCCATTAAAATAAGATTTGATTTCCCATAATTAATCCTAATCAGTTAATATGGTTTTCCAGAGACTGGGATCACACCATTGCCAAGGAAATCAATCCGCCACCTTAAAAGCTGTATGTGGTTCATCATAAGGTTACACTTTAAGCACAGCACTACAGTCTACAGTAGGGGTGGACAATCTTATCCAGGAGGTCCATCGTCTATGCGGATTTTCGCTGCAACTCCCTAATGAGATTATTAATTAGAGGCCTGATTGGCTGAAGGGTCCTCACACAGCTGACCTACAGGTTATCCCAAAAACCTGCATACACACTGGCCCTTTGTGGATAAGTCTGCCCCCCCCCCCACCACGACGCTGATGAGGAAGCCCCCCCGAGAATCAAGTAGGTATTTAAGTACAATATTAGGCCAGCCTATAAATATTCCTGATAATAACCAACAGATGGCAAACTATTTCTGTTCACATATCTGACCTTAGTAACCCTCAGCAAGACACACTGATCCTTTCGTGCGCTCATACAAAAAGCCTCCCCGAGGACTTCAATGGTTCTGTGCAGATAACTCAGCATTTGACGACACTTGTCAAAACATTTTCTTAACCTTCACGCTGCAGAGGCGAAACAAAGTTAAAGGAACCGTTAAGGTTTCATTCTCCTTTGAACAGTATATCACACAACTATGAAAGCACAGAAAACATTTGAGGAGAACAATGCAAGACACTTGGGTCAAGACCCTAAATTCTGAACAAGAAAGAAAAAAAACCTCACATCTTCCCCCCTTTTTAAAAAGGTCCTTCACTGAGTACAGAATATAAATTCCTCTACAGGACTAACGTACCAAGCCCTCTGTTCATCTGATCTGAATTCACACCTACCTTTCAGGAAGAAGATTACCTCAGAACTCCAACACCATGCCTCCCCACCACATAATCCACCTTAGAATTGGCCTCAAGTCCAGAACTTCCAATTCACAAGCTTATTACTTTAGAAATTTTACCCAGGATGTGGTTAAAGAATAAAATACCTGTGTAAGTCAGCCCTGGGTAGGATTTTGCCCATAAGATCTTGCTTCTACTGCATGTACCCATAACAACATCCCCAATGTGTGCAGCTTATGGAGAGAATCACATTCATTTCACAAACTTCAACACGCAAAGCATCACTGAGTTTTGGGTAAAGCATTGATTATTGGCTGGAGAAGCACAAAAGCATGGAGGGGGTACGTCAAGACCCCAAGACTCCAGAATAATCAGTAAAGTAACTTATTAGCTGACATCTTTTGCTTTTTTCCCCCCGCACCCAAACTACGTCTATATGGAAAAAGAGTAAAAATCTATCATCAGCACCTATATTCTGAACTGCGGATTTGGTGACCTGCCCATGTAAGCATTAGTTATTAAAATTAGGTATTTATAATATGACACACATGCGCGTACCAGACCTCAGGGATTATGCTTCCCAATAACTCAGCAAAAACTCTTACCCTAGGATGACTTGTTCAAGCAATAGCTTTGTCAAGTCATACTTAGACTTCACTTGCAAATTAATTACTAATTAAGGTTAGTGTCATTAATTAATGAGCTCAGCTGAACTGGAAACAAACACATGCTGTGTGGGTCGTCTGAGAAAAGGGAATAATTACCCTTGCAGACGGCGGAGATGAGTCATTAAGAAGAAGAAAAACCACCAGCTACCAGACTTAAAACAAACATCTAAACCAAGGGTGGGGAACCTGATCCACAGGCAGGTGGTGTGGGTGTGGCTTTTTGGGATGACCTCTCAATCAGCCAATAATAAAACAGTGGTTCTCAACTCCAGTCTGGGAAAGCCACTGTCATTGGCTGATTGAGAGGCCACCCCAAAAACCCGCATCCACACCGGCCCTCCATGGAACAGGTTCGCCACCCCTGATCTAAACTGTCCATCTGTACCAATTCAAACCAGGGTCATTTAATAAACACTTCGGGGTAACTATGCTGTGAAGGACATTCAATGAAACACCTAAACAAACAAAAATGTGAAACAGCGCAGCCCCAGCTTGTCTGGTTTGAGTATAAGTGATGCACAACATGACGCATGACTTCTTTCAGTGAGCTACCTGAACAAATTATTTCACTTCAGGGTAATTCACTCGATAGGGAAAAAGTATGAACCTGTGTGCACTAAAAATTATGATACATTTGCATGCAGCACCAAGGCACAGCCGCTGATCAAATTAAAACGGAAAAAAAACACTGACATGAGAGCGGAAAATGAATGCTGACCGGAGTCATTTCGCATCAGAGGTTCGGGATGTCGGCGTAGCGATCCATGCCTGGAAAAGGACCACTGCCTTTTTTCTGAAAGCAGTCAGATGACGGGCACCTCAAGGTGCTCAGAGACAGGTCACTTTGGTGAGATGCCAATGGGGGGGGGGGGGGGG
>JAABNX020000106.1:10201131-10217428 GCA_015163995.2 Mormyrus lacerda | reverse complement strand
ACACGAGCGCCGCGTCTCCCCTCCACACGAGCGCCGCGTCTCCCCTCCACACGAGCGCCGCGTCTCCCCTCCACACGTGGTCCCAACGCAGAAGTAATGCGTCTCCCCTAAACATGAGCGCTCCGACGCAGAGGTAACGGTTCTCCCCTCGACACGAGCGTCGCGTCTCCCCTCAATAGGAGTGTCACCTGATGCTAAAGACAGCTCCCCAGAGGAGCTCAAGGCCAGAGGGGCCAAAATGCCAAGCCAAAAGTGCTGTCAGGCCACGGCATTCAGAGCCACGTTGCTCTCCTGCGCCCCTCCCTGATCGCCATCTGCACCACGGTCCAGCTCCGGTTGCAGTCCTTGACACATGCAGCGCCGCGCAAACTGCCAAAAACATGGCAGCTAGACTAGGTAAGTCAAATGTGGCACCTCTTGCTCAGGAGTCTAAAAGGCAGAACCACCGTGAGTGACAAAACTAAACAGCATCCGGGGGGCAGTGATAATGCAGCACGTCGTAACCCCAAATTCTTCAAAGAGCCATTACAAGATACCAGAAGAGGGCTTATAGGAGAGTGTTAAGTACTCCTTCCCATCAGTCATGCATGGTCTGCGTTCCACCACTGGCTAAGCGCCGCAAATTTACGAGACGGGACCGTCCACGGGATTCACAGGTCCAAACGGGCAGTCGGCAGGGCAAGCAGGCAGCGCAGATGGATGGGCAGGGGCTGCGGTGGCACCGTGCCAAAGAGAGAGAGCGAGAGAGAGTGAGTGTGAGTACACGAGCGGGGTGCTGAGATTCAGTTGAAGAGCGCCCGCCCGCCGGACCTCCTGTTGGTCACAGTGGACCAGGACAGGCGGATGACCAAGCAAAACTATCAGGGTGTGCTTGAACACATTACCCACAAGGCATCAGGAGAACGCACAGGCGGTAAGAGCTAATGAGGACAACACCCTACTGCAGCACCCCAAATATCTCCAAAGGCTGTACATAAAGCAAGGAGGAACATGCTTAGAGCAACACCAATAACACCCCCCCCTCTTTATTTATGCTGGCAGGAGCAGGACAAAAGCTGGGAGGCACACGGCACCCTGAATGCTACCCTGGATCTTCACAGCCGATCCACAAACAAACAGCAGTCCTCCAGCGTTTGCCAAATCAACATACGCAGTGGGAGGGGGAATAAACGGACGCAGACGTTTGGAAAACAGCGCCACCGAATGTGGCGGGAGAATGGAGGCGTCCATCACTTACCAAGGACAAAAAGAGACCATTAGCATAACTACCATCTGCCCCATCGCACAGAGCCGGCAGCCAGGCCTAACCTCCAATGCACCCCATAATTAACGGCCCAACCCCCAATCCCCCCCCCCCAAAAAAAAACAGAATGGAGCCTAGCTTCAGCAGGTTTGACGGCCGTGTCAAGGAGCAGGGCGTGGGATGTTGAGGATCCACCTGCCATGCCCTCAGCACGGTGCCACCTGCTGCATCTCGGTCCCCGCGGAGTGGGGGCTGGCCAGTCACGCTTGCCCCCCTTTACGGGCCGATGCCATGGAGCCCCACTGATCCATAAGCACTTAGACCTTACATTGCTTTTTAAGAAAGATATTTCTAATTCAAAACATAATTGTGAAAAAGGTGTCATTTGGGCTGCTCATTCTCATATACATTTCCAAGAGCCTCATTTTGTCTACAGTTTCAAATCTGATGTAGGCCACCTACTTAAAAAAATGACTAAAGTATTACAAACAGACACATGGTTAAATTAATGCATTTAGTTGACCTTCTTGGGAAACTGGACAAAGGTATTGCGAGATGGGATATTTTGCCTTTTCTGCTTAGCCTCTACTGCAGGACAAGGGTGCTTTGATGTGGTCGTGTCGGGTCCTCTGCTAATCACGAATAAATCGCCACCGGCCACAGATTGCCTAATCCTCCAGCGAAATGACAGAATTACACAGTTACGCCTTAAACACTGCCTGACCTTTGCCAAGCGCTTAGGAGTTCAGAGCCCGTTAATGGATGCAGGGCACCACGGCACAAAAGCATCCCGGAATTCCTCATGTAGAAGCAGCAAAAGCATCTAGAGATACGGCATATCTAACGAATCTCACACCTCTCAACCCCAAGCATTACCTTGCGGAAGCATTTGACCGCCTGTCAGAGATGCAAGTAGCGTGCACCCGTTTGTGCAGAGGTCGCGGCTGTGGTGGAGAAGATTATTATTATTTTTTGGACAAAAAGGTACAAAAGTATTTTGAATGTGGCCCTGAAGACAGAAACATGAACAATGTGTGATAGCTGCTGCAGGTGCTCTGGAAGACTAGCCATTTGTGCGGCACAAAAGGAGATACAAAGATGTAAATTAAAATAATAATAAATAAAAAAAAAATCTTTCCCCAAAATATGCTACTATAAATAACTAGCACTACAGCAGTAAAACAGAAACAGAAAACTCAGCTAGAACATTTAACTAAGCAAAACAAAAAAAGACAATGCTATTTTAAAGAGCATCCTCTCGAAGTGGAATCATTATCTAGGAGTGCCTGTTTGGTGCGAGGCCCCGCGTCCACCCTGTGTGGTTACACTGCAGTACGGCACTGTTATGTCAATACCGGTCCCCTGTTAAAGATACAGCCTGCATTTCCCGGCTCTGCCAACAACCATTGTTCTTCCTTGTGGTGATGCCGTGATGCAACCACGATCATCCAGGGAAATAATGTTATAGCACTTTTTTTTACCTGCCACGATTCAAAACCGTACTTTAATTGAAATACAAAGCAAAGAAAAAAAATCCAGGGAGTGGTAGGCAGCTTCATCGAGGCCCACAGTTTCTTACAAAAAAGAATCACATCAGATGTACAGATTAATGACTGTTTTCGTCAAATATTTCCCGCTATTCAACGCCCTGTCTGCTGGCTACAATGAACACAAAAAAATGACACGATGCGAGAACCATGAAAGCAGGCGGGGATGCGAGGCACGCCGTCCCGCACCGGCCAGCTCACTGGTTTACGCGGACAGAGAAACCCCACAGTATGGTGCATTCGACACCTCATTCCTTTACCGTGCCGAGGTGTTCATTCCGCGGACCCTGTCAAGAAGACCCGCGATCTGGCGTCCGTCGGTTCATTCATTCATTCATTCCCATTCAAAACAGCCATAAGCAGGCGCGCCTTGAAATCAGCGGCTACCTCCCGGCGGTTATCCAGGCCAGTGCTTTTTCTCTCTTTCGGCCATCTCGCAGGGTTAGAGGGCTAAGTGCGATACAGCTATGGATGCTGGTCATGGCAACTCTGTGTGCTGTCTGAGCCCGAGTCCGAAAAATCTGGAGAAAGCGGCTCTGCCCATGCAGGTAGCGGGGCCGCTAGCTTCTGTAACCCGTGCCGCGGTTTATCAGGTACCCGGCCGCGACACCCAGACAGATAAAGAAACATCAAAACATGTTAACGATCTACCTGCCAGGTTTTTCTTTCTTTTGCGATCGATGCCACATGGCAGTATTACCTTCGTCTCTCGGATGTCCTGCTTTCCTCCTTCTGGGTACCACTGCACACGAACGTAGCCCCGTCCCAGGGGCCGAGCCCTGCTGTCCGCCGCCCCACTCTCGGTGTCGGAGCTACCGGCAATACCGCCGCCTCCACCGCCGCCACCTCCGCCATCACCGTCGATGTCCGAGTCGGAGTCGAAATCCTCTTCGCCGTGTATCATTCTGACAAGGCCGAACCGGACCGAACCGCGATAGCGACCGGACACCAGGTCGTGGGAGAAGAGCAGTCGCTGGGAGCCGCCCGCAGAGGGAGAAAGCGCGATGGAAGGAGGCTCCGAGCCCGGACTGACTGCGGGAGAAAGGGCCGGAGTCGGAGACGGGGATGGTGCATCTGTAGCTGCCGTCGCTCCCGATGCTGGGGGTTCCGCCATCGCTGCTGTTGTCAGGGAATGCTGAGAAAGAGCGAGGGGGGATGGAGGGAGGGACGAAAAAAATAGAAAGAGAAACCTGTAACCAGGGAGCCGCACGTGTTTACGTCGACACGTCAGCGCTGCGTATCCTGGCGGCAGAGCGACGGCGTGCCCGCGGTATGGCTCGGCTTAGTTCGTCTCATCTCGGTTCGGCTCTACTCGGCTTGAGTCGGAGTCAGCAGAGAATGCTGAGGCCAGTGGTACCTCGTAAGATCTAGAAAGATTGCGTTTTTGTATGTTTTTGCAATATATACATAAACGTTGATAACGCATCATGTTGTTAACTATATTATTTACATGGTATAAGCCCAGAAATAACAGGAGAAATGTTAACTAATCACATACATCTTGTGTCTTTTAATAACAGTATTGGCCATTTCCACATGCTGCAACCACTATAACCCACATGCGTCAGTTTACTTTTCAAATGATCTAATGGCTTCCGATCGCTGTTATCTTGCATAATTTATTTGCATCAACTTCAACGGTACCACAATGGTGAGAATCTTAACTATGCTGATGTTTACTTTGTCACTACATACGCGCTCCATCATTATGGTGCTTTGTGGATTTTCGCCACATGGTGTCAGTAACCGAGTGCAGTGTATAGTACCCCTGGCAATTGCATTGCATTTATTTAAAGGCTTGACATATATCACTCTATGTGTAATGAATCTATATAATATATGAATTTCACTTTCTGAAAGGAATGTCAAGAAATATTGATCTTGCGCACGATATTCTAATTTTTTGAGTTTCACCTGTATATAAGATCAGTAATCGTTCGGCTTGAGCACCAAAAATTTCTTTCAGCATCTAACAACAGTTCGCTTGGAACAGTGTGCGTGGAAACAGCAGGATGCTCGACGACAGCAACGGGAAGCGTTAGAGAACCCTCTGCACGGTCCCTATCGTGGATCCTGGCGGGGACAGCTGGTGCTTCAGGCAGCCATTCCTCCCTGAGCTCCACATTACATCCGGGGACCAGCGGATAATAAAGAGGTAATGGGGCGTTGCCAGATTCAAGGTGGCATTCTGTGGGAAGTGAATGTACCCCCATTCGCCATTGAAGTAGTCAATGCATCTGCTGTCACCCTGAACGGATTCATTTGTGGCATCCTGTATTTGCTCCTTGCGTATATAGTCGCGGGGACCTAGGCGGCAACAGTTAATCGCCGAGATGTTAGCACCATACTTGCTCCATGATCAAGCTTATGGCCGTAATGAAGCACGACAGCAATTGGCAGACTTGCTAAACGATCAGATATGGTTCACAGACACTTTGGCTGATCTGCATACTCAGCTTACAACCCTTGAGATAGCTGACCTCGCAGTTCTACAGCATTGGAACCTCAATGCAAGAGCTTGGGTGGCAGGAACCACTTTTGAGGAAATGCAATTCCTGGAGCTAATAGTGCGATTTCTAAACCCTCATACTAGAGGCAGGTGTATGTATCCAATACTCCTATGCAACCTTTCATTTGCGTTGAGGGGAGAGACCCAACAAAAATTCAACAGGAATTGCTGCAAATTATGCTAACTGTTGTGGATTGTTGTGATTACCTGGGCAGATGTTGCAATGACATGGAGGAATTTTGGCAGTTTACTCGATGTGTCAGAATGTAGCGGCCACTCTCCGCCGGTGTATAAGTTACCTTCCCGTGCCTGCTATCCACATACGTGTTGTAATAGCCCAGGCAGCTGGATCTGGTCTAACAACCCTGGATGTTATTACACAGGTATTATATGAACACCCAAAATTTCCGTGGCACTTTTTCACCAGAATGTCCCCAACTGAATGGGAAAGGGTGGTGAATGCAATGAGGCTTGTGGGAAACAACCCGTACTATGGGTACAGGGGTGATCTTCAGCATGTTTGGTCCACTCACTTTAAGAAACTGTTGTGGGCTTGCAGCATATTCTCAACATGGGCGAAGACCAAACTCTCAACAATTATGCTGGGTTTGTGGTTGACCGCCGTAGGAAAAAGATAGTAGACAACTTCATATCCGCCTATTACCGTGGAGTGGAGGTAGCTGATTTCGATGCTCCAGTTAACACTGAAGAGTATAGGGAATTCTCACAACTTATGGAGTTTGTAAAGAACTATCCTGCAAACTCTGGTTCAGCCATGTCTGACAGGACACCCTCCTAGTGCACACAATAATGATCAACCTCCACCAAACCAAAGACCCGGCGGTCCGGAATCACAAGATCCATCTCCCCGTCCTCCTCACCCCAGAGGTGGACCAGGGTGTGATGATGATGGCGATGACCCTCCTAATCCTTCCTACTCTGGGTTTGGTGGGCAAGGCCCTGATCCTCAGGCTGTGCATCCCCAGCAAGATGATGGGGAACATTCTGATGATGGAGAACCACAGGTTGCAGAGTCAACTAGAGCTCCAAATGATAGCAAAGTTGATGACCACCAAACACGTGACACCGCCACTGGATCCACACAGATAGATGAGGAGTTGGGAGTGTGCTTAGCAGCAGTGGATCTGCAGGATGACTCGGTGTTCAGCGCGGAGAAGGAAGCACCCGTACTTGATTTTGGGGTTTCGGGACAAGCTCGTTCAGAACCTTCTCCAAGGACAATTACTAAGTATCCTACAATCTTACAAACTGTGAATACCATTCCTCGTGGGAGTCGAATTGGGGCGGCAAGTCCGGCATCTGGGTTTCAGAGACCCAAGTCACAGACATCGTACTCCATACCACCATCTCAGAGTGCTAAATTTGAGTTTAACAAGTAATCCTCTGCCTCAATTTAGACAGGTAATATGCAGCATGCAGTGCGTGGTGTTATGAGTTCTAGTCCTGTTAATCTATAAGGACTGTTTATAGGGAGTTATTTTCAAGGGATAGGTTTGTATTTAACTCTGTAGTAATCAATCATTTGTGTTAGTTATGTGATAAAGGGATTGAGAAGTACTGCAAGAATTATGGCAGATGTATTCAATGAAAGACACTTCCAGTGCGAGTTGCTGCACTGTCACATCTTACCAGGGAAGGTCCCATGGATCTTCTGTGCATAGATTTCCTATCAATCAATCCTGACTCCAAGAATGTGGGTAACGTGCTGGTTGTCACAGATCACTACACCCAGTATGCCCAAGCATTTACCACTGAAGGTCAGAAGCCCTCTACAGTTGCCAAAGTGTTGTGAGAAAAGTACTTTGCTCACTATGGTTTACCTAAAAGAGTGCACTCCGATCAGGGGAGAGATTTCGAAAGTCATCTCATTCGTGAACTTCTGGGCATGCTTGGAGTGAAGAAATCCAGAATCACGCCGTATCACCCTCAGGGTGACCCACAGCCTGAGCGGTTTAATAGAACGATGCTCAATATGCTTGAAACCCTGAACCCTGCAGTGAAAATCAAATGGAGCCGGCACAGTAGCTACCTGGTCCATTCATATAACTGTACGAAAAACGATTTGATTTTAATGTTTGGGCGTGAAGCTCGTTTGCCAGTTGATGTTGAAGTTTTGGCGTCACGAATGACGGCTCGTTCCCAGGGATCTTACCGGAGGTACGTCGCGAATATGAAGCGAGACCTGCAAGCTGCTTACCAATTAGCGGAAAGTATGGCGGGGAAGAGAAATGAGGAAGATAAACAGCGGTACGATCAGAGTGTTCGTTATTGTCTACTTGCTCCTGGTGACAAGGTGTTGATTCGGAACGCTGGTCCTCAGGGAAAACATAAGATTGCAGATCGCTGGAGTTCAACCCCTTATATTGTAGAAAGTCAGATGCACGGTCTGCCTGTGTTCAAGCTGAGGGCAGAGGATGGCGTTGGCCCTACAAAGGTTCTCCACCGTAATCTGATTTTGCCAGCTGGACAAGAGGTGAGACTGTGGTCTGAGAAAGGCTTAGAAACCTCTGGAGTTAAGAAGAGAACCAGTAGGAGACTTAAAACTAGGAGAACGACAATCCCTGAGGTTGTGGAAAAGCATCCAGCAGACATTGATGACAAGAAGTCTGATTCGGAGGATGATGAAGTTGGTATGTACACCTATTACTGCTCTCAACCAATGATGAGGCAAAATAAAGACGTGAGTGAACGAACTGAGCCTTTGGCTTTAGATTTAGATGTAGGTGGGCCTGTAGTGGCTCATGATCTTGATGACTTACCTGACGATTCTGGTATAAGCTTACCTGCACATGCCCAGAACAGCAGGGTGTACGAACGACGCAACAATGGGATTTGCCGTGAGGTGCCAGTCCGGGAGGACAACGCACAGACAACTGTTCCTTGGAGGTCTTCACTTTTGGATGCTAATGGGTCAAGACACTTCCTGGTGTCCACAGAGGAAGGGTTTTGTGAGTAAAGGAAAAGAACATGTTCTTGTCTGCCATTACATAACGAGTGTTTTACTTAAGGTGGAGTTCAGCATAAATGATGCATACAGATTTTTTTCTTTATGTAAATAAATACTACATTATCTTTGTGAAAGTACATTAGTGGGCTAAGCCTGTGTGCCTGAAATCACAATGTCACAGGTTCAAACCCAGCTTCAGCATGTCTGCGGGTCCTTGAGCAAGGCCCTTAACCCCCAGCTCCCTGGGTGCCCCAACAGGTGGCTGACCTTTGAGGACAGCTTGCTCTACAAAGAGCAAGTTGAGGGAGGTGTAAAAAACAATTTCCAATCAATCAAAGTTGTAATTACTATTATTATTTCTGCTGTGTTGTTAAAGAACACATGTATAAGATACAGTATTTAATGTTCGTTCTTTAAGGTATACTTAAAGCAGTATACTTTTGTTATGTGATAAAGCCATTAGAATTAGGTGATCAGTGGTCATTGGTAACACACCACAGCACAACAACAAAATGTGTCCACTACATTTAACTTTCATGACATAGCAGGGGGCAGCTAATTCAGCACCCAGGGAGCAGTGCTTGGGGACGGTACCTTGCTCAGGGTACCTCAGTGGTGACTTGCTGGTAGGGGATTCAAACCTGTAATCCTTCAATTACAAGTGTGCTTCCTTAACCATCAAGCCAACACTGCCCACAAGGGAGGTCATTTTAATTAAGCATTTAGCAACAGCCATTTCCATAGGCTATCCCAGGCCTTTTTTGGCACCTGCGTGATCAAACAACCCTAGACATATATTCTTGCTTGGTACACTCTACTTAAGCTCCTCCCTTGTGTAATGTATTGCTATCCATGGTAGAAGGGTCAGTAATACACATGATCAAAAAGCCAGCTGAGTGGAGGGGTTACAACTGCATAGCGCAGGAGTGCCAGGAGCTCCATAGCTATACAAAACCGATAAGGTCAATGATATTAAATAGCTGTAGTACAGCTGTAACATGTTTATACACCTCAGATATCCGATGTAATGTGTCTTTTCTGTGCTTGAATTACAGGCAGTTTTGTTAGCAAATAGAATAGAAATAGAATCTCTCTCCTCCATATTTAGGTTTTTTTTTGTTTGAATGAGTGATTGGCAGTTCCTTGATTTACAATAAATTGAGATGATTTTTACTGCTATAAATAAGGCACACTGCTATTTATGATTGATCGTGAAATGAATTTATCATTTTTGTATTTTATTTATATTTTTATATATGTATTTTATTAATCCCACCCAGGCCCAACAGTCATACTCCATTAGACACTGATGATTTTTTTTTTGTGCTATGCCGCACAACGTACCTCAGGATTTTGGGATAGACAAGAGTGTAACCTGGTTAAACACCAACTTCCCAGAGAGACTGTTCATGTGATTCACTGACAAAGATACAGCTATTTTAAAATGTATGAAGTGGTCTGTCTTGGCTGTAACATAAAATAAAGTTCTGATCAATACAATGACCTCATGCTATATTTATATATTGCTTAGTAACTTTATTATTGGTACATTCCTGTCCCCTGATTTGATGACCTGATGAGGTTCAACCTCAGTCTGTTTTGATTTGTCTCTGTAACATGAAACGACTGTTTACATTTTGTGCACATGTGTTACACACTTTGTACTACTTCAACTTGAATTGTGAATTCTGCCCTATAAAAGCATAATATTAGGGCCCCGTTGATACTTTACGCCAGAGGTGGCCAGTCTTATCCACAAAGGGCCGGTGTGTATGCAGGTGTTTGGGATAACCTGTAGGTCAGCTGTTCAAACCCAGGTGTGAGGACTCTTCAGCCAATCAGTCCTCTAATTAGTAATCTAATTAGGGAGTTGCAGCGATAACCCGCATACACACCGGCCCTTTGCGGATAAGATTGGCTACCCCTGCTTTATACACAAAGTACTACACTCTCAGAAAAAAGGGTAAAAAATTATACATGTGTTTATCACTGGGGCTCTTCTCTCAAGAGTCAACATAAGAACATAAGAAATTTACAAGAGGAGGCCAATCGGCCCATCAATTGTACCCTTAGCTGTAGGTAACTGCACCTTATAAAGTACAGAAATGGACTCCGAGGGTTAATTAATTAATGCTGTTTGTACCTTTGGGATGTTCCTCAGAGTCTATTTCTATACCTTAAAAGGTACAGTTATAGGGGTACAGCCCCATTCACAAGTAAAAGTACAATTTTATACACTTTTGTGTATAAAAGTACAATTTTATACACTCTGAGAGTATATGTACATTTCATTTCATCATTAAGCACAAAGTATTTGCTTTACATATCCTCAACAGTACAAATGTGAAAAGTGGTCAAATATAAAACAGTGTAAAATTACCTAATGTATGTATTTCATGATAGGCGTCATGTTTTTTGCTACAAGTACAAGCAAATTAACTTGAAAACCCACTGCTTCACACGTGTGCATCACACTTTTAAACTGATGAGCTCAATTCTACTTGTATTGCATTTGTCTTGCATGGGATAATTCTCACATTCCACATTTGTTCATTAATTTATCCATTATTCGTGAATAATTTCAGTAAAAATGTAAATGTATATATACGGTACTATGCTTTAAGCGAGTTTTGCTCCACACACGTCCATTAAGTTATATGACCTATTTACAGTTCCAATCATCGTCATAGACTAGGTTTGCCAACCGTCCCGAATTGTCTGGGACATCCCGAAATATGCGTGATTTTGATTTGTCTCTTCAGGGGCAGCTCCAGTCCCGTATTCCAATAACAGCTTCGTCGGCCAATAATAGACTAGTGTAAGCATGGCAAAACTCATGCAAACGTTGCTATGAGACACGGTTTCATTTCCATTATTGTTGGTCAGCTGCTCTGCGCGCGCACCTACAAGAAAGTGTCCCTCATTTGGGGTTGAGAAAGTTGGCAACCCTATCATAGACTGTCGCAGGTAATTTAAAATTAATTATACTGTAGATACTATCCATCTAGGTTGAACGGAAACTGCGCTTTTTTCACTTATTCGGACATATATAACTTTTTTGTTTTTAAATTATGCAGGAATATAATCGGCTCGTTATGGGCGGCGTTCAAACTACAGTAAATGCCAGATGTGTCAAGCACCTTGATGTAGGCTAATGACTAACGGTGCTTAAGGACAAATCGCAGGGGCCGAGACGGTATAAATACCCGCGACTCGCCGTCCGTCTTCTCGCACACCTTCGGCTCTACGTAGCGTCACTGATCGCATTCGCAACTTTTCACAGATCCTGTGCAGGACCGTTCCAACCCTTCAGACGTCAAGCAAGCGAACATTTCGGAAGTTCATTTGACGACATGTCGGTAGTGAGCGCCTTGCCTTTCCTGAAGCCAGTCTACATGAGACCCCCCATCTCGCCGGGCCGTCAGCGCCGCCACACTCTGCCTGCCAGCGAGTTCCGCTCCCTCAGTCCGGAGGACGCAATTAGCGTCTTCGAGATCGAAAGGGAGGGTAAGTTAATAATTCAATTCTTTATTCATAGCATATTGTATTCGCATACACTAGTGGTCAAAATTGGGGAAACGCCTAACATTTTTGGCGTGACGATTTAAAAATTACACGAATACTGGCGGTAATGTTTGTAAACAATATTAAATATATAAACAAAGATATACAGTGGACGATTAAATAAGTAATTGGAGCAACAGCTGAATAAAGTTCTGAGAGTCTCAAGTTTTTCCACAGTTTTGGCCGTAGTTTATTATTATTATTATTATTATTATTAATAATAATAATAATAATAATAATGAAGTATTTTCTGTTTCTAATTTGTTTTAAGGTATATGCAGGGTTTCCAACTTTGGTCAGCTGGCTGTCGTGAGATTTTCAATTCGAGACATGTCTGCACACGCATTTACATGTATTTAACAGTTTTATTACCTTGTAAATAGTCTGTAAGGTTTGCAAACTACCCCAACGCTTTTGATATAGCTAATTTTAGGCATATAATGGAATGTTGTAGATTTGCGCTTAGATTTTTTGTGCGAGTCTGAAAGCGTGAGTGTCACGACAGATGCATAAGAGTTGGCAGCCCTGCACCCTGCATGTATAACGTATTGACTGAAAAGGATATTCATAAATACATAGGCCTATATGGCACCTGCCACAGGGCTTATTCTAGTAACTTTTCTGCGCTGTTTTGTTACTTGACGATCCGCGGTATCATGTACACGTTTAACAGATGTTAAACTTTTTTTCCCACCAAGTTTCCATGTAGTCACAAAAGTGGCCTATGAAATTGTCTCGACTGGTTTGTGATTCTTTTGTGACACTGTCTGCGTGTTGATTTCACCTCCTTGCAGCTTTCATCTCTGTGTCCGGAGAGTGTCCTCTCCACCTGGACGAGGTCCGTCATTTCCTCAACCTGTGCCCAGAACTGTCCTTGGGCTGGTTTGAGGAGGGACGTCTAGTGGCTTTCATCATTGGATCACTATGGGACCAAGAGAAGCTAAATATGGTAAACTCTCATCCATTTCACGTGTGATGTATGTGCACCATCTGAAATAAACCTGCCAAACAGTCTTATTTTGGAAGGGCTCTTCTTTTAAGAAGTTTAAGTCCATCCGTCTTCCAAAACCATTTATCTACTCTAGGTCTATGATATTAATCTGGAGTGTTTTAAAGGTCAAAAGTATTTTAAAGGTTTTTAAAGCCTTATGTGAAATTCAGAAGCTTCAGAACTTTTCTTTATTAATATATTGCATATTTTATGGGATGTCCAAATTCAAATCTAGTCTAAATGTTTAATATTGCTGGCAATGATATAGCTCGAAGTTCTGGGCATTCTGATACTTGGCCTCCCTGCTTGGGTTGGCACTTTTAGTGTGAAGAAATAGGAGTCCACTGTATACTTTGCCAAGCGGGACAGAGGGTGTCCTCTCTATAGATTTTTGTCAGTTAGGTCCCCGAAGGAAGGTGCTGGGCCCCCAGAATCTGCAGGGTGGTTTTGCCCCTCCGTCACCCCTGACTGCATGCCTCCCTGTTCTAATGCTCACCACTGCTGTTCTACCTTTGCAGGACGCACTGACCTTTCATAAGCCCCACGGCACGACCGTCCACATCCACGTGCTGGCAGTGCACAGAACCTTCCGGCAGCAGGGCAAAGGTTCCATCCTGATGTGGCGCTACCTGCAGTACCTGCGCTGTTTACCGTTCGCGCGCCGTGCCATGCTGATGTGCGAGGACTTCCTGGTGCCTTTCTATGAGAAGTGTGGCTTCAAGGTGCAGGGCCCATGCGAGATCACCGTGGGAACGCTGGCCTTCATCGAGATGCAGTTCCCGATCAGGGGCCACGCTTTCATGCGACGCAATAGTGGCTGCTAACGCTTGCTGGCCGGAGTGTAACGTATACATTTCTCAGGGTAATGCGATAGACCAGCACAGCTGATGGGAAGGTTTGGTTTGTCGTGTTGCGAGGCGAGCCTTTTCTATGTCACAGAGCAGTGTTCTGACCCACTGCCTGTCGTCGTGGGTCACCTAGAGCAGTTTCCAGCATTTTCCATCCGTAAATTGTAGTTTGTTTGTTTTTTTGACCCAGTCGCCCAGATGTACCCCGAAGCATTACATACAGTACAGCGTGGGAGGGGGCAGGTGCCCAAATGCCACTATAGATAGTTAAATCTTACATTGTTACAATAGTTAAATAAGAGCAAAAGTATTTCATTATTGCTTTGAGATTTTATATTTTGTATATTAATAAAAAAGTACATCTTGATGTATTGTGCACTTTAATAAATGTTTTTTTTCCAATTTGTTTAAAATTGTTCAAACAATACATATTATAGTTACTGTCATGCCTAGAAAATGTTCATGGAAATCGTGATCCTTTGTATATTTAGCAGACAAGTGAGAAAGAGAGGAACAGAGAGCAGCATTCGGCTGTCCCTGTAGGAAGTGGGGTTAAGGGCCTTGGTTACAGGCCTAGAGCTGGCTTTTCTTCTCCAGAAGAAACCATTTGAACCAGCAACCGTTTGATCAGAGTCCTAACCTAGAGAGCCACACACTGTCCTCACAAGCAGGCAGTGATACGCCGGGAGCTGAGAACTGGCCTCCAGCATGGCTCATCGCAGCCACAGGCGTGGCTTTCACGCCATTCCCCACGTACAGCCCACTGCCGGCTCAGTTTAAGTGTCACCATCAGCTGTCGGTCGCTGCTCTTGCTGCATGGCTTCTCCTTAAGCTTGATCAATGGGGACTGGTGATTTACTAGCCAGACCATATGGTTGGACTCTAACGGATACATGTGAAACAGACATCAAGTTTGTTATTAAAAACTTTAGCCTCAATTCAGAAATACTTACACATTAAATATTCCCTTCCTTTGGTTCTGTTTTTGTAAGACTCCAAGAGAATATGTTCCCTTTTCTGATCTCGATAAGCAAGCCTCCCTGAGCAGGAGGCTCACTGGCAGAAACACATGGCATCACGTTCTAGATCATAACTCTGCTCCCTGTATTGAGAGTCCCTTAATCTCTATTAGTGACTGTTAACTGTAGTTTGCATCTCAACGGGTTTACTTTCCCTGCAGTTCTGCTTGAGGCCTAACCTCTTTGTTGGGACATGTATGTATTTTGTTTAGCGTGACATATCAAAATAGTCTGCAGAGTTCGGAAGTCAGGAAAGCAGGAAATTGAAAACAGCATCAGGACTGGTCTGTCTGGCAAATCCACTGTGTCCGTCTCCCAATCATCTTCAGTTGCACATTCCGCCTAAAGGCCACTAAACATTCTGTATTTCTGTGCTGTGCCTTAAATTTAACAGATTCTTTCCTAAGGCAAGCAAAAGAAGGAATCCTGAGCTAATTAGCAGAGCAGTTGTGTTGGAAGACACACAAAACACCCATAGGTTATTTTTAAATGTTTATTAATTATAAGGTCTTGTTTTTATACATATTATATATAAAACTGAGAAAATATAAAATATAAAATTCAGTGTCTCAGTGGAAGAACAGGAGCTCTCTTTATAACTAAATAAATAACGCTGTATTAGTTCTGTTTCATCCCCACCGGTACTGTTTAACTGCACTCTTGCATCGCGTACTTCAACCATAATCAAGTAAGGAGGGTGTTTCTCAAATGGGGACAAATAACAGCATAGTCTGGGGGGAGTAACAAAGTAGCGGCTTCTGGCTAAAAATTATACATACATATAGTATGTACCAAACCTCTTAGTGGTATATGAGAAAATACACTGACTACACAGAACCTACCACTTTGTAATCTTACTCCTGTTGGGACTTAATCTGTTCCCCAGTCACATGCACATCCAAATACAGGGCAGCGAGTACCAAATAAATCCACAGTTTAGAAAAATTGGCTTACATTTAGTCCCTTCATCCGCTGCCTACCTCCGCCGCTTTTCCTAGCAGAGCAGGCAGCCTGAAACTGAGATGAACAAGGCAAATGTCACAGGACTGCTCACTGACTCACACTTGGCTTACATGCTCCTCACACTGTGCATAAAATCTTCACAGTACAGATTCTGAAATCATTTACCGATTCCATACAGATGGAACGTCCTTTGGTTTCTGGAAGGTCTAAGGAGGACTGCTAGTTTTTAATTTAGCGCTTGAATCTTGATAGGAAAGGTAGTGGATAATTTTGTTTTACCGTGTGCTACCACTTCAGTTGTCTTAAATAAAACTACTGGAGTCTAGTAAAGGCTGCACAGGGCACAGTGGCAGAGTGTACCCTAGAAGGGATGCCAGCCCATTGCCAGACAGCTTAGAGATGGCAATTAGCTTCATTGCATGGCATTGGACTGCAAGAGGAAAGACGTCTCACATGGGGAGAACATGCAGACCCCAGGGTAACAGTGCTACCCCCCCAAGCCTCTGTGACGTCCCACAGGCAGAAATCTATTGGAAAATCTGATAAAACAGTTCTGAGCCAGTTAGTTGGTTCGCAGGGGTATTGACAAAATAATCTTGCAATGAAAGAAAAACATAAAAAAAAACTAATTATATTTAGTGTTAG
>JAABNX020000106.1:10181028-10196028 GCA_015163995.2 Mormyrus lacerda | reverse complement strand
CCTCAGCAGGTGAACACACTCGGCAGATGCCAGTAATCCGCCGCGCGAGAGGATTATGCCGACGTTCCATCAGCACGTGGACAGATACGCAGCAAATTCCCAGCTTAGTGGCATTATTCAGTTTCCCAGCTCTGAGCACGGCGGCAGCGGCAAGACGGCACGCGAAGAGCGGCCGGAGAGCACGGGGGCCTGGGACATTCCCTTCAGCCGAGAAATGGTACCATACTACGCCAATCGCTCAACGGGCAGCTCCCCTTTCAAACGGCTGACAGGTATTGGGAGAGCTGGCTTTTCTGGGTTATTCTTAATGAGACTGTGATGGGCAGTGATTATTTTATAAGGTCACTTTCTCCCATGCAGGTGCCCACATCCAGCCAACGGAGTGACTGGGCACGACTGCTCGACAAAAGCACTGCGTTAACATACACAACTGCGCAAGACTTCGAGTTGGTGCACCCTTCTCATTCCAGGAATACCATATTTACACGGACAGAAGAATGCCACCAGTATTTCCACTTTTAATGCTTAAAGCCCGGCTCAGTGCAGAGGGGGAAACTCAATTTCCCTCCCTGTAGGAATGTACCTTTCTCAGGTCAAAGCGTGAGAAAATAAACATGCTCATTCCATAACACAGACAGCCAGAGATAGACATACTACTTATACATTTAAAAGCAGGGTATGTCATTTAAATAGTCTATAATATCCGTTTTTGTAAATGCTGATTAATTATACGATGATACGCAAGAATCCCAAGAACAAAAGTGTGTTCCAAGAACGAAAGTGTGTTTACGAACCACAAAGGGCCTGAGTATTTTATGGCATGACGTTATATGCCCCACTGAGGCTCCCCTGAACACCGCCTGCTTCCTCCAGCTGTGCATCATTAACGGAAATCGTGAGAATTGTTCCTTATGAAAACTGCACAGAGGAAAGGCATCAGCACATTCAGCAGCCAAACAGCAGGCTCCTCCACATCAGGCGAACAGCCACACTTAACCCTGAACACATGCTATACCGTGCTGCTGGCTAGATCGCGGGGCAAACTCGCTGACGAGCCACAGGAATCACGGCACAAACAGCCGGCATGGCTGAGAGAGGTCAGACGTGGCCAGTGCACCCTCCAGACGTGGTCATGTCCAGTAATCCCATGAAGCTCTTACCATAAACACCTAAGCTGTTTATCAGGTGGCTGAGAGAGGGGTGCACTCTTCCTCCCCCCCCTCATACCAGCCTCCTGAAAATTTCATACATATGAAATGTCGACTGAGTACCATACCCCAGGGATCTAATAGCAGAAGGAAAACTCCACCTGCAGCACAATGTCTAAGTATGAATGACACTGCCATTGTTTTTTGCTTTAGATAATTATGGGATCCATTCCAGTTCTGTTCTCCAGTGAAGGAGATTTATTTCCTGGAATCAGAACCTGCCAACTTCAGGCCACAAATCTAAGCGTTTAACCAAATACAGCACTTTCTGGACAATACTGCCATGAAGACCAGTTTGTGGGGAGAGCATCAGAAAGCAGGATCTGAAGAAGGGAAGAGAGGGGCAGGGAGGAGAAAGGGAAGGCATGGTGGCGAAGGCCCGCGTACCTCCGCCCGGTACGGCACAAAAAGGGCACTGCCCAGGTTGCCCGTGATGCCGCTGAAGATGTAGATGATGCCGATGCGCGCCCAGCCAGCCAGCTTCTCCAGGTCCCTAAGCACAGTCATCTGGAACACCACGGAGACCAGGCAGTGCAGCAGCCTGCACGGATGGCCACCAGATCAGTGGGCTGGAGTGATGGTGCTGCACGGGCAGGTGATGGGACCCGGGGGCACGGACTCACCCAGCGTGGAGGAAGAGCGAGAGCCACAGCCGGTAGAACTGGTCAGGGATGTCCGGATTGAGGAACGGTAGGAGGCCACAGACGTCGTCTAAGCAGTGCACCTGCGAGGGAAACACAGGTCAGATATAAAACCAGCCACTGGCTCAGTCTGTTATCCGGGTCCCGTGGTCTCATTGTTTAACAGCTTTTCCTGTTAATCTGCCAGTGCCACCACGCCATACTGGGCCCTAGCACCCCCCCCACCACTGCGCCCGTCTGCCATGCCGATCTGAGCCCAGGAGGGCACCGTGCTGTCACCTGTGAGCAGAGGGTGGCCTCCTCGTGGAAGTAGCCATGCATGAACGTGCAGTACTCCCGCGTCGTAATCTCACACCTATCACAAACACAAGCAGTATTATTAACACAACATTATTACCATTACACTTATAATACTACTAGCAGGAATGATGCCATTTAAAATATTGTCATCGCAACACCCAACGGCCAGCAGGTTTGTTGTAAAGCTGGCATATATTATCACGTATCGCCTCAGATCGGCATGTGGGGTTGGACGTCAGAAGTCAAACCTAGTTTAGCTGGGTAGGTTTGATCAGCGGATACCTTAGGCGTAACGTTCTCTGTCACCATGGCTTTACCACAAAGTCAATCTTACCTGCCCTTGGTCCCGATACAGCAAGGTCTCCCCTTTATGCTGCAGTCCATGTGCCTGTACCCAGTGTGATTCCACTTGCGCGGAAAAGTGCAGATCTGAAAACAGAGACGGAAGCCTCCGCTACAACGATGCAGGTTTTCCCAGCATTCTCTGGGGGCGTCAGTGGACGCCGCAGACCAGCTTCTGCTGCCGTCGCAGGCCACGCTGATGAAGTCACGGCACGCCGGGAACTCACCGGCCACTTGGTGATGTCATCGGGCCAGATGTGGGGCGCCGCTGAGGCTGGCTCCTCACAGGTCCTGAAGGCAGGAAAAAGACAAAACAATAAGCATGCTCAAGAATTCATCATGACGTAAAAAAACAAGGTTAAGAAAAAAAAATACCTCGGGTCCTGGTTACAAACAGAGCCAGATGAGCGCATCATGTCCAAATTCTCCGTATTCCATTTTATAAAGGTGGCCAGTGTCTCCTGCATCAACACATCACAAAGAGAAAATATTCTATCCACACACTTCGCCTGCAGAGGGCACACTATGGGTATGAAGAAACTACACTGAGAATACTAAATCCTGAGAGGCAACCCTCATGACGCTGACTTTAGCAGGTTTTTCCTCATAACTACAAACCTGTCAACTCACAAGGCTGGACACAGTTCTGTACTTAGTGCCCTCAGACCATGAGAGCCATTCATGGCAAACTTGTCAAAGATTTGTTGCGTACCGAGCAGTCTGTCCTCAGTGTCTGCACACAGCCGGAGTTGTCATTCTGCACACAGCAGCCTGACTCCCTCTCCAAGTCCTTGGCCTGCTGGATGAGCTTGGAAATCTGCTCATCCTGTCGAATGCAGGGGGAGAACTTCGCCCCAAGGTGGATGAGATCTTCCTAGGAGACAGAGGGGGCAGACTGCCAACAACAGCTAACTAGAACACTGTCAGATGACAAGGTCAGAAGAGCAGCATAAGCAAGGGGAGCAAGGGCCTGCTGTTGAGAACCAGCAGGTACAAGCACAGTTACTCACTGAGCTGGGCCCGATCCAGAAGTTCTCCTGCTGGGTATATTTCACGCTTTCGTAGACACCCTTGTTTCGGAGCACCTGAGAGAGGCCACAACGATGGTGACTCAGCACAGAAGATGCAGGTCATTTGGAAATACAACAACAACTCACGGCGAATGTGTGAGACTAACTGCAAAGGTGCTGAACTAACAACTTATAAACCACAGGGTTTCCGTGAGACGGTATGGCTCTGCTGGTTGGCACATTCTGATCCTGGGGCCGGCAGAGCGATGGCGCCATTGAGCTAACCATGCAAACCTGACTCTCACCTGCATGTGTCTGCATATCTCACTGACAGAAACATGCAAGATATAAAAACCACACAATTTCCTAATGATATTGAATAAAGCATTGTTATTCTTTTCAAAGAAATACACTGTAAACCACCCAGCTGACTAATCTCAGCCAATCAGATTAGAGCACACTATGCCAGTTGTACCTCAATTGGCCACTTGGGGGTGAGGGGAACTCACCAGTTGAGAAGTTGAATGCTGGGCGAAGCCGACAGGGGCGAAGCCGTAGGTGCCGACAGCCAGGAGGGTGATGACGATGTGAACGCAGGTGATCCAGTAGGTGAAGTATGGCCTGTTCAAAGTGGGAAGAGCCAGGGACATGGTGATGACCCGGCTCCGGAAGCATGTGAGGGAGACGGCAGCTGCAGCCTGCCCACCTGTGACTGTGGAAGTCGTCCAGCTGCTTCTGCACCTGGCTGCTGATGCTGCGCCGGTAATGCCGATTCAGCCACTTGCCCACCACGCCCATGCCGTACTGCCGCTTGTGCCGGTCGAAGGCGAAGTGCTTGACACGTGATGCGATGCGCTGGCCACGCTGGGGGCGGGGCTCTCCGGGCAGCCGCGGGCCCAGATCCTTCTTGATCGACAGGGGCCTGGGGGAGATGCAAAGGTGAGGGGCAAGGGATGCGCCAGTCACGACGAAGTCAGAGGGGCGGGGACTTACAATTTAACAGAAGGCTCCGCCTCCTTGAGTGCAGGTTCCTCGAAGTGTGGCTGCTGGTGGCCGCTGCAGGTTGCCGACAGAGGCGGGGACTCGAACACGTCATCGGGTATGGAGTACACCTCATCATGGGCATCGACCTGCTTCCCCAAGGGGGGGGGGATTAGGGAAGGGAAACAGGTTACAGAAGGCAGCTGTACTCCACACATGGCTCCCTGACAGTCTAAAGCTACAGAAGGAACACCTGATCTCTTCACATGATCAGTAGATACTGGGTGCAGCATAAAAATAGACCGCTGACATCTGCTCTTAATTATCCCGGGGAATCACTGCTGTTCCCATGCGGCTGGCAGAGATTAAGGCTATGGGGTCAGGAAGGGGTGGGGTGAAGAGGATGGGGCCAGTGGGGGCGCTTGCCTTGCTGAAGAACACAGAGTCTGAGGTATCAGCCATGTCCACGGTGTCCTCTTCCAGCCAGCTGTGCTGGGCGAAGCTGCGGCGAGAAACGGTGCGGCCGGCCTGGGAGTTCAGCATCACGGGGCGACCCTGCGGCGAGCGGCAAAGCTGTCAGTCCTGTGGCTCCAGGAGGCAGCGTGGCTGGCGGTATGGGACCCACCTTAAGAAGGTTGGAGGCGGCACGGATGCTCATGCGGGCCACAGACTCCCTTTTGCGGCGCGGCAGGCGGGCGTAGCCAGAGCGCTGGCTGGAGAAGGAGCAGAGCGAGCTCATGCCCGGGGTCAGCGGCATGGGGGTCATGTGAGGCGTCCGCGGCCGATCCGGCTCATCAGGGTAGCGGAATGGCCGACCCCGAGCCAGAGGGTCCACTATCTTAGATGGGCCATGGGACATAAGAGGCATCGCTCACTCTATACGAGTTCTACATACCTGTGTTCATAACCCATTCAAGTTATTCCCTCCCTCCATCCATCCATCCGCCCACCCATCCAATTCTTCTACCCATCCGTCCATTAAATCAATCCATTAATCATCCATCAAGCTTAGTTATTCCCTCCATCATCCATTCATCCATCCATCTAGGCCCCCCAGAATGCCCCCCCACCCTCCACACCTTGGGCATTCTGTAGGCGCCCGGCGACTCCAAGCCCTGGTCCAGGCTGGGTGCCTCGTGCTCGCGGTACTGCGCCTTCAGTCTGCCGTATCGCTGGCTGCAGTGCTGCATGCTCTTGCGCCGCCACTGCATGTGCTTGCTTTCGCAGTCGTCCCCGACACCAAACCACTGTGCCGTGCCCCTGTAAAGCCGCCCCCCCCCCCCCAATCCGGTGACATGTCAGCAACTCCGCACACACATCACTCACCCTATATGAGTTCTGCCTACCTAAAGCTTTCCCTTTTCTGTCCTAATTTTGTTCTGCTGATCTCCAGTGATGAAATACCCCGGAGATGATCCATCTCCCAGGGCAGCTCACACATCCCCGTTAGAGACAGTCTGTGAGATCTGGGTCAAGGGTCTGGGGGATCAGCACTGAGAGGCCCTGACGCAGCAGGCAGTGCCACCCAGTCCCCCTCCCACTCCACCCCACCCCTCAGAAATCCAATATCAGTCATTATCAGCTGTCCGCAGAGCTCATTTGAACTCATTTGATGGCTGAAAAGACTGTACAATTAAAATGCTCTTAAAAACAGATGAACGATAAGATACCCTTCACACACAAACACAAGCAATTTTTTATCATACCAGTGTCACTGCATATTATATTATTTATAAAAGCATCAGCTGGAGAATTGGTATTCAGTGTATATAAATTAGGTGTCCGTAGTTGTAAATATCTCATCATCATCTCTCCAAGGGGAAGAGCAGCTGCTCACCTGCGGATGCTCTGGGAGAGGGAGGTCTGCCTCTCGAAGGCCGGCCTCCTGACCCCTCCATCTTCAGCCTGGACACCCAGGTCAGAGCTCAAGGGCTAGACAGAGGAAAGAAACCTTCGGTGACACACAAGACAAAACCAAACCAAGATGAATGGTAGGAAATATGCTGGAGCAAATGCCAATCAAATAACAGCTCGGGATACTTTTTGCCCACACGGAAGGAATTCAGACCTTGGCATTGGTATCTGGTGATTCTAGCCCACTGTGGCATAATACTTATGTCCACATGTGAGTTGGCCAAGTTGGTTACAGATAATGCCAGTTGAAATCCGTCATAAAATTGGCAGTTTGGGACAATTTTGGAGAAAAAGTAGATAAGACCTAGACTCTTGATATGTTGGAGGAAACACATCCAACATGCCAATTCATCGCAGACAAAAGCATCCAAGTGTTCAGCACTGCAGAAAAGCAGAAAGTGTTTCCTCGTGGCATTTAAGGCACATCGGTCAGGAAATTCAGTCCAGGATGAGCATTACATACATCTATAGTAGCATTTATCGATGCAGTGCTATATGTAACCATACTCGGTAGATGAGAACACATGATTTAGATGGGATTTAATTCACTATGACTTATGATATTATATTTTGGATTATAAAAATAAATGTTAAATAAAATGTACAACTAAGCATCTCCTAGGTCTCCAAGAACAAACTGCATTTGGTTTACAGCTGTTCCTAATAGTGATTGCAGTTTTCATGATATGTAATTTCATAACAAATCTTATTTTTCCTGCTACCCCAAAATTACACTGAACTGTGACGCCAAAACCGAGGTTTGCACTGAACCATGAATTTTGTATACCGTTACATCCCTAGCTCAGACACATCAGTAAACTGAACCCAAGTGCCCCCCCCCCCAGACGGATTACACATTAAAGCCATACAGGATCAGCGAGGTGGAATTGGAAGGCAGTTTGCGCCGGGTCAGGTGCAGTGCCTTCCCACCGTTGTCGAGCCAGTGTGTCCAGCCACTTTGGTTTTTTGTTTTTCAGTTAGAGCTTAAGGATCTTGTCCATAATGCACTTCATATCCTGTTGAACCTCATCACTGCAACCCAAGAAGTCATATGCAATTTTGAAACTAACCCCAATTAATTTTTAAATGAACAAACAAAAAAAAAACATAAAAAAAAAAAAAAAAAAATGGGATGGAGGGGGGGCATTAAACGGTAGCATGTTTGTTGATTTAGCCTCAAGCCAGCCAAACAACCGTGTGAAGATTAAGGGTTAAATTATAAAGGTCAGTTTGAAAGGCATTTAATACACTGCATTCAGGCAAACAATGTCTAACTGCTTCGAGCCAGAAGGTGGTGCCCTCCATCAGTGCAGTGCCCAGCTGTGACATTTGGTGGCTCTTGACTGTTTCTTACACAAGGAGGTGTGTGATGTCAGCTTATTCTATGCATAATCAGGATGAGTACGTCGAGGAGGTAGCTGGCACTAGAAACTACCCAGCTCACTGAAGATTAACCTCACTGTCATGGAAAAACAGAGCTGACTGCTGAAGATCTCTCTCTTTGTTTGTAGTCACTAGGCATAAAGGAGGATACGATGGTTGGTTAGTCTGATCCAGCTCATTACTGGGGCTGCATGGCAGGCATATGGCGCATGCGCAATAATCACCAGGGTTTTAGATGACGACCGAAACATTTGGCTTTTCGGTACTATATGGAGGTTTACTTATGCCCACAGTTTGCTAAAGAAGATTACTAATGTTTTAGGTGCACTACTAATCACTAGTAAGTTGTCCCTTTCTTCACGCCCACGTCAGTGCTTATCACTTCCATGATTTACCAAATACCATATAGTTAACGATAGTATAGTTTCAACACAGAAGTATGAATCAGCCTTAGCACACTTGTCCACTGCACCAGATACCATACTTTTGGTACTTCAAAAAGTATGGTACTTTTTGTGTTGATTTTCCACACAAAAACTTCTACTGACGCTGAATGACATCACCACATCACAAGGTGGGGGTATTTTGTATCAAATTTAAAAAATGGCTATAGAATAGGGCTGGGTGATGTGTGATATTACTACCATCACCACATTTTCTGCACATGCAATTCTCACATCACTATGATCATGATAGTCTGCTGGATTGAGAACGGGCATTTTCTTACTGTCCAGACAAAGTACAGGCGGGGATTTAGGTTTTGGAAAACATTCTTAACCTGTCATAGGAAACAAAACATGAGCTTTGCAATTTTAATGTTCCTTTTCAAGATTGTCTAGTATTTGTTTTTTAAAGTTTACCGTTGTGGCTTGTGTGTGAGCTCAGTTGGTGTTCTCTGAGCCAATCATAACCGTTGCTGTTCAAGTCATTCCTAGATGAGTTTGTGAGAAATTTATTTTTAAATAAATTAACTTTTTCATGTTATACATATCGTAGCATTTATTGGAGAAAATGCTGATATTTGAAAATGTTCCAGTATCATGTAGCCCTAATATATTATAGAAAACCATCACTGAATCTATTATTCTGACCAGATCACCATTAAAGCTCTTCATTAGTCCATGCATCAGTTATAACAATTTTATTTTTACTTTATTGATTTCTGAGTTCATAACCATGCTTCTTCAAGATGGTGGATGTATTTTGTGTTTGTGAGGCAGTTCATTTGGAGAACCAGATTGACAAACACATTTGGAAGTCCTGAAAAAGGTACCCTAGCTGGATTAGTACTTTTGGTCATGGTGTCTGACCACAAATCAACGGGAAAGAGAAATTACCAAGGACCTGGTGCAGTGGAAAAGCAACATTATTCTAGCCCCTGACCATTAGCTCTCCCAGTGAGCTCAGTGAGGACACGTGGGAAACACCATCGGGTGGTGCGCTGTGGAGATATGGCCAAGATGGCGTACTGGGGTCGAGAGAGTCAGGAGAAGATGGCACCGCTCACCTGGCAGGCAGAGCCGCCCCCGTCATTGACATCCGGAGGTGGGATGGCGATCTTCAGGCTGGGTGGTTTCTTGCTCTGCAGACGGCTGTTAGAGTGGCCATACTCATGTGATGCCATCCTGCAGCACCCACCGTCTGCTGAAGAGAGAGAGGAGTCTCAGTGGAATCTATGCCTCTTAAGCCATAATTACCCTCACCGTGTTTCATTATAAAAAGGGCGGCAAATGCTATTTGTAACACTGTGGAAAGGTACTCATCCTTGATATTTTCAAACTTTCAGAGGGTGAAAATCTACTCTCTACTTGCAGTAAAACGCAAACAAAATCAGAGGCAACTGCTCAAAGGAAACAATATGCTGAAACAATGTGCTGAAAATCTGTAGAAATACAGAAAAGTGAGGTATTGCTAAAAGGCGTCTAAAACGCCTTCGATATATACTTCTTTGAGTTTCCCATGAGACAGGAAATTAAACAGTTTATGTTCTTCCAAACACACTTCCAAACCTTGTTCTCTTTAGAAGTCTAACAGATAACACCATATAACTACATGACGCTGCACAAGAATAGCAAGAACTATTAATGAAATGTAAAACAAAGAATAAAATAACAGTTCTAAAGCCCATGTGTAAGGGTGCACAACAGACATTGTTCCTAAAAATCTAATTTTACTATTAAGGAGTGCGAGTTGCCTTTCGTAATGTACTAATGAAAAATAATGTGTAGCATATTGTGTACTCACAGGCAGGTATTTAAGGTCATGTGAGTCATGTAGCTAATCTAAATAAAGAAGTAAAATCATCATAATGATAAATATAATAAATCCAAAAGGGAAAAATATTTCAATCATGCTGTATTCCTTCTTCATGTTCAATCTAACATAAGTAGAGATGCGCTGATTATCAGCCAACTAATTGGTAATAATTTTAACCATCAGCCTATGGTTAAAAATGAGCCGATATTTACCGCCAATAATTCCATTTAAAATGCTAACCCATGATGAGGATCTACCAATATACATCAACACATTAATTTCATTCCCTCACCTTAAGGAGAATATGAAGTGTTTCAGAAAATCAAGTCCATTCTAATAAAAAAAGGCTACAGTTCTGCCCAGTCACACTAGTCTGTCAGTATTGCAAGCATCTGATGAAAGAAAACTCACTGGACAGTGCAAAATCAAAAGGTGATCGGCACTTCTGTTACAAATATATAAGATGTATACAGCTACATAAGATAGTGCTCTAGGATGGTTGTTGTTTGCCAGAGTTGGTGTTTTCTTACCAAAAAAATACTTTCAAAATATAAATTTACCTCCTAAACAATCTGTATCAGAGTCAGTTTTCAAAATAATCAGCTACCGGTATTTGTATTGACCAGATATCTCCTTATTTGTGCATCACTACACAGAAGTTACACCATGTAGAAGATGAACACAATGCATTTAAACATTACGTAAACAATGCAGGAATTGCAATATTCTGTAATGTTCAAATGAGATAGTTTATTGTTGGGGCAGTGATGGCCTGTCAGTTAGGGAAGTAGGTGTGTGATCGTTAGGTTGCTGGTTCAAATCCCTACCCCGCAAGGTACCACTGAGGCACCCTGAAACCCTACAGACTGCACTCCGGGCACTAAATAATAGCTGCCTTCTGCTGTGTCACACGTGGGTGAAGAGACACATTTTGGGGCAGTGGCGGCCTAATGGTTAGGAAAGCATGCTTGTGATTGAAATGTTGCTGGTTGAAATCCCCACCCACAAGGTACCGCCCCTATGCACTGCTCCCTATGCCGTGTCACATACAGCTTAAATGCAGAGGATGCGTTTTGTCGCACAACAATGACGATTAATCATTTAAATATCACCCAAACAATTTACTGCTGTACCATTCTTTCCACAACAAGACAAGTAAATGTTGCTGTTATTATACTGACTAACTTTACTTATTCCTGAGAAGCCAGTTTGAATGCAACCTACGGTTAATCACCCATCCACCTCATGTGCTTTGGGTTTGAGGAAACCGAATACTCCACTCATTATTACAGGCACATCAATTATGGAGCCGTTTTGGATTTTTGCGGTTAAGCGTCCCTCAGAGTCACTGAGGAGGGACCAGTGACAGCTGCATGACTCAGATGGACGCTTAACCGGACCATACACCTTCACGACTTCAGAAAATGGGAAGCCTGGTGTCAGGCAAACGCTACACAGATTATAATGTAAATGCTCCGCCAGCGTCCAGCTTATGACCCAAAAGCGGCATAAACATGGCCCATGGATCCAGTACTGCTCGGTAGAACAGCGACGCCTTAACATCAGTGCTACAGTGAAGAGCATGCTCAACATCACACCTGCAAACAGACACCCGGCGTTACCACAACCAAACGGAACATTTACCTTTATTTAGCAGATGTTTTCATCCAAAGTGAGGCACATAGTACGTTACAAACATACAGCTGTCATGCTTGGAAAGTGCTGTTGCGACATAATAATATACCTTCAAGACTTTAAAGTCAACATTATCAAAAATACATAAATTCTTTCTGTAGAATCTACTGTAATCGCTGTCACCTCACTGCAAACGTTCACAATAAAACCACAAATGGAATCAGCCTACCTAATCTTCTGTTTACGAGCTCTGACAATTCATTCGATCGTTCCCAGGTACGTCTCTACCGGCTGAGTAGCTTGGGTCATAACTCCAACGTTTTAAGCCAAGAAATAAAACAGGCAGAACGGTTCTCGTGCTCTGGGATCCATTACGCACTCCAGGTTTCCGAGCTATCATCAAAGCTGTTACCGATCAATAAGTGGTCTTCCTTACAGCTTTTGAAATGCCCGACCTGGGGAAAGATGACACCAGCAAAGTCAAAGTCCATCTGCCTGGCGGAAAATAAGTCATTGGTGAGAGTGGGGGCACCAATATTCTCCAGAGGGACTCCCATATAATAGAATTTCAGGGGCTCTTATGAGTTCACAGCCTAATGGAAGAGTCACAAGTATGGAAATATAAATGACCATCTTAGCCACAGTCTAATCTATATGCATTATTCTTCAGGGTTTACATGATAACTTTACTTTCCTGTTATGGAAAAAAAACAAAACAATCTCAGATTTAAAAAGTCGTCTTATACAGCCACCTATTAGCTACCAGAAAATTGCAGTCATATTATGCAAATATGGTTGACCTTTGAGATACTAGCTCATGGTGGGGGGGGGGGGAACACCCTATTTTGTCATTAGGTATATTAAATGTTTAGCATGACCAATAGCTTAAAAAATGCAGCTATTGAAAAAGTCTGAAAATGGCGTAATAGTTGCAATGCAATGGTTGGATTTTTCACAGGAACTTAGGTGCCTGCATTCATTATAACCAAATCGAAAGGATATTTTTACAGTTCTGGGAACATGGTGGGGGTTCCCACAGCATCATCAGCAGACAAAAGGCTATGTGTTCAAGGAGTAGACTAGACTGTTATTCCTGCTTTATTCTACACTTAATTCTACATTAAAATCTTTTCCTATTTAGTCTGCAAAAGGGGCATTAACCTCATTTCACTGATAAATGAAATGTAAACACTGAGATATGCCACTGTTCTTATCTGAACGCTGAAATTCCACTGGAAGGTGGAAGAGCCACATCCAAGCCTGTTATTTGCTGCCACCATGTGTCTTGAGAAGGCCTGTAACACACCTTTCCCATTACAGTAAATCCCACAGTCCACCACCTTTTAGACACGCTTTTTAACCAATCATAATGCAGTGATCCTTTTGCTATGGCTGTAACTTACTGGTTAGAGAAAAGCATATTAGGAATATAAAAGATAACATTCTTTAACGCAAGTACACATAACAGACACTTATTTTCATGTTTTGCCGTATCTTTCTTGTCTCTCTAATGCTTGTAGTAATGCTGCATATGTAAATAGTTGTCTTTTGGGGGGTAAAGGTTAAACACACTGTGGGTAAATGTGCTAGCAGGGCAGTAGAGCTTGGTAGGTCTCCCATTGCGCAATGCAACAGTGTGTGTTTTGCCAATAAAGTTCCTTTTTTGCGTTAAGCTGTACTTACTTTTCTGTGCCATTGAAATTGGTGAATGTTACAATATTATTAACTTACAGACACCAGAAACACCACACAAAGCAGCTTATCCTGTTCATACCAAGTTCAGGATATTAACTTGACACACCCAAAGCCCTATGACTGTCTGCTCCTGTTGAGGCAAGCTCTGCATTACCCACACAGCAATGAGTTTACACATCACAGACTGTGGATGTAACACTTCTCTTCAAAGCCGACACACATCTTTCAGGGCAGAAAAAACTGACCAAAAACAGGCTTCTTTCGATAGGCTGATAACGCACTACACAATGCACAGCTACGTTATAAAATAGAAGAGTCATTCTTTACTCCTGCATCCAGCCGGAAATGGTAGGAGTATAATTCTCTAGGTTTTGGCATCTTACTCAACTAGAGGTTCACTGATATGCTCGATATGTGCTGGGCATCTGCTTCTGTAGTAGTGACTTCTCATAATGTGAAGACTGTTAGCAAGACCAAGAAGCCAGACAGTGACACTACCATCCATCCATCCATCCATCCATCATTCAAATGCTCATCCTGATCAGGGTCCTGGGTGCCTGCAGGCCGGCCCAGGCTGCACAGGGCTAAGGTATACCCTGGACAGGACACCAACAGTGACACTGCTGATATGAATAACTGAGCATTTTAATAATCCTCATCAGACAATGGAGACCTTTATATCCGATTGTTGGACCAAAAAAAGCTATTGATACTGTGGTTTAAAACATGCAGAACACACTCAACAGGGCCTCATTTATTGAAAATGTACATAGTCTTAATTCCTTATAAAGTAAAACAGGAGAAGTAAGCATTTTGATTATTCTTATCCAATAAATTTCTTGCTTAGGGCCCACAGAAGAGGTCAAAGAGACAAGTTTCAGTGCAGTGTCTGTACTGTTAGGTTCCTGCTAGTGTGAGAAGCTTGGTTAATATTAGGACAAAAAAAAATAAGAAGATATAAAACGATTTGATAATAGGCCAAAGGAGGCATTTAGGTGGCACTACATAGGATTGTGTTCTTCTTCAGACTAAATAACTTTAATAACTAAGCTAGCAACTAATAGCTGGCTTTACATCTTGGTCTATCTACTAGAAATTGTTTTACATTATTATAAGTTTGAGATTCAAAAACAAAAAAAACCCAGTGGTCTGCATTTATTTTTTTGCTACATTAATGAATGGCCTGTAAAGTTATATACAGTAATTAAATGTCACTAACTGGTATTCAAAATTGGAAAAGCTACCACCCGTGACTGTTTGGCACCCGTCATGGGTTATTCCTTGTCTTGTGGTGCTGCACAATATATCGTTTCAGCATCGTCATCGTGATGTACGCACGTGCAATAGTAACATCGCAGGATGTGCGATGTCAAGTAACGCAATTTAAATTAAGCAACGTGAACAACGCTTTTGGTGTTTTTGCTAAACTAACAAATGTCATGCTGTTCTTATTCTTAAACAATCCAAAGTCTGTCATATAATTTAGGTTATGGATTACATAACCTACATTAGGTAGGTTTTGGATACAAGGCCGACACGCAGCTTTGCACCGCTGTTATGCCGAAAAAGGCATCCCTGCTGAACAAGGTTCCCTACTGTAGAATGCATGGTGGGATTCTGACGAGTTGAGCTTTT
>JAABNX020000106.1:10157211-10174386 GCA_015163995.2 Mormyrus lacerda | reverse complement strand
CACTGGCGGGCCGTCCATTAGGACAGCTCACATTCTCACACATGACCAGACACCCTATACAGCACTGCATCACATTTCATCCACTGGCGGGCCGTCCATTAGAACAGCTCACATTCTCACACATGACCAGATATCCTATACAGCACTGCATCACATTTCATCCACTGGCAGGCCGTCCATTAGAACAGCTCACAATCTCACACATGACCAGACACCCTATACAGCACTGCATCACATATCACATTTTATCTACTGGAAGGCCATCCACTAGGACAGCTTCTCACACACACACACACCTCCTCCCTCACCAGCTGTTTTACCAGTCAGTGAAATTTTTGTATGGTGTAAACCAGGCCTGGAAAAGTTGGGAACTGCTTTACAGCACTGCATCCCATTATCTTTCCTGGAAAGGACATTTAATCATGTAGGGCTAGCATAGAGGACACTTCATAAGAGGGTACCCTATTCCATTGTAAGGATATCCAGAGACCCTTTAGACCAGGGTTCTCCAAATCTGGACCTTGATTCCAAATCCAGGCCTTGTTTTCATTTGTCCCAGGTAGTTAGTTTAATAATTACTGATTCTGATTGGTCAGAAGCTTCACACCTGGCTCACAGGTAAAGGAAGGCTGGAAAACCAGCAGTGCTCGGACCTCAAGGACCGTGATTTGAATAATGGGGCTTTAGACCATTGTAAGGGCATCTTATAGGGCACTGCATCATATTTTCTCCACTAGAAGAGCACTTCATAGCGGTACCCTTTTCCATTGTAAGGGCACCCATAGAGACCGCACTGCATCACAATCTCTCCACTGGAAGAGCACTTATTGAGAGATTTCAAAGTCATTATGTTATTTGTAATACCGATGACCCGAAAAAAACTAAACTCTTAATTGGCCACCTACCATGTATATTAAACATTTCATCCAATTGGCCAGGGGCAAAGCAGACTTTTTTTTTTTAGTCGCTGGTATGTTTCGTACAGACTAAACTGAAATCTGATGTTCAGATGTACTGCGTTACTCTGATATGGTTCCTTTTAATAATTGAAATGGATTTTAATCACTGATGTGGTCCGTCTTTCTTATATGATGCATGGGTTCACTGGGAGAAAGCAAGCAGATAAGCACTGGTGTGGACTTCTAAGATGTGTATTGTTACGCCACGATGTCAATGATATGGATTTTATAAGCATTGAAATATACTTTGTATTACTGATGTAGTATTTATTACTGACTTTTTAAATGTGAACATGTTGTTGCACTGTGATGTGATTGATATGGACTTATCACCGATATGCATTTTAGATAATGTGTTGCAATTCACATTTTACCAGCTCTGTTTTTACTTACATGGCCTTATTTTTATTTTTGATATTTAGGTAATTTTAAGCTGCAAAGTTTAATGGTTTGTTTCAAACTGAATTTCGTTTTATATTCATATGCTCTGACAATAAACTATCTATAGGATTAAGGTATTACCAAACATCTGTCACATTGTAATATTAAAGTTTATTTGGTGAAATGCTGACTTGTCACTATGAAAGTATTGACCGCTGCCACTGTGACTCTGAATATTATTTACAGAATTTATGTCCGGAAAAGAAAAAATTCTTGCTGTGGTTTCAGTTGTTCAGAAAGTTTAATCTGGATCAGAATTATCCTGATTTGGAAATTCCACGTTTTGCTCTCCAGGATCAGGTAATCAATCCTAATTTTGTGCTGGTTTTTCACAGCGAAGTTAAGTTGTTATTTGAAGTGACAGAAAATAGCACAATAAAATACAAATACAAATATCCCCTATCCATATTCAATTTCTGTTAAACAACCCCCCTCATCTGACCAGGTCAGGTCAGGTTGGGGAGCATGTGCTGATGCAGTGCGTTGCCACACCCACCACATGGCGAAACTCCTCAGGATTCCACCTGACAACACCCCAGGCAGACACAGGGTCCAGTCCCCTCCTCCAGAAATGGCCATCCATCTGCCGCAGCCAGGTGTTACATGGGCGTCTCCTTGGCCTGGTCCAGCCACTTGGGTCCCTAGCAATTAGGATCCTATGCGTTGGATCACCCTTAGGGAAATATGTCGCATGGCCATAGTGCCGTAACTGACGCAGGTAATGCGTCTCATTTGGGACTCCGCTACCAACCGCTCGTCTGACAAAGTCAAACTAGCAGTATCCAAGTATTCTCCAAAGAGACACAGTACCGAAGGAGTCCAGTCTTTGTCTTGGCTCACTGAATAGTGCCCACATCTCATAGCCATAGTGCAAAACGGGAAGCACCAGGGCTCTAAAGACTTGGACTTTCATCCTCTTGCAAAGATATTGGGAGCATCACACACCGCTTTCCAGCGACCTCATGACCCTCCATGCTCTCCCAATCCGTCTGCTGACTTCATAGGAAGAGTCACCATGAATGTCGCTGCCGAGGAACGTGAATCTCACGATGAGGTCGACATTCTCCCCGCAGACAGACACACTACTGATCGCTGTGCCCAAGAAGTCATTAAACGCCTGGATCTTGGTTTTTATCCAGGACACCCGCGATCCCAGACACTCAGACTCCTCCTCCGTCTTTCGAGAGCCCCGATCAGAGCCTCCACTAACTCCGTGAATATCACAACCATCGACAAATAAATGTATATATATTTTGAATGTCATATATGTTTAAATCATAAAAAAGTCAAGTCACACAGTTTACAATCAGGGACGTAATAATTAGAAACTGCTTTTGATTGGTTCGTCTCTGATGATTGTAATTAATGTACAGTGAAGAATGACCGATTAAATGTATGATCAAAATAATCAATCAATAGACAAAATGTCCATCTTCAAAAAAATATTTTGAATTCATTTATCAAGGGGAAATATGCTCCTACTGAATCAAATCTATGTGGCAATTCTGAAACTGAACTATGCAATATTTGTGTTTTAGTTGAATTTGTATGGCAGCAAGAGTATAGCAGGTCATTCTTTACAAAAATCTTAACTCCAGAAGGAAGTTCAGCAACACCAACAAATTTGTCAGATCATCTTCAGATACACAATGCATGGTAGAAATACCAAAACGCTGAATCTGTAAAATCCATAAAATTAAATTGTAAAGCCTGCGGTTTCTAAACTACTGGTTATACAGGCTTAATATTACAGATTTTTGTACAAGTGTCGTGTAGCGGAAACTGTAGTTTTCTTCAGGGGAATCTGAGAGGGTGACCAGGGAAATTTTCTGAAACTGGGTGATTTGGTATGGAATCACCCTAAAGAAATTACAAACTCATAACCCCCCCCCCCCGGCTTAGTCAATTATTCAGCGAACAAGGTCTGTGTACAAAAAAAAAATGATTTTCCATCACGTATTTTGTTAATCTTTGAAAGTATTTATTGGGACAGATCCTGGACAACCATCAGTAAAAATTGTAATAAAATTAAGAAAATACCAACCAAGATAACAAATAGGATTTACCCTGCAAATCATTTATTTGAAAAATTCTACATGAATGTAAAAAGTTCTCATAATGACTTATTTTTTTTCAAATCTATCCTATGGTGTTTCTTTTGGATAGATTTTTTTTTTACCAAAACATTTGGTAAATGACAGGTATGTATTTTATACAAATTATTATAATGGAGAAATTTTATATGAGGGACTGGTCTAACACTGAGCCAAATTTAATACACCATCAGGAGTTTAACATAGCACCACATTAGGCCATATGAAATACAAAAAAATATTGTACGTTAACCAACAGACTTTGTATATAACGATTCATTATCATATGCAGACTACTTTCTTGGCTAAGTTATGTTTGGAATGGTTAAACATCAGGGCACGCTTTCATAATTCTGTAAAGAAGAAAATAAAACACAGTATATGTAGCTTAATTGAAGCAACATTTGTTTTAATAAAGTTCATTTTCAACTTTCATAACACACAACTACCTCATTGAATTTCTTACAAAAAAAAAAAAATCCAAGGTTAATCCAAGGAGTTAACAGAATTTTCTCTGAAATGAAAATTGACAGAACTAGTCAATGTACCTGCCAAACTTCATCAAAAGTTTTTCGCAGATATAAATCACGGAAAGATGATACAAATCAACCGATTAATACCATGTGAAAATCAGCAACATATCCCCCCATGTTAAATTCAGTGTTTAAAAGATTAGATTTCTAGTCCACTGCTTTCTCTAATCACTTCAGATTTATAGCCCTGAACATAACTTTAAGATCCAAATCGCTATACATTACTTCACAATCAATGCATCTGCTTCCGGTTATCAAACTTAGGCACAACCCGTTACTTCTTGTTCCGTGTCAATTCGGACATTTTACAAGAAAGTATAGTTCATTTTCCCACTTTATACAGCAACAACTGATAACTTTGTTTAGTTCCTGAAGAAAAAAAAAAGACCAATGGCCAAAAGACCTCAACACAGTGGACAGAGAGAAAGGAACCACTGACATTTCACAATTTCTTTTCATTCCCAAAGTGAATCGGGCTCATCTTCATTCATACCCCACACTTTGGACTGTTTGGGTCTATGAGAATTATTCTGCAAACATTTATAAAACCCATAACGTACATCTGCAAGGCAAATAATGTTTTGAGACCATATAGCATAAAAAGGGCTGTGCATGCACAAGTTACAATATTAACTGACTCCTGTCAGCTATATCCCTCCACATCCTATATACTTTGCAGACAGCTGCAGCCTTTTAACAACCTTCACTGTAATTATCCATTAACCCCGAGTGCAACAATCCAAATCCAGTTCTATTTTTTGAACTCTTGACCATAGGAATTGGGTAGGAGAAGATTGAGTGAAAAGAGATTAAAGCTGACAGACTGAACACACTTAAAAGCAAGGATACGATAATTCCAATTAAAAGCAGAAAGTGCATGAGATTAGTAAAAAACAAATAATGATTAAATATCAGCGACTGCCATGTTAAACCATCCCGTCCTTTGGAACTATCATTTCACCATAACAAGAGACTGCCAGGACAGAACAACAAAGATAACAGAAACAAAAACATTCCAGTAAAGCACCCGCCACGAACGATTCTGCGGAGGCGGTGGTAGTGCTGTGGTCTGGTTTACAGATGGAGCTCAGCGTGGTTAGTGGATGGACCTTTTGGTCGTTGGCAGACAGAGACTGATGCTGCGGCTCACAACTTGGACTGCAGTGGTTTCAGGTACTTGTAGTAAGACTCATGGACCTGTGTGATAATTTAAAGTAAATTTACTAAAATGTTACCTCCCCTTCAACCATATGGTAGTGTAATGGACAGGCAGGTGAAAGATGGATTGATATCTCATTCGCAGGATAAGATCTGAAACGTAGCCTTTAGGGATATCTGACATCCCACATAATGCACGCCACCTACCTCTGTCCGGTTAAGGGGCGACTTCTTTGCCCACTCAAACATGTGCTCGTAGACATTGCCATCATAGCGACCCAGGGAGGAGTTCAGCATCTCATCCCGGTAATCGAACGCGTCCACCAGGGCTACAGCGTTTGTCCTCAGCTGGGCGAGTAGCTCCTTCATCCGCTGGGAAATCTGAGACACCTGGGACATGCTCAGCAGGCCGGCCTGAACGACACGCGGCAGGAACAAGGGGAACGGTGTTTATGGAACCACACGACACAGCAATTCTGACACCATGAAGAGATACACAGTACTGGGCAATGGCAGGCAGTCAAAGGAAATGTTTCAAGGTATGTGTGTGGTAAATGTACATTTGCTCAGAAGGAAAAAAAACACAATTTAACATTAGAACATACGCAAAATAGGAAAACGATAGAAAAACTAACAAGATTCCAAGAATTCCAAAAAGTTACTGATGGTTACCTGGATGGCTCGATGGAACATTGCTTCAGTTCCCAAACCTCTCCTCAGGGGCACCTCAGCCATTTGTTTATTAAATTTCATAACCAGCTCTCATAATTAAATTAATTAACCGTTTTTAAAAGTGAATGAGGTATTGATTGGCCATACTACGTGGGGTAGTGGTCAAGTAAGGAAAAAATACATGGGTATATTGGATGGTTGCTACAAACACAGGGGTGATTTTAAGAGAGGCATTGAAGTGGTTAAGCTGGCACACTTTGACAGACATATCATGATTTTACACCAACACGAAGATAATTTAAACATTCTTTGACTGCCTAAGATTTGCACAATACTGTATATTCCCTGCAGTGGATGCTTGTCCCATCCACAGCATGCCCTCTGCTTGCAGAACCCTGGCCTTACAGAGTGCGGATTTTGGGAGAGTATCAGAGTATCCATACCAGCAGAAAGTCCCCAGTGTGTCGAACAATGCCGTCCAGGGCATAGAGCAGCGCCAGGGTGCTGAGAACGGAGTGCACCCCCACGTCAGCTACCTCCCCCAGCTTGGCCACAAACATCTTCACCACCACATAGTGGCAGTGAGCCTGGGTGGGGTGGGGGGCAAAAGCAGGGAGATGATATGAAAGTGAGACCACCTCACTTTTCCCCGGTGCCTGAAATCACTATTGTACAGGGAGCTGCTTACATCGGACGCCCTGACCAGGTCGATGGAGGTTTGGTTCCAGGCGTCCTCTTTGCTCAACCTACGCTGGAGTTGCGCCTGTAGGTTTTTGGCTGCCAGCTCCACCAGCCTGACATGTGATAATTCACATTATTTAATATTCAGCAATAGCCACCCCCCCCGTTGGGTCCATATTGAGGACATTTCCGTGAATTGGCGAGATACAGATCGAAGAAACTCTACAGCATCTACCCGAGATCTCGTTAATTTGTGAACTTTTAGTATTAGTAAACATGTATGAAACAGAGTTGAGATGCACCCAGTAGGAGCCTCTTTATTAAGTAGTAATCCTACAGCTGTAAAGTTGGGGTCACACATCAACAAGTCCCACCTTCCACTCCACCATCTCTCACCTTGCGGCCCGAAGCTTGTAGGCCTCCACCAGGCTGGTCAAGTCATTGATGTCGACCACCGTAGGCCTGGAGGACACTGGCTGGGCCTGTATCCGTTGCTGTAGCTCATTCAGGTAGGACACCATGCCGGAGACCTTCAGGCCCTTGCTGGCCTGCGTATAGCTCTTCACAAGGTACCTGCCGGGCAATTGGGGAAGAATCAGGTTAATGTGGGCCCACCTCTACAAGGACTCGAGTTCCCTAAGCAGCAACTGCCTCAGTATGAGAACTGACCTGGCGGTCTGCAGCATCATGACCGTGTTCTCGCCCTCGTAGGTGCAGGTGGGCGTGAAGGTGACGTAGATGTCGGGCAGGCTGCTGCAGCGGGAGTAACCGTGTCCGCCACAGGCCATGCGGCATACCTCGATCCCGCCGTTGGCTGCCCATGTGGTGAAGGCCTTCAGGCCCGCCGACAGGGCGTGCAGCTGGATGGATGGTGGGAGGAAGCACCATAAAAATGCTGTAGATGTTCTCCAGAGCACAGGAGAGGGGGGTGGGGAGGGTGTATACCTCAGGCAGCTCGCTGAAGTCGCCCTGATTGATGTCCCCAGTGATGCGCTGGTAAGTCTGGTTCATAAACTGGCCCAAGAAGTGGAAGGCATAGGCTGTTGCCAGCAGGGGAAACAGCTTGTGCTGCTGGGTCTGGTAGTCCAGGATCTGAGGCTCAGGCTCACTGGAGGGAGAGGGGGATCAGGAGCGGAAATGAAGACCCCATCAGAAAGAACATGGAGGTAGGCTCCTCATCCAGGACCCTTACATTAACCCCATCAGAATCAGACATATCATTCAAGCATATCATTCTGATCAGCTTACCGAAATACAAATAATGCATCTCTATCATTAATTTCAATAATTATGGTTTCCATTGTATTGTGTCGGACAACAGACCCACATGGAACATCAGTCACAAAACATGTTAAAACAGAATCAAGAACTGCTATTGGCTTGATCCAGTAAACATATAAATGTTGTGCAGGTTAAGGAGTTCCATTTCATATCATTACTTTATTGGCTCTAAATCCCATCCATCTTCTAAACTCCCAGAAAAAAGGTTGGGGGGGGGGAAAATTGTACCTCTGCCTGTCACTGGGGCTGTTCTCTCAAGGGTCTGCCAATTGTTCCCTTAGGTGTAGGTAATTGTACAAAAGTAGTACAATTTTTTACTTGCTCTGGTCATCCTTACCGCACTATAATTGCTATAATGAGTGTTTAAAATCTGACACTCTGTACAAGATGAAATTAATCCATTCCAAGCTGAGTGTAAGGATGTGCGGCTGAGCTTGCATGCCATAGGCTCATGTAGGTCGCTTCCCCACTGACCCGGCTCGCAGCTCAGACTGGTGCCGCACGGCGCTGTAGCGGATGGCAATGGTGCAGGCCTTGGATAGGGCCCGGGCCGACTCGCCCACGATCATGGAGCGGATAAACACCATGGTGCCATAGGTCAGCTTGTCGCTCGGGGGTTTCCGGTAGGTGCCGTCCGGCTCCACCTGGAGCAGACAGACCCACATGGAACATCAGTCAACAAAAGACCTCAAAGCACAACTTGGAACTGCTATTGTTTGATCCAGGCTGTACAGGTTAAAGAGTACAATTTAGTATTGTTACTTTATTGGCTTCAAAGTCTTCAATGACAAGGCGTGCTCCAGAGCACGTCTTAGCCCTGGTCACGCACCTTGGCATACTTCATCAGCATGTAGTCCCGAGGGATCCGCACATTCTCCAGCTTCAGGTAACCGTTGTCCACCTCATCAAAGCCAAATTTGGGCCCGATGTCGCCCACCACCACGCCTGGAAAGAGGGGCAGAGACTCCGCATGTCAGTCACTCAAGGAGGCAAACAGAAGAGCAGACGCGGAGAGGGCCGCAGGAAACGGACAGCGCATGGAGAGTGGCAGAGTGTGGTAGTCGAGCGGCCAATACCTGGCAGGGGCTGGTGGGTGCTCATATCGCGGATGGGCACGAGGAAAGCATGCAGGCCGTGGCAGTTCCCCTGGGTGTGCAGCTGTGCCAGGACGATGGCATGGTTGGACGTCTTGCCCACTGGATTTCAAGCAATATTAATAATATTAATGCCGACACTATGGGGGAATTCTCTTTTTGCCTACCCAATCATGCTCTCCATGGCACAGACATACATGTAGGTGAAAGCGAGCTTGGCAGTGAAGGGCAGCCACCTGCAGTGGCACCAATGGAACTGGGAGCTATGGGCCGTGCTCAAAGACCCACAGACGTTACTCTTCTGCTGAAGCTGGGCTCGAACCGGTGACCTCCCTGAACCAGACACTGCCCCAAACTGAGGGAAGCTTACAATTCCTGGTATTCCCATGCGGTCTCCCATCCAAGTATTAACCAGGCCCGACCCTGCCTAGCTTCCGAGATCGGACAAGATCGGGCGTATTCAGGGGAATATGGCCGTTTGACCAGAAGAATCAGCATAATCACTCTACCGCCCTGAGCTTCTGGAATCGGCGTGGCCCGTTTAGACAGATGTCACATGGATTGCACGTTTGGCGTAGCTACTACTATGCAAGGGAGCGGTTACTCACATCCACCTGGCCACCATTTTATGGAGGTGACTGTGGGGCTGTTGAGGACAAACTCCTGGGTGGATGGATCGTAAGTGGCTGTAGTCTCCAGCCCACGGATATGGGTACCTGGAAACGCACCCGGGAAACAAAATCAGAGTCAGTGGGACAACCGGCAAACACGTATAGCTCCAACCTCAGCACACACTAGCCACATAAATAGGGAGAGCTCCATCTGCCCACATGCAAACACTATTTTTGTTCATTTTGATATTTGTAGCATTCTGGGAAGTATTCCTGCAGGTGTTTGACAGCACGAGGAAACATGGAGAACGTGTTCATTTTTAGCTCCTTGCCTCCCGTTAAGGGTGAAAGCAGGCGACAGTGTCATGCAACGGGCAGTGGAGCGTAAACATCCAGAAAGTAACAGAAAGGAAACCTTGTGGCACCTTGCAGAAACAGAAACAAAAGTCTGCTTCTGGAAGGCCGGAGAAATTCAGCACTTTCAACTGGAGAAACTGCACGCTGCTCCCAAGCTAGAGGAGGCAAAGAAGAGATAATGCGACCGAGAGCCACCCGCTCTGTTACCGTGGCCCATCTCGGTCTGCGCATAGGTGCCGATGATCTTCAGATTCCATGCGGGCGTGAAGAAGGCATCCTGTTGCTCGGGCGTGGCCTGGTTGAGCAGTGTGGGCAGGAACATCCCCAGGTGGAGGTCCAGGGGCTCGGTGCGCCCACGCTGGACACAGCTGCATCGAGGGTGTGCGTGCAAGTGTCCGTAAGTCAGTTAGTGTGGGTGCATTAAGATTTGGGGAGATGGGAAAAAAGATGGGATTTGCATGGAAGAAAGGAAACAAAGTTTGGGGGAAACAGCCATAGGTTTAAATGAAAATGAGAAGAAAAATACAGATATAAAAAGAGCAGAATAGGCGTAAAGTGTATGAAAGTGTGCAAGTGCGGTCACCCAGAAAACAAAAAACAGTGGAAGAGAGGGAGAGATCAATTTGTCAGCAATTAACGCATGCGAGAGACTCGTGCTGATTACACAGCTCAAAAACCAAACTTAACATCCCTAGAAATGCTGGATTCAAGGGAGAGATGTATATACCATCACGGAAGCTTGTTCTCTCTCGAAATAAAGGAAAACTCCAGGCAGATTATCCACGAAGCTTCACCTTTCAGTTATTTTCATCGTAGGAAGAAAACCCTTAACTGACGAAAATGATCTGCATAAGAAACCGGAGGCTCCAGAAGTGACCCCACTCTCTATAAGTGGTTATAGGATGCATGGTAAACATTCACAACGGTTTTTGGTGTGGATAAAACTAATATTCTAAGGTATTTGGTCATTCCTTACCCGTACAAACATTGATAATAATCAGATATACACTGTTTTGCCCTGTAAGCTCGTAACAATGAAAATAGCCGGTGGACTCAAGTATTTTATTCAGGTCCACAGTAAATTGTTCTATTAGGAGTTAGGAGGGGGTATGTCATTTGCATAAAAGGAGAACATTCCAAAAGAATAAAGCTTTCCTGAACAGACGGGCTCTGATCATGCCTGAAACAATGACGTCTACACACAGACCACAAAAATGTGAGAAGCAACCAGTCTGGCTTCACCTTCTGCATTCCCAAAGAACAAAGCTATAGGCCTATTCACAGACCGAACCTGCATCAATCATCATCAATCATTAATTATTCATTTGAGAGCAAGCAGATCACAAGGCTTAATTTCCACTTGGGCCAAAGTTAATTATTTGCCAATTACTGATCTGCAAAGCAGGACCAAGTTCAAGGCTTTAGAATCAAATGTAAACAAACATGGGACCACAGTGACACGACAGAGACGGGCATTAAAAGGGGACAGAGAAGGCAGAAGAACCAGACAGGATGAAGAGATCTACTTTTTCAAGAATCCAATTCAAATTTGTTCTTTCAGCTTTTCTAGTTAGAAAACATTTCAATCTTCAAACAAGCTGCATTTTCACCCCTTCAACCCCGCAGCTTCGGTAAGAGCTATAGAATTTCAAACAGGCACTAGCATTAACGAAACAACCACAAGCAGCTAGTGTAAAAACGGATCATTTCAAGAAAAGCTGTTAGTTCTGTTAGTGAATGGTGTGCAAATGGCTGAAAAGGCCGGTCAAACACTTGCAGGAATCCAGTATCTTCCAGAATGTCAGCCCTGGTTCAACCAAGACTACAAACACCTTTATAATGACCGTGTCATCTACTGCAAATACCACTGGCAAATGGGCGTGAGGAATTCTCACAGATACAACCAGGAACACATCCAAGTGTCTGCGATTGGACTGACCGTGTCCCATTTCAGTCTGGGCATAGGTTCCCAAGACCTTGAAGGACTGTACAAGGGGAAGCCACTTCCTGCGCTGCTCTGCGTCGCACTGGGCATATATCGTGGGCAAGAACATGGTATAGTGGAGACCCAGAGCCTCATGATGCTGCCCATTCACGAGTCTATGAGCAGGACAGACACAAAGGCCATCAGGCATTTCATCAACAGGACAGCAGGTATATGGAACAGAAAGAACGGCTACCATTGTGAGCCCCACAGACTCCTCAATCAGAGGAATGCAAGAATGGGATTAAAACAACCAAATCTGTAGTTTGTTTTATTCTGCCTCAAAGAACATGTCCATGTACTGTACTGTCCTTAAAAAGGTAGTACCATTTTCTTAAAAAAGCAAATACATACTAAACCCTAAAAGGTGCAACCAGCAACCTTCCAATTCGCACAGATCCTTAGCCTGAGCCACCACTCTGCCCATAATTCCAGTAAAGAGAAATAGAAAATTGCGTTGTCTTTTATTTTGAAATTGCATTATACAATTCACATCTAAAATAATTCTAATGAAAATACACTCTGACTTGCAGAAAACTGTCGTGCACAATGTATTGGCCAAAGAGTGTTTGACAGAACAGTCATTTAGCCGTACCTGAATAGCTTACGTACTATTGAGCAAGTCATATTTATAAACCCCATGCAACAGCTCTATTACCACAAGTAAGTTAAGTGCCTGCAAGCATCACAATTACTGTAAACACTTCATAGCCAGGAAAAAAATTTAAAACACGATTGTAACAGTATAAAATATGTTTAACAATTTTATAAGAAATGATAAGGGCATGTCTTCGAGTTGTAACGGTACATGTATTTGTCATGTACCATTCAGTACGTTTCAGTTTGGTACACACAATGTGGTACCTAAATTCACAAGTAGATGGGCAACACGGAAAACTAATGCTAATCATGACCGTGATGGTTACGGCTCATGCTGGTTAGTCAGTCATAAGTGGCCAATTGCCTGCCCATAAAATAACCTGGATATATTGCTGAAAACACATCCAACACCCTAAGGCATTTGAGATGAGATCATCAGAGTGTGTGAACGACTGGAGCAAGACAGAAATTGCCTCTGCATGTTAGTCTCCCTGTGGCATTTCAGGTGTTTTTGCCAAGAAATTCATACTGGGCTACAAAAAATAATTTGCTATAGATATGCAATATACTCTGTAGTAAAGAATACAGGATTTAGTTCATGATGATTGTTATAATGCTACATTTTTAAATATGTTGCAAATATTTTTACAATGTGCAACTTTACAGGTTATTTACAAGTCTAAGTCACGTCTGAAGTCAATATCTAAGGCTAAGTCAAGTCTTTTTATATAAAGCAAGTCTCTGGTCATAAAAACTGAGACTTATCACTCAAGTTTCCCACCTCTGATGAACAAACTCATCTTAAAATATCTTGAAATGTAGTTCTTGCATACAGAGGTGTGCTAAGTGTTGCACCAAAGGTTCATGACCTACAAGCTTCAAAATGACTGAACATTTTTACAGTAAAAGGAGTACAGCAAGTCTCCAGCATGGCCTTTGCGCTACTGCACTTACTGCCACTGGCACCTAGAGACCTTTGTCACTGTACCTTGGCAGGGTATTGTGGTCAAACAGATATGCAAATTAACTAAATACAGACGCTCCCCGAGTTACGACGGTCCGTTTTACGATATTTCAACTTTACGATGGATATTACAATTCCTTTCTGTTTGTTACTTTCAGTACATTATTCATTAAATTGCATGACATACGTAATTATTTAATATAAAATAGGCTTTGTGCTCATAATTTTGCCCAACTGTAGGCTACTGTAATCATGTTTAAGGTAGGCTATAGGCTAGGCTATGACATTTGTTAAATGCATTTATTAAAATGCAGTCTTACAATAGCCATCGTAACCCAAGGAGCGTCTGTATTCGAAAGACATTTCCATCCATCCTCCAGTTGCATATGCTGGCAGAGTGACATGGACCTGGAGTCTGTCCCAGGTAGCACAGTGCAACAAGGCAGGGGACACCCTGGACAGGATGCCAGTCCTTCACAGGACACAAGGCAGGGGACACCCTGGACAGGATGCCAGTCCTTCACAGGACACAAAATCATACTCTGTTTTAATTACTACCGAGATGCCAGTTGCCCTAACTGCTGGTTTTTGAACTGTGGAAAGAAACCAGGGTACGGAACAGAAACCCACACAACATAGAAAACGCGAACTTCAGACACAGAGCACAGGTGGGACTCAGACCCACACCCTGCAGGTGTGCAAGGACACTGCTACCTTCCCCTGCACAGCAGGGCTTCTCATAGCAGGTAACCATTAAAATGGATGACAATCAATATGGTTGACTGGCCATGAGTACCCTACGTTAGATCCCGTTCACTTCAAAACAAACCTCAGCTAAATAAATGCAGATTTTTCACTTTGTTTGTACTCTCAGAATACATCACACCCCAGTAACTTATATGTTGGAGTAAATTACACTACAAATGTGAAACTCCACATGCAACAAGAGAGGCAATCTACCCACTTGTTAACTACAGTTAGAAGTCCTCAAATCTATGTGCAAAAAATATATATACACACTCAACTTAAGTGAGTGTTGATTCCAATTATACATTCATAAAAACATTTCTACATTCGTATTCTGGTTAGGCAGATATAATATGGAGCTGCAGCCTTTTGCAAGTATAAATCACTTATGGTTTACATTCAGTAAATGGTTATCAAAAATGTTATCCTCACATTTGTAAAGGTTTACATTTATTCCCCAAGCAATTTAGGCTCCCATGAGTTGCTGACTAGTAAGATAGCAACAGCTCCACAGTGCCTGACATATTCTGACCTCAAGTTCCAAAGCTTGTGTCAACATACACAATTATACTCAGCACATTGTGCAGCGAAATGCATGGTGGCCTAACCCCAGATTGTGAAATAAAAGGAGATAAGGTTTAAGAGACAGGACATGAAATTACACACAAAATAAAAATCAAAAATATCAATGGTGTACGAAGCTGGCATTCAGTGGAAGTAGAGAGAGTCCAGGAAAAATGTGCATGTTCCTTTAATTATCCAAACTGCAAGCGGAATACTGTTGTATATTATCTGAAATAATATATTGTGTTTGTGTGTATGTGTAGATAGATAGATAGATAGAGCTTTCACATTTAAATATAACAAATCAGATAACTGACTTGTTTGTGAGACAGGTGAAGGTGGTTTCTGAGGTCTAGCATACCTCTTGTAGGAGTATATCTCCTCGGGATCGGAGATGCCGTACTCCCGCATCTTCAGGATCATCTGGGCGCTATTCTTCACCGCCGCATCGTACCGGTCGCTGCGGGACATGAAGTTGAGGTCTTCATGCTGGAAGTCGGGGTCATTGATAACCAGAGTCTCTACGGAGAGATGGTCACCGGGGGCACACTTCGTCAGTCAATTTCAATGCATTTCAGTTTTTACAACGAGCAGCAACAGATGATAGCTGAATGAATTATAGACTATGCGAGCTTATACTATACATTCAGAATAATAATAGTAATAGTAAATAAAAAAGACCGAATGACGTGCATTTACAGCTTGGGATTTTTAAATGTACAACGTCGTTTGTAGTTATTAAAGCGCTATGGCAGTATTAGGCATATAGTCTGAACTGCTACAGAAATTAGCTACCCGGCTAGGTGGCATTTCAAGCGCCGGCCTATTGTCAACAATTATATAAAGATTTTTCCATACAGAAATACTGCACACTTTAAAAGTTGCGAACAAGAAACACGTTAACCAAATCAGATATCATAAACAACTCTCCAGTCAACAAACGTATATGATTACACATGGTTACATTTCTGATAAGGAAACCAACGGTGCCGAAAGTACACCAACCGAGAACAAACAACAGAAATATTTTGTGGGTTTATTTTAATCCGCAGACTTCGCGCAGTGAGCCCAAGCGGCACGGACGGACCGATTTCTCGTCTCCTTTTCGTCTTCTCCGGGCTGCCATCCAGGATGTGAGTCAGCGCGTCCGTGCTGAAGGTGGCATTCTCCCGTTCTTTGCGGATGTCGGGGTTCATGGCGGCGACGGGGTCGTCTTCAGCTAAGATTGCACTTGCAATTGTAGGATTTTATATAGGAGCCGTTATGTAACACTACACGGTCCGGCCTAGGACATTAAACCTGCGGCACTAGCTGCGGGGCCGTCCTATTCTCGCTTCCTGCCTGCTGTCATGACTGGGCGGGGATGGAGGCTGGACAGGATCTAACGTAGGGTACTCATAGCCATTCACGGTGTGCGGGGTACGGCGCTTGGTTTATGTTTGCGGCGATGGATGGCCGTAGTGATAAACGCGATCGGTTTCGTTTTATGGAGTAATATATTAAGAAGTTCGTTTGTTTCCACAAAAGCTGTCCGCAAATCGGATCTGCATTTCCGAGACCAGCGACAAGTATGTAGCCTATCGATTGCATGAACTGTTACTGCACTCAGTTCAGGCAAAACGTGCCATGTTCTTGGGTTTTGTATAAATATTAAGAAACCCGTGAACTTGAAATAAATTACATTAATACTGTTACCTTATATTCTAAACAATCTAGTTTTGTAACTCGAAATGTGTATCTCATTCCAACTAGCCTACAAGTTAAGTATCGGATTAGCTCCGTGCATGGGCGTCGTTAGGTACGATCATAGTATTTTAAGTCGAGCCCCGAGTATTTTAGCCGCGGTGCCAATCTTCCTTCAGAAAAACAAAAGTCAAGCGCCAGGTAATCTTGACTTTGTCCCTGATGTTTTCAATAGCTAGAAACTCCCCTGGCTCCGTGTAGACATTAAATTCACGCGAAAAGACCGTTTGAATGGAGAATAACACAAACTCCACAATGATGAAGTTCATATAGCGCTTTCTCGTGTGCAGGGAAATGCTCCCGGAGCCTGGCGTCTTCCACTTTCCCTGGGAAATCAGTTCGGTTCAAGAAGGAGCTGCAGTGAGAACTTATGGCAGGTTAACAGACTTAATAACTTCTATTACAAACGCTAAGCACTTTGCTTGTAATGTGTACCTGTGAACAGTTTTTTTCTTTAGAGTAATAACTTAAGCATATTCATTGTGTGCAGCAGCCTGCTGGAGATTTTGTGCGCCATGAAAGCATATGACATTGGGCCCCCAACCTTGGGTATGATGTTAAACTGCATCCAGCCCTGCAAGAGGCCCAACAACTTGCGGGGAAAAAAATTGGGAGTTTGATTGATTGATTGATTGATTGATTGATTGATTCCCTTTATTGCTATTGCAATTCACCATGTCACTAGTCACAAGT
>JAABNX020000106.1:10131906-10155503 GCA_015163995.2 Mormyrus lacerda | reverse complement strand
TGTAGGAACAGAAAAAAAGAACACCTCAGCAATATAAGCACATAGTCACCACATTTTACAACATTTCAGTCGAGACTGCAATGAGTTGATAGTGGGACTGGCCTTCCAGCTACCATTTAAAAAAAAAAAAAAAAAAAAAAAAAAAACCTCACACAGCTCGTTGAATCAGTCTGGACTCCTTCCTGCTGTTCGCGGGAGTAGTTCTGCCACTGCTGCCCACAGGAAGGCTGGATGCATCATGAATGTGATAGGGGAAAGCTTTCGGGAGTCCCTTTTCTGGAGGAGTTAAAACCGCTGGAGAGACAAAGGGGTCAGGCCTGTTGGGGATTGGAACTGGCATGGTGCTGATGTGTCACTTGCTGCAAGGATGGAGGGAATAACTAAGCTTGATGGATGATTAATGGATTGATTAATGGACGGATGGGTGGATGGAGGGAGGGGGGTTGCCAACTGGGATCCCAAGGTGTTTCGTCGTGCGGTGGGCTTGACAACGTACTGTACCGGTGCATGTTCCCCACCTGACCTGACCCCAAACCAATCCAATCCAATTAAATTTTGTCTTAAATTTTTTAAGGCAGTTACAATTAATTGTCCTACCTACCCCCCACACGACTTGCAGCACTTTCTCTGCCATTCTTTACATGTTACTGTTTGTCGCATATTATCAATTCTTATTGATTGTATATGTCTGAATGTCTTTTTCATCCAACCACTATGTTCTGTATGTTTTACTACTCCTTGTCTACTTTGTAATCTTCACAGATTGCTGTCCTACCAGCCTGAAGTTTCTGAAGCTGTCCTGTCCTCACAGCACTTATCAGTCCAATATGACATCACTGTCCACACAGCCTTTGTGGAACCTTTCCTGCCCTTACTACACTCCCATTACATAGTGTTGGGGGATGTTGAGAGGACAGAGGGTAAGGCTGCTACTTCACTCTTGTTTTTTCCTTGGGGAAAAAAAGACATTATCAAAATGTAAAGCATATTTTTTGTATCGTGTAACTGTTGTGCATTTTTGTGTCAGGGGATGGCGTGATGGTGCTTGCACGTGTGCTAAACTGCGTGGATGGTATAAACCTCGCCCTGCTACAGCAGGCCATCATGCAGCAGAGGCGCTACCTTCAGGAGAGAGATGGTGAAGCTCCTGCACAGTGACGATCCTCAGTGGGTGGTTTCCTCTATAAGCGAAAGGTGACTTGGAGCCAGTTTTCACTGGAGAAGCATAAAGACAATGAAAAGGTTCTTATAGTATTAAAGTAATAATAATATGGTTGCCGATTTTGGGTGTAAAATATTTTTTATTTTAATGAGTTTCTTTGGATGATGAATGTCCTAATTTTTTTATTGATAATTAAGTTTCTTTCTCACTGTCTTGAAAACTGGTTTGAAGGTATAACTCAGTTATTTAATTGATTTTGAGTGGACTTCCATGAATGAAACTTGCTGTATATTACTTGTACAACCGCATTGTCATCATGAATAAAAGATTTTGTCTTATCTTCATAATGTGACAATTTAAAATTTAAAATATTTTCATTTGTCAGGATGGGATTTCTGCAGTGTTGTAAGGTAGCATGTTATCGTTATTCATCCTGTAGGTTTGAAATTGGCAGAGTGTGATAGTGTGTTTGAGGGAAAAAAAGGATAAATTGAACCAAATTTTATACAGAAGTAAACATACACCAAAATAGAACACGTTAGCCATTTAAAGTTTTATTAAGGGTTATTTCTGGATACAGTATCGAACAAGTTCCAAAATAAATGAAATATAGTAATTGATCTACACTTCAAGATACCAGCAAAGCTTGATAAATGGGAAAAAAATGTCTTTGCCCCTTAACCCAAATGTTGAATTGCAAAATGTTTTAGATAAGATCACACAATCATATATGATTTGTCACAAATACAAATGCAGTCTCATGCCATTTAAATAAGAAGCATGATACAAGATCATCCCATAAACAAGTAAACATACGAACAGCAGTAAGATCTACCTAAAATGAGCAAACGGGTATGGTTTCCTGAGACAGGTATATATTGTTTTGTTTTTCTGCCCAGTCTTTTGTGTTGTGCTGCATACGTAACAGCAATTCTCTGGAGATCTGTCATTCTCTTTTTTTTTTTTGGTCTGCCAGTTGACAAGTCTAAAAGGCTCGATGACTTTTGTATGAGGGGATGAACATGGATTCATTAGCACTGCCTCTGTTAGCGGGCGGAGGTGTGGCACTCGTAAGCGGATTACTGGAGGCCTTTGTCTTTTTGTCTCCAGCAACTAGAAGAGCAAATTCTGAAATGGACAGCTTGTTCGTCTTGTACTGCTCCAAGTCAGATGGAGTGATTCTGCCATCATCTAGGGCTTTTTGGATAGAATACTGCTTGCCACTCTTGCGGTCCCGGAGGACTGAGGTCTCTCCATTAGGCCCCTTGGAAGTCATCTCTTCCCAGTCACACTCCAGCTCCTCCAAATGGAGGTACTGATTACGGTCAATCAGCCCTTGTATGTAAGCATCATATGGCGACATATCTTTTCCTGTTTCTGGGTCTAAAATAGTGATTTTTGTGGAAACATTGGTCTCGCTCGTTTGTTTAGTATCTTCCTTCTTCAGGTTGTTCAGAAGCTCTCTCATGGTAAACTCTCTTTTGTGTATCTTGTCTTTCTCATCCAGTATTTCCCTCTCCAGTCGCTGAACATCTGATTCCATCTTCATGCTCTTTTGCCTACTCATCAAGTTCCTCTCACTCAACAGCTTCGACTGCTGCTGGAAGGATACTTGAGTGTCCTGCTTCTCAGACTCCATGGTCTTCAGCTCCTTCAGGAGGTTCTCCTTCTCTCTCAGCAAGGAATCCCTCTGCTGAATGTAGTTGTTTCCTTCCCAGGAAGTATTATCATGTGTCGCCAGAAGTCTGTTCAATTTGTCCCTGGTCCGTTGCATTTCCGTTTCCAGTTCTAGCCTAACATGTCTTTCCTGAGACACCTGATCTCTGAGACGGGCCCTCTCAGACTCTACAGCCTGGTCCTTTTCTACTCGAATCACCTCTTTGTAGACGGTTCTTTCCATAGATTTTTCTTTTATCAGGATATCCAGTCTATGGGTGAGGCTTCTGATGTCCCGATTCAAGAACTGTATGGTATTTCCCTCTCTCTCCAGGTCTGCACGTAAGCTAGCTGTCATCTTTTCCAGTTTAGGATCTCTTTCAACCTTCAGGACTTCCTCCATAATAATTTTCTCTTCAATTGGTGGAGGAGCATTTTCAAGCTCATAGATTCTGGTTTTAATTTGTCTTAGTTCCATCTCTGCCTGGATCCTCTTTTGGATTTCATCTGAATCCCGCAGAATTCTCTCCTTTTCTAGGATCAGTGTTCTCAGCTGTTGCAATTCCAATTCCATCCTTCGACGAGCCTTCATCTCATCATCCAGATCTCTATTTAGGTTGTCATGCTCCAATATCTGCCTGGAGTCCTTTTCCAAACGCACCACTTCTTGCACCACTACTACCTCCTCTGGCTTCTGCCTCTCCAGCAGGATGTATCTGTTTGCTAAATCAAAGACCATTTCCTCAGTGGTACGTCGACGTTGTGTTTCATCACGCAGCTCCTTTCTGAGTCTTTCAACTTCTTTTTCCAAAAGTGGGTCTTTTTCATACTTAACAACCTCCTTTGTCACAAGCTTTGTTTCTACCTTAGATTTTTCCACTTTCAGTTCATCTCTCTCTTTTTGCAGGCGAAGTAGTTGGTCTTGAATGGTATTGTAGGAGCTCTGGAAGCGTGATACTTGTTCATTGAGCCTTTGTAGTTCCTTCATTATTTCAGGACTTTTTTCCTCTTTAACCACTTCATGGAGTACTTCCTTGAGCTCCACTTTTGGCTTCTGTGCACGCAGTGATGACAAGCTAGTTCTAACTACTTCAATATCCTTCTCCAGATCTCCACGACGTCTGTTTGAGTCCTGTATTTCTTTTCTCAGCCTCACAAGCTCTACTTCGGTCTGAGGGTCTACTCTGTAGATCTCGTTGATTATTTCTTTGATTTCCACATTTTGTTTCAGCCTGTCAACTTGCAAGTATCGGTCCTGAAGTTCTTTGACTGCCCTCATCATATTATCGTTTTCGGTTTTCTGATCCTCCAGCAAAGTTCGGACCTTCTTGGCCTCCTCGATTAGTTGGGGGTCTTGTTCCACTTTCTTCACCTCTTTAGTGATAATCTTGGGTTGCACAGTTGGGATAATCCTTTCCAATGTGTTGATCTGACTCCTGGTTTGGAATATCTCATCATTCAGAGACTTGCACTTTTGACCTTCATCTGCAATCTGAAGCTCAAAGTTCTTTACAGCTTTCAGCATCTCTGGATCCCTTTCCAGTTTTACTACTTCTTTTTTCACTACCTTCTCCTTTATGGTTGGTGGCCTTTGCTGGAGAAAGTTGACCTCAGTTTTCATCTGAACTGTTTCAGTCTCTCTGGTACGAAGCTCATCTCTCAATCTGCGTATCTCCTCTTTGAGTTTATTGGCTTCCACATCAAGCTGTGGGTCTCGCTCAATCTCTGTTACCTCCTTAGTTGCCAGCTTGGGCTTCACATTCTTAATTTCATGCTCAATGGTGACAATTTTCTTATTGATTAACTCAATCTCTGATTGGGTAGCAGAGCGTTTAAGGGCCTCTTGATGGATCGTATCTCTCAGGACCACCAGATCATTCTCAAGTTTTGGATCACGGTAGTACTGGAGTACTTCTTTTTCCTGGACCCGCTCTACCCCTTTGCGACTCTTCAGTGACATCACCCGGGTTTTGTAAGTGTCCAAGCTAGTCTCTACATGGGTTCTCCTGGCAATCTCATCTTCCAGTTCCTTCTTCAGATTAGCAACCTCATCCTGGCTCTTCTGTAAGCTCTGCTGTTGCAGTTGCTGTTTCACCACCACTTCATTTGCCATCTCTGCTTTCTACTCAGGAGAGAAGGAATCAGGTTTTAAATGCTGAGGCTGCCCCACCCCCCCAAACTTTTCTGTGTCTATATTTATTTTTCTAGTAATAACTTCATGCTGTACAAATATTGAGTTTGATTTATGATGAGTTTATCGGCATTTCCATTGAATCGCACCAAAAGACAATAGATCCTTCTCATCAATAAAAGAACAATCTCCCCGTCTTTGTTTTACCTGAGCAGTGACGTTTTTGGCAAGACCTATCTGGTTGAGTAACGCGTCATTCTTTGCAGATGCTTCAGCATAACGGTTTACCAGGTCCTTCTCCTGTTACACAGAAACACATTACATTCTGTCAGGTCCTAATCAACTCTGAAAATATAGGCAGCCTGATTTGGAACTGCTGTTCATATAACTTCAAACTGCTTATCTCAGACTACATAGACTATTGCAGGCAGCGTAAGCAGGGGTGAACCCTGGACACCAAAACGCAATGCTACCCAGTGAGCCACCATACAGCAATAGTGTACATCTAAAGTAGACAGCAGTTCACCTACCTGCATCTTCACAGAGTCAGCCATTGTAGAAGACTGCAGACGTTTGGCAGCTGGGACTACTGCCTCATCAAGTGTACTTCTATATTTGTTAGAGTTGGCCTCATAAGCCTAATAAAATAAAAACCACAGGTATACAATAATTGGTAACATTTTAACTGCACCTTCATAATATATTCATTCTACAGTCATAGAACATTCATAAGCAGCATGTAAGTATAGCATCCTAACATACCTTAACAACTTTAATATACATGAATAACAAACATTATACAAATATATTGTCATGCAATATTTGTTAGTAATGTATATTAAAGCTCTCGAGGTTTGGTAGGATTTTAAGGTATACTTATATGCTGCTTATGAATGTTCTATGAATGCGTTATGAAGGTGCTGTTAATGCAAAAAATTACCTAGTGTTTTGGGGTAACTGAATGATGGTCTGAATAGCTAAAATGTTACATGTGGTGTTTTACCTAGGTGATACATGCATTTGTATTCGTTTAAAACGATACACATTAAGAGAAGACATCGGTTTAGCTGAAGTAACTAGGTCTTTTGGGGAAAATCAATGGTCTGTCTTACATTGAGAACACCCTGTAGTTCCTGGGACTGGTCAAGCATGTGGTCAATGTCATCCCCTTTTCTCCTGATGTCGTCCACAACTCTCTACAACAAAACATTTCAGGCCATTAAAGGAAAGACCATTATCTTTAGCCAAGTAAAGGACATGTGGCGATTTTTTGAGATTCCCAAATAAGCTATGGAAACACTGTTTTGATTAAATTAAGTAGTTTAATTTTCTACATTTTGAAACCTTTAGGGGACATTCCTCTTCAGATATAAATGGTGCATTTAGTGTTTCAGTGAAAGACTTCGTATTAATTACATTCATTAATCACAAGTGGATGTCATAGGATGCCTAGTATGGAAACATGAGAACCTACAGAAACAGACCTTTTGAGAATTCTGCTTGTTGTTGACCTGGGTTAATGTGTCATTAGGGTTCACTGTGTTGTTAGGCAGGTTGCTGAGGAAGGTATCCAGCGACTGGGCAGCACTGTCAAAAGTGTGGTACTTGTTGCTGGCCTCTTGTAACAGACGTTCTCTGAATTAAGACGTAGAATAATGAAATCAACAAACGCACAAGAGTCAAATACAAGCGCAGATGTGTTTGGGAGAAGTTCGGGATTGACACTTATGTATTAAACATAGCTTGTGTGAGCATCGCTGCAGCTTCAGAGGATCAAACTTCTTGGCAGCTTGTCACTCTTACCTCTCCTGTAGCTGGTTGTTGACATTGGTGTAGCGATTCCTGAGGTTGTTTACTCGACCTTCCTGCCTGCGGATATCGGGGCAGTACTCCTGGTAGCTCTTCTGCAGCGTGCTACACAGCTGCTCAGTGGTCTCCAGATCCTGACTGAGCTTCTTCATCTCATCCTGTTTGCTGGCCACATCCTTACGCAGCCTCTGTAGGGACAATATATTTCAGAACGGAGGACTGAATTTACTGTATATCTTCACTGGATTCATCCAAGCTAGGTTCATTACGCTTTTTGACACAGTATACAATAACAGCATTGGTTAATACACAGTTGATAGAAATAATGACTGAGTGTGTTCTACCCACCTGAATTTCTCGATTGCGTGTCTCAATGGCATTGGGTACATCTGGGATGAATTGATCATTAGCTAATTCCTTCTCGAACCCAGAAACGATGCCCTCCACTTTCTGTAACTGATTCTCCAGGTTAAGAGAAGCATTGACCCTATTAACGACCAAAACAGAAGATTAGTGATATACTGTACACACTTGGGCCAGTCTCAGAGAGAAAGTCTATATGTTAATGTATGCTAACGTATATATGCATTTGTCATGTCAGCATGTGAGTGCAACAGTGCCTTTACTTTTTGGTGTAGAGATCTGAAAGGCCAGCTAGGTCTTCCTGCTTGTTCTTGGCAGAGTTCAGTTTGAGGGGCAGAGTGGAAGATATGGGGCTGCTGGCCCTCTGGGACAACAGTGGTTCTGCCTCGCGCTGGATGGCAGCCCTCTCCTGCTGCAGCTGCTTCTGAACATTGGCTGCTTTCTGCAAACCATCAGTTCATCAGTAACCATGATGATTTTCTGACGATACCAGTGTTGGACTCACAGAATCAGAGCTTAATGCTAGTGTCGGGTTTGGACCAGATATGACCCATGGGCTGGCTTTTACTCAAGTCTGCTGTAAACAATAGTCGATTTTAATCCAAGAAATTAACCACGACCAGAAGTAATTTTTTCAATAGTCAGTGTTTTCAGTCATTAAAATTGCCCTACAGAATAGAAGATTCCTTCACCTCCTGCTCCTTCATTCGGTTGGTGAGGTCCCCTATTGGGTCACGCCGTTCTGTGGGTACTCTCAGGCGGTTTTGGACGTCCTGTTTGGCCTGAACAGTATCGCTCTCCAGTTTGTCTAAGCGCTTGGCCAGTTCTTGCGCCTTGGGGTTTTCTAGACTGCTGGACACATTGCCTAAGGAACCAGCATGATATAACATGAGTACTGCTCTCAGAAGTATAGTAGTATTGCTGTCAGATATATAGTTAGAACATTGTTGCTCTTTAAATATAGCATATTACCAAATTACTGAGAGGAGTTTTCACACAAACGCAGTGTTTGATATTGCTCAGGTCCTACTCACTAGATTTCTGTGCCTGTACAACCTCTGTGGCAGCGTTCTTCAGTTGAACCTGCATTGCTGCTCTCCTCTTCTTCAAGTTTTCCAGCTCTGTACTTAGTCTGTTCCCAGAGACACACAAAGTTTATGCTTGTAAAGTATCCAGAAAGGACATGTTACTTCTGTCCTATATGCTTGTGCTACACGTTATTAAATGTATTATAATATGCTTATAGCAGGTTTTTACCTTCCTGTGGCAGGTTGCACATCCAATCAAACTATGGTTTAACACATGTGTGTTAAACTTTCAGTTAAAGAACAACGATGGTAGATTCCCTACCTGTTAACTTTGTCGATGGATTCCTGGTCAGGTGGAGGCACCAAGAAACAAGCTCCTGGTATGGTTTTGGTCACACCATTGCTAGCCTGAACATCCCAGTTCAGATTGTCTGAGTTGGACCTCAATGTCATTTTGTCCCCTCTAGTCACTGAGGCCTAAAAAAGTGAACATTTTGCCACACTTCAGCTGTGTAATTAGTCGGTAATGGTCTCATGGACAGATAATGAATTAAGCAATTAAAATCAAACTGTCTTGAGATAAAACACAGATAGTATTAAGCAATATTTCACAACAATGCACCCTTATGGGTCGTATAAGCTTTTTTTTTTTCCACAGGCACTCTATTGGACACCCATGTTTCACTGTACCCCTGCTCAGCCCAGGGCTCCATACCTTGTCAGTGCTCCAGTCACACAGGGACTCGACAACAACGGGGCTTTTGGACTTTGTGCGGCGCAGCTTCAGGGGGGCCACGCTGGCGCTGCGCGTCTTTAAGTCGGCCAGGAGCAGCTCGCTTCGTTGCACCGTGCTCTCGTCTCCCTGTCAAAAACAGGGAGAGCAGGTTATGGGGTGGAGGATATCAAGTTATGCTTCAGTGCGGGAGCTACTACACTGTCCTTCAGGTATGCCCGAAGAAAACTCTAAGTCACTTTGGGCAGAAGCATCAGCTGTACATCATTTTATTATTATTATTACTACGGAGGAATAATGGTAACAGATTAAAGAAAAAATAAGTTAATTCCTATAAGTAAAGAAAGTATATGTAAAATATTACAATATTAACATGTCATAATGTAAAATATACGAATGTATTACTCACCTCAAGCTGGAGCAGAGTCTCAGTGGTGGTTTTGTTGTTCAGGGCTTTGGGGTCCAGATTGGCATTGAGTTTTGTGATGGAGTCATTGAGCGTGTCCACGTCCAGCTGGTACTGCACAGCGCAAACAAAGTAACAAGCAGTCAGCAGCTGCACAAAAGAGTGCCGACGGTTGTTTCCTGACATGCTGATTGCAGACAGAGCTATGGCTCTGTATGCATTACGGTTCACCGGTCCACGCGTTTTCAGGGGGTCACAAAGACCCCAATGCTACTGCTGGATACCTTCTTGTAGTCCTCCACGTTGGTCAAGTGTGCTTCCTGACAGATGCAGAGATTCAGGAAGATCTGCCACTCGTTCCTCACTGCATCTCTGTGGTTCTGAAACACACACAACACACATACACATGATTGGAGGTGGTAGGGAATGTATGCATAAAGGTATGACCTATAACACCCCAAAACGGATTTTGTAGTTTACCAAAGCAAAATAATAGTCTGGAATGAAACTGGAATTCGGGAGAACCTAGAATCCCTTGTCTTCAGTTTTCTGGAGACTTCTTGCAACAGCTCATTCGACACAAAGTCAAACCAGTGGTACCCAAGGATTCTCCAAAGAGACACAGTACCGAATGAGTCCAGTCTTCGTCTCAGTACAGGTAGCACCCGGACTCTAAAGACTTGGACCTTCATCCTCTTGCAAAGATATCAGGAACGGCACACATCCCTTTCCAGCGACCTCATGACCCTCCATGCTCTCCCAATCTGTCTGCCGACTTCATAAGAAGAGTCACCAGAGACATGAATGTCGCTGCCGAGGAAAGTGAATCTCTTGATGAGGTTGATATTCTCCCCGCAGACAGACACACTACTGATGACTGTGCCCAAGAAGTCATTAAAAGCCTGGATCTTGGTTTTTATTCAGGACACCCGCGATCCCAGACACTCAGACTCCTAGTTCAGTCTTTCGAGAGCCCCGATCAGAGCATCTATTGATTCTGCTAAGATCACAGCATCATCGGCAAGTCAAGATCATTAAATCTTTCTTCACTAACGGACGTCCCACACCTGCTGGAGCCCATGACCCTGCCCAACACCCAGTCCATACGTGAATATTGAACAACATACAAGCATTGAATAGAGTAGAAGCAAGAACACACCCCTGGCAAACCCCAACTGGAAAGAGCACACAGATTCTCCCTCCACTCTGCACAGCACTCACAGCACCAGTGTATAGGCTGGCCAGGATGTCCAGCAACTTTGGGGGGATCCCACAAAGTCTCCAGAGGACAACTCGATCAACTGAGTCGAAAATTGATAAAGACTGCAAAGAACCTCTGCCAATATTCACGCTTGCGCTTGATGAGAACCCTCAGTGCAAGGATACGGTCGATGGTAGACTTCCTAGGTGTAAAACTAGACTGATCCGGTCGCTGACAAACAAGCATGTGATCACAGATTTTGTTAAGGATGACCCTAGCAAGGACCTTACCCAGCACTGAAAGCAATGTTATTTCCCTGTAGTTGCCTCAATCACCCTTCCCTTTCCAGATAGGGACTACAGGTCCTGTTTTCTAGTCAGTTGGGATGATGCCTGATTCTCAAATGGAAGCAAAGATTGTCTGCAATCCCAGGAGAACAGCCTTACTGCCAGATACACAGATCTCTGCGGCCTTCCCTATCCTCAGCTGATTCACCACCCATGCAATCTCAGTGAGATTGGGTGATTCACAGCAGTTCTTCACACAAATTGCATGCAAATTCATTGGAATCAGCTTGATCTCAGAGTCTGGCTAAGTCCAGCCTCGTTCTCCTAGTAGGTGGTAGCCTACTGGATCTAAGCTGATCTACACTGAGACAACAGATAAGACACACAAGTAGTGCCACTGAAAGGGGTGACATCAGACATTGGAAGGAGCCGACCTGCTTCAGCAACAGCTACTCCCTGAGTATGGCAGCCATCAGACTGACCAGACCAAAAGTAGGTACAGTATAGCCATCTACAGAGATCTGACCACTCCCCAGTCTGCATACCTCAGAGAGTGTTGCCACCAAAACACAGAGTTTACAAAGGTCCCCCGACAGCAGAGGAAGATGGTCATCTTGCCGGGGAGACAAGATGTTCTACACGCCCATCCAGATGGGTCGCCTCAAATTGGGACCCAAGTGCCGCCATGTAGCAGGCGACACCTCAGCACCACACCAGCCCTGATCCCCAACAGGCCTGACCCTATTAGCTCTCCGACAGTTTCGAATCCCCCAGGGATGAAGGTCCCGAGGGCTTTCCTCCATCCCCTTCACGGTGCCTGTAGCCTTCCTGTGGGCGGCTGCAGCAGAGCTACTCCCACGGAGAGCAGAAGAGTATCATGCTTGTTTGTATCAGCTGAATGCAATTTAACATCATACCCAAGACAGAGCACACTCTCCGTCAGGGGATCGAACCCCGGTGGGGATACTCACCACTATACTAACCAGGAGACAGGTGAAATATACACACCTCGATAATAGAGCCAGCAGGATGTTTCAGCTCTATGAGGCGATCTCCATCATCCTGAAGCTTATTCACATCACTTTCATGGGCCAAAAGACTGTTATTCTTGAAAATCTAGTCAAGAGAAAGTAAAAGCATGGATAAAGGCTAGTGGACTCCTAAAACAAGACTTTCTGTTTATATTATTGTTCCCTGTCAGGGCTACCAATGACTATAAATGTATGTACATTTCTGTGAAATGCATTTACAGAGCTATCTCAATCAGTCCTTGCATTCCAGTCTTATACCTTTTCTGATTTCTGCATTTTCAGCAATTATATTTGCTGCACCGTACTTTGTCTCTCATGCCTCTAGTGGGCCGCGCACTGCCTTCTCACCTCATACTGTCTGCGGACGTGCGTGGGGTCCACCATCTGGTCGCTCCAGTCCTGCTCCAGGATCTTCTTCTGCTCATCGTTCAGGTAGGCCAGCTCCTTGTTGCAGCTCTGCATGTAGTCATACAGGCTGCTCAGGTACGTCCGCCGCCACTTTGAGTTATCCTGCACAACAGGGGAGGTTGTTACCATGAGAAAGAGACCCACGCTGTGCTGTGAGACACTGCCATGACCTGGGAGCACAAAGAATGCACATCAGAAACACAGCTATACCTACAAAGAAAGCCTAACCGTATTTCTCATGAACCTGCAACTGTCAAGATTTCATCTAAATCTACATTTAGGAGATGCTTTTATCCAGCAAGTGAGGGTTATGGCCTTGTTCCGAAACCTAGCAGTGATTGTGATGATCCTGGGATTTGAACCAGCAACCTTCTGATCACAGACATAGTGTCCTAACACTCCCAGCTTCAGGAATATTACTCACCAAGAGATTATTGTACTGTTTCTTAATGGCAGCTATATCCTGAAAGAGCAAACATATAAAACATGGTTATTAGTATACCAGTGTTTGTCAGCGCTTCAGGTTACACTCAACTTAGGTACTATCAGTAGGGTGATGCAGGAAATAGGTAACAGAGATTGTTTTTATACAGTGGAGTGCTGAGCAATCTGGAAACAGCTTGCAAATGTGAGGCGAACATTTGGACCCACAAGGACGAGCCATATAAACAGTGAAACAAATCCAGGATGACAAATGTGGTGAACATTTGAATTTTTCCCATGTGACACAATCTGTACCGAAGAGTTGGCGGTGCCAGCGTTTATCTGCGAGCCGTAGGCCTCGATCTCCTTGTGCAGGATGTTGTGGGCAGCAATCTGCTTCTCCAGGTCTGACACCGTCGGGCCGTATTCCTCTGCATTAACCTGCCGCTGGATCACATGACATGGGCTTGATAAGACTCCCTGTGACTCCATGCTGTTTCTTTTTTCATTCAGACTTTCATTCAGACCCAGTGTGCTGGAAGTTCTTATTCGATCAAAGGATTTCAACATATATGCAAGGTAGAGAATTATATGGAGAAGGTTACACTGCAGATTTACCTGTTTTTGATTGAGCACCAGAGGCCAGTCGATTCTGGGTAATACATCAACATCTTTTGCTGATTCATAAACTTCCCGGTAAAGGGCACAGTCTTTGTACCAGCGGTCGTGGAGGCGACTGACACTGAAAACGGTGACAGGGAGACAATATGCCTGTCTGTCATTCTGGGTGATATGTGGCTTAGCAGGTTAGGATCTGTCTGGGAAGTCATAAATATACACATTGCCAGTGAAAAATCCCGACACACCTACCGAAAATCATTTATTGTTCAACACGATAATAACCCTAAGCACACCTCAAGGTTATGCAAGTACTGTATTGTCATGTGAACAAGGAAGAAGATGGAGTTTTGCGACAGATGACCTGGCCCCCAACATAAACCCTAAGGGGCTGGTTTGGGATGAGTTGGATTGAAGGCTCCTTCAGGACTGTGGGGAAGCATTCCAGGTGGCTACATCTGAAAGTTATCTGAAAGAATGCCAAGAGTCTGCGATGCTTTCTTAAAGCGAAAATGGCTCTTTTGAAGAGACTAAAATCTGAGAAAATTTTGAAATGGCAAACACCTTCGCGGTCGTTCCAGTATTTGACATGTATGACTTCATTTCCTTGACACCTTTTATTATAATGTTAATAGCATAGCTAACAAACACATTAAAAGCAGGTGTGTCCAGACTTTTTACTGGTACTGTATATATGTATGTGTCGGTCATGGGAGTAAGATAGATGTGTGAAAACTACCCAGCTTCCATACATGGATAAATAAAGTACCTCTACTTGAAGAAAAGGTACATTGTTCTGAGTTCTTCACTGCTTTCCTTGTTCTAAAATAGTTATTTTTCGAAATCATATCGTGAACACAGTCAGTTTCTTTCAAGCCTGCAGCAGGATGCACTATCCCTCAGCCCCTCCTATATGTGTACAAAGCTGGTGCCAGGTTTCAGGCACTGACTCACTCACTCTGTCTCAATCTCATTAGCCTGGGGGTGTTTCAGCTTCTTGGCTTTGTCCACATCCAGGTAGAGATCTTTCAGGAGACCCTCTGCCTCGGCCAACCAGTCTGCGTTCTCCTTCTGGTGCTTAAAGGGTAGATTCTTGATCCTGTTCTCTTTGTCCTAGAGATCGTGTAGGCCAAGGTCAAGAATTAGATAAAAGCCGTCTAGTTTTGCAAAATAACTAATTCACAATTAGAATGAATTTAGCGGTCACTGGCTATTGAGGCATTTATAAGTATTGAAATAGGTGCGACTGTAAGGCTTGATTTTTCTTTCAAACAAGTTGGCTAATCCACTGGAATTCCCAGAAGGGGGAGTGGCCATGTAGCTTAACTCATTTTAAGGGCAAGGCATGGCGAAATTGTGCAAGAACATGTTTTACAGGGGTCACCGTACAATATTCAGCTTCTCTTCTGCATGCAGGACATCTCTCTCCACCTGATCGGCATTGGTTTGCATGCGGGTGATCAGCAAGGCCAGGTCACTAGCTTGGGTTCTGTGAGGAGGACGAGAAGGTTAGTTTGAACACCCTGAAACACAATGGTGAATAAAATAGTGATCCATTTGTGTCTTCACAGTAGCCTAGCATGCTCTCCATGAAGCACACAGATAGGTGAGAGCACAGGGTTGAGCACCACCCAGCATTGCTTCAGCGATTAGAGTAAAGGGCTATTTTACAGACTTTCCTGAAAGCCTCAGAATGGATGGCCAAGTGTTCTCAACACATAGCTTCAAATAACCAATGTCCAAGCGGCCTCTGCGATTGGCTGATCTTCCTGTTTATTCCATACCTTCGTTTGACATAAAAGGACCGTTTCCTTTTACATACGACACCTGTGCTGTATAATGTGCTGTTTATGCCATTCTCCCTTACAGGCGTTACGGTAAGAGTCGTGTTCCCTCCGCCATCCACACCGTCCAATCGGAAAACACCTACTCAACCCCATCTGTCCTCATGTGTTCACATACCCACCTGTCCCTCACGTGATCAGACCACTCCATGCAATACACTCCGCAGTGGCCAAAATCCATAATACACCCCAACGTTATAAATGGCTCTCACAGCTATACTCAGGATCCAATGGTAGCATCATTCTGCCAGTCCTGGGATTTGAACCAGCAACCTCCCGGTCACAGACTCGGTGGTCTAATCAGCAGAGCAGACCATCCAGAACCACATACGGTCACTCCAGTCCTTATTAAACAATACAGAGGGACATGAAGTAATATGCATTTCTCTGCAGTTACTTTGCTGTTTTGCTGCATTTTCATTACTATAGCGAGTTAAGTCCCTGGAATGTTGCATTCTGTCAAAATACTGCCCCTGGGTGGTGGCCTAGCCAGAAACTGTTTGTGTCTTTTTCTCCACCTAAGATTCTTGTTCTATCTCCACCTAAGATTCTTGTTCTATCTCCACCTAAGATTCTTGTTTTATCTCCACCTGATTCTGATGTTCTGGATGCGCCTGTCAGCTTAGCACACGAAAGGCAGGTCTACTGATGAATAGGTTATTCGGAATGAGAGTCAGGTGTAAAACAAATAATCAAAAGAAAGTTTTGCAAGCCTCCTCCAAAATTCCTTCCATGGTTGTCATTCCACAACTTTCTCCATTTCTGGCTGTACCTGCTGTCATTCACAAACATTTTAGGGCACTCCCTAGGTTAGACTGGATTTTATGGGTGATAATTTTTTGTGAAAAAACATTTGTACCAAAATTTATGGAAGATGTGTAGCTATGAATGTAAATGAAAACTGTCTTTGTCTGCCTTTCACTTTAACCAGCACTTTGAAGTATAGTGGAAGGCATTACTCTTTGGATCTATGCACCTGTTCTCCAATAAAATATTCAAACACGTCCTAAAATTCTCTAACTCTAACCCTAACTACTGAAGGACTGATTTGGTCTAATTTTCTGTTCCAGCCAGTATGAATCAGGCATCTCTTTTGCCTTTGCAGTGTTACAGTGTTACAGTCCACAGTCCAAAATTATGGCTATATATTTGGAAAATAATTCCAATAAAATAAGTCAGAGGGGTGTCTGATAATATTGCTAGCATATGGCATTGGTCGATTGTGTTCTTTTAAAACTTGCTGAGATCTTTTTTGATCTTTAGCATGACGTCTCTCTTTTTAAGATCTCTCTTTTTAGTGTGTGAGTGTATATGGGTGCCCTGGGATGGGCAATCAGGTCTTTTAAATACTGTCCCCTGTACTTTTTGAGATCTGGATGACTATGAACATTACTGTCAAGAGAGGTCGTTAATGATTGACGGATGAATGATAGGAAAATGTGTATGTATAACGGCCAAATCAAAAACAGTACCACTTAAAACAGTATTGTTGAAAATCGTTTTTTTTCTTTAACCCTATTTCTGACAGTCAGTAGTCTTGATAAAAAAAAGTCCAGATAAAAGTATTACCTCTTCAGGTGCATTCATAAAATACTATAAAGTAAGATTTATCTTGTTAAAATAAAAAAATTAGTAATCAACAGGGAACGTTTTCACCTGTACCAAAGAGATGGCTGCATAACGCCAGCAAATTGTAGGTGTGTCCACATTGTATCTATGTTGAACATTTATTTCATTAAAAGAATGTAGTATCTGATCCACTGTTTTTTTTAATCTGATATTTACGACATCATTCTTATCATAGCTGGGTGAGAATTAATGTCCAGGCTAGGAATTTCAAATATTATTTTTAGTATCTTATGACAAGTGGATAAATTATTTATAAAGAGCAACATAAGACTAGTCTTAATGTACAATCTTCAGGTTCTTGTATTCAAATATATTATTTTTACCTAATCCCCAAAATTCAGTTAAATTCAGACAATTTATTGTCCAAAAGCCTTTCATACCAACAGAGGAAATATGAGAGAAAACTGTGATATTTTCCTATCCGCTAAATCCGTGTTTCATATTTTTTTAACTGATATTCACACCATCATTCTCATCATGGGATGAGGTGAATTACAGTCCAGGGTCTAAGCTGGAATGTTTGTCTGGGGGTCCCTGGGTTGGGAAACACTGAGGAAATGATGACATGATTGCTTCCTGGCCTGTTAATGATGACCCATCATTCAGTGCTATTGCATTTACTTTTCCCCACTCAATCTTTCCATCCTTCTCACTGGACAGTAACAATTCAAGACTTTTCTGTTTCATCAAAATTGAAATTATCCCGCAGAGAAAATAAATATGCAGGTACATGTCGACCTTCCCTATCGAGCAGAAACGCTTCCCAAGCTGCCGCACTGTTCCACACACCCTGAGCCACAGCCGCCAGTGGACTGTGAACCCTATTGTGAGCACCTACAGCAGGAATGGGCTGTGGAAGCAGTGATCTATCCAGTTCACCCCAGTTCAGATTTCCACACTAATGTTTACAACCATGTCTTGCAACCGCTCACACCTTTTGCGGTGCGATTGTTGGATTAACAGGGCAGATGCTAGTCCCTTCACATTTAAATGCCCTGTTTGCCTGACAGTCAGTGAACGGTTACATAAGACCGACTGGATTGCTTTGGGGACCTTGCCCTAAAAGTAGCTTTAAAGGCAGCCAGAAGCACAAGGGGTGTGAACTAGGCACAGGCACACCTCGTACGGCCAGCCATTGTGTGTGTGGGAGCCGGGGGGGGACCTTTTCCCTCCTGTCCTCTCCCATGTTCTCCGTTTGTCTCCAGCAGCCTTGGGGCACATCCTGGCTGCTGAGCGATCGGGTTGTTACACTAAAAGCCACTCAGACGTCACCCACGGCGTTGTACGTGGGTGGGTCAAGCCTCTCCCAGTTCAAAGGGAAGTTTCTGTGCTCATTAATGATACGTATTTTTAAAGAGCCAGTAGAGATTATTAATATGGAATTTAAAACATTGCCAGAATATTCTCCAGAAGAATAGTAATGATGCAAGACGGTTTATATCTGGTTCTTGAAGCCCTCAACGTTTTGTTGAGTTTTGTTGTACATGTACAATAACAAGAAAGATATTCTATTTACGTCAAATTTACCTAAAGTGTGTGATTGTTCTTGCAGTTGTTCTGACAATGTATTGATTTGTCAGTATATTTTGCTTTGGTAGATGTAACACTTTCATTTTTATTTGTTTTACATCATCACTATATTTCCTTCCTCAAGATATGTCAGAAAAATTACCTGGCTATATATCAGTATATATAATACAAACATAAACCGCCATTTAATAACCTACATACAAGCATGAGATCTATCTATATAAAATCATACACAGCACAGTGTTTGGGTCAGTTATAGGAATGTAATTCAGCTGGGCTTAATGGTATTGGTTATTATTTCTATTAATGTTTATATACAGGCATTTTAAAGTTATCCTGACAAGAATTACTTTTATAAGAGCAAATACTTTTCCAGCAGGGTTCAAACATACTGATAGTGTTTCTAAGTTCTGTTTAAATTACTAGACGGGATCCAAAGAGGAAGCGTAAGGAGGTTCCTCACACCAAATACCCTGCACCCGTGAGCTTTTATTTAATACACATTTATCTACGACAGCTTCTCTTCTGGATTCTCTCACGTTCCAGAAACGTTAACGACGTGGATGACATCTGTAAGTTATTTGTATCACCTGGCAAATGAAAAAGCCTCTCATTCACAAAACCTTATACCTACCGGTACATGTTCAGTAGCGGATCCTGCCTCAGTCAGTAGAAATTTGACAGAGCAGGATCACATGGGATGATATAGAGCAGGGCATCTCAACCCGGTCCTCGGGAACCCCCAGGCAGTTAACATTTTTTGGGATGGACCAAAAATGTGGACTCTCCGGCAGGGAGGTGAGAGGGAGCAAGAATATTGGACCGTCTAAAGGGTCCCTGAGGATCGGATCGAGAAACACTGAAAACAAAACAAACTCCCGAAGCAAGAGAAAGTGACGCAAAGAGCTGAAATTGAAGACGGCCGAGCTTCTAGGTCTGCACTCACTTGCTGATCTTCCCAGTGACCTTCACCGAGCTGTTGGGGTCCTTTTTCTTGAGCATCCTGCGGCTTTGGGGATCTCACTATCTTCCTATATCCCTCAGTGTCTCCTCTCTCCAGCACAGTGAGTGTCCCTGCTGCGACTCTGTGTGGTTAAAGTGAAGAGAGCAGCTCTGGCTCCACCCAGGGAACAGGCGCGCCAACACCCAGACATCTATCTGGTTCCACAGGACCGGGTCAACCTGTTTCTCTCATTCTCTTTCTCCTTGGCCCCCTTTCCCCCTTCCCTCGTTCAATTTAGATGCATTTTAACCTACTTTTCGCCAAACTGTGAATTCAGGATGCTAACATCCCTTATTCCTTAACTTAAGAAAACTTGACCTTGGATAAAACATTACACACAAGCAGATATGTGAGCAGTCCAGTTCTCCTTTCCCTACCTGCTTGTATAAGAGAAATTGATTGATGATCATAAATGATGCATTTCCTCCCTACATTCTTACATGAAGAGAACTAAACAGTAAACTGTGTGTCTAGTTGAAAATCCATATTTTGAACTCGGAAAAAGTAAATAAATAAGACTAAAAGATTTATGACAAACTTTAGTTCTTACTTTTACACAATTGTTTTTAAAATGTAAACAAAGTACTTAAGTGACTCTAGGGAGTGATGCTTTTGGCCCATGGCTTCAAATCCTCTATGAGAGGACTTTGCATCTTCTCTGTAGGCTTCTTCTGACAGTCTAAGGGTATGTAGATCATAAACGGGTGTTTCTAAATTTCTCATAGTGTGTTCTCTACAAGAGAGTGACACCCCACACATACTGCACCCCTGCCTTGTGCCTGGGATAGCCCCCTTTGACCTGGAACCGAATAAGAAGTTGGGAGATGGTTGGGTTGTGGGGTGTTCTGCAAATATATGTTTCTACACTGATTTAATTACACTCGAAGTTTAGGTTCTGTGCCAATTTTATGAAGTGATAGGGATTCAGTAACTATTCATTCTGTAACATAATGCAGACAAAATGCAGGATATGAAAGACTGGAACAACCAGTGGCTTTTTAATAGAGAATTTAATCAAATTGTAGACAAGTTAACATAAGCAGACTCGACAGACAGCATCACATACAAGTTCCCGTGTTAACCACAGACTCGGGCTTCGATACGTCAGTGAACCGACCTCAAATGATAAATATTTTAAAAAAAGAAAGGAGAACTTTTGAAACAAGACAAATGTGCACAGGGATTAAATGAACCTCGTTGGGAAGATACAGCGAGAGCAATACGTAATAGCTTTACAATGGGAACAATAGTGCACTTTTTTCTGTCCCTAGCTGCCTCTGCAGTCAGCGATGTGGGTGGACCTGCCCGTCGTCTGCAGGATGGAGAGGACGATTGGAATGCAGCCAGGCAAAGGCTGGGCCGCTCCGAAGGGCACTGGCTTCATGCGAACGCTGGCAAACGCTGCAGTCTCACAGGGGACTCACAGGGAGTCACGTTTTACCAGAAAAACATCACGGGTTCTCGGGTCAAAACGCGACAGAAATGTTGATGGTTAGTGGGAGAACCTCCTTAGATTGACAAGATAAGCCATTCAAGCATGGTGGCTGGGAAGTACTACTGGGGCAGGAACAAAGAACTACACCAGGAACAGAGATGGCCAACGCGGGTGGAAGCTGACGTGGTGTCCTAGCTTCACCATAGATCCCCCCTCCCCCCAGGAAACTTCACCATCCAATTTTACTTTGTCTGTCGTTTGTGAACTCGGTGCCCCCTCAGAAGATGGTGCCCTTGGCGGCCGCCTATATCGTCCCTTAGGATTGACTGACCCCAGGTGATAGCTATATAGCACCTTAGACGTGAACCCGTGACATCATTACATAAATAAATATCAATAATCACTAATAAGTCCAAACAACAGAGTCATTACCTCAGATCCAGAAACTGCAACATAAACCCGAATTTTCAAATATAAACAATGGACAGAATGGGGGATGAGACCAAAATAGCTGGGCAAGGATACTAAGAAATAAACCCTTTATACCTTATTGCTGTAGAATGGGGGTATTCTGGGCTGTTTCGATAGCAGCTATTACCCAAAAGAGGAAAAGTAAACAGCTGATAGGACACGTCTGAGCATGAACTGGCAGTGTAGCTTCCCACAGAAACGCAAAGATCCGCATGGACTTTTATATACATTATTTACATTTCCAGGAAAGCATAACAGATTATTAAGCAGTTCGGCGCATGTTTGTGGGGAATGTACTGCACACGGCAGCATCGGGAGAGACAGCCAGCTGACACAGATCTTTACGATAGCATGTGCTGCCGTAGACGCAGACGAGAGCTATTATGAGCCGCGCTGGCACGCTGCTCTCGTGGTTTCAGCGGGTGTGTTTTTGTCTGACAGTGGCGCACACGCCCCAGAGTGGCATTTTCTGGCTCTCCACACCTCCCCCCACCCCCCCCCACTACACCACACCCCATGCCACCGTGACAGGTGACAGATTTAACAGCAGCAGCAATTCGGGGAAACACAGTTTTCAGGAAAAGCACAATTTGCTCCCACGATTGAACATGTTTCCCACTTTATTGCGGTGTGTGTCCAGTTACTGTTGCAGAGGAACAGACAGACAGAAAAACAAAGCAGTAATAATGAGACTGATTATTCATGTAGTTGTGTTTTAATTAAGAGCCCTAAATGGGGGAAAAAAAAAAATCACGACGCGTGTCCCCATTTCATCCTCAATGACAGCAGAAAACATCCAGGCCGCCGACATACCGCAACAGCCGGACACCATCAAACAAAAAACTCGTTTCATTCATCACAACACACGGGGAACAATGAAAGCATCAGGAGGCTTCTGTCCAGCCCAAATCAGACTCAAATCATGAGGAGTACTTTGTAGATGATCTGGCCATCTGTAAAAGAGATGGAAAGCTGAAGACCTCCCCCGGTCTCACCCACTGTGTAGACTTATTTATCGAAGGGATTTCTTGGGAGGGAGGCATAATTCTCCATATTTAAGCACAGACACACGACGTGACAAATGGCTTCCAAACCCATTGTCTACACACAAATGCTGCCCTCCCCATGTAACATACCGATATACAGTAGACATCTAGAGATCAGATGCACAGATGACAGAGGTGTGAGGGGCGGAGCATGCCACTCTCCTGTGAGCCAATAGGAGCCCTTAACACAGGGAACTCTGGGTGAGGCTGAATTCCCTTTAGTCAGACTTGCATCCGTGGCCGCATCGGGTGGGTGTCATGCTCCGTGTCACTGGCTTACGGTCAAGCTCTTTGCACAAGAGGTATTCCAACAGGACGGGAAGTGACGGTGGCTTTGAGGGGACACTGCCTGCGGTGACGTGAAGGAGTATGTGACGACTGCTTCCATCAGGACTCTGTGGTCTCTGGCGTGCTCTGTATGTACCCACTGGACATTAGACATTGTACACATTGCCTAGATCTAGGAATATGACAAATACATAACACATGATTCCAGTAAGATACGAAAGTCAGCATTGGCCAGGTCTGGTCGTAATGCAGCTCAGCTTCCCGCCGCCCGCAAACCACGGGCCTGACTGAAACAGTACAGCCAGTCACACCACGTTTTACACCGGCGCTGCCCTTCCAGCAGAATCGCCTAACGTCCATCTTCTTTTTCTGGAATGACTTGTGAAACAGTAAGACAGTTGCTGATGGGAGATTGTTGCTGTTCCCCCCTTACCCCCCCTTTCGTCGTAACGTACTGGTGTTAGCACTGGGTACAGAAAGGCGCTTTTTAAAATTTGAAATTATAATACAATAAAGAAAAATACTAGATAATCCCCCCCCCATGTGACAGACTGTGCTGATGAACACCTGACACACCCTCTTTCACGTCTCCAGGCGTATGTGGGGCTTAGATGCTGGAATCCACCCAGCAGGTGGAGCTGGTGGCCTCGGCCGTCATGCCACAAGCCAGGACCCCCCCAGCGGATCTCCGGGCCCCCGCCTTGCCCAGAATTTAGCTGCCGAAGCCGAAGATCCCCTTGATGTAGCCGGTGAGGCCTCCCTTGCCCTTCTGCTCCACCTTGTCGTCCAGAGGAGGGAAGGCCACGTGGTTAAGGGCCAGGTCGAAGAAGAGCGGCTTGCAGGGGATGGGCTGGAAGTCAGGCGGGAACTGCACCAGGTTGGGCTGCTTGCCGAGCAGAGAGGGGTCCAGGTGGAAGGTCTCCAGGCGTTCACAGAAGGGCTGCAGAGGTGGGGAAGGTGGGGCTTTGTGGTGATGTCATCCATGCATACCACACACGCGTGTGCACGGAAAGATGAACAACAAGTAGGGAGAGTCAAAATACCGTATTCAAGAAATATGACCCAATATGCATCCTACTCCACTCAGAATGTATG
>JAABNX020000106.1:10092151-10103366 GCA_015163995.2 Mormyrus lacerda | reverse complement strand
TACAGTGGGTTCTGTGTTGTAGTAAATTAGCTTTAATAATATGCCCCAAGTAAGTGTAGTAGTCGCATGTTTCTGTGGGTGGTTATTTTGCATATTCATTACAGTATATTTTTTCTTCATGCATCTCTATAATGACTGCAGTATGTTTGCGATTAAATAATTACGAGAGAATGATGTGTAATGCAGGGTAAATTATTGCTGTTATACATCATCCTCCCTCTTCCTGGTGGCACTGCCTGCAGGTCCTGGGTGGGGAGCAGAGCATTTTTGTGTGTGTGTGACTCTGACCTTCCTTTCTCCTCCCCATGCCCACAGAAATGCCAGTCCCCCAGGTCCCAGCCTGACAGCCTTCCCGCTAATGGGATTCCCTCTCCCCGACTGTCCCCCGGTGAGTTTGTGCAGTGGCCCGTGGGGGTGACATCCTTCGGGGATGATGACAAAGATTCAATTCAGACCGTAATTGCCAACTTTCTTTGGTGTATTTCAGAAAAATGGTAATGCAATGAGGTCATCTTTTCAAAGGGTGCTGGCATCACCAGATGCTGTGTGCAGCTTCCTTTAATTTATTGCATGCAGTATTTTGCATTTGTCAATGTGCCCTTGTGTATTTTATGTTTAATCTCTAACTGGATTCTTGATGCAAACATGCAGAAAGATTATTTAAAAATGCACATTTTAAAAGCATAATACATTACGTAAGTTTCCTTTTATTATTGTTGTTGTTTTATTTATTTATTTTTAATAATGCACTCATTCAAAGTTGTCTTGATGTCTGACTGGATTTGATTGCCTCTCCAGATCGGGGCGAGGCCTCTGCGTCTGGTCAAAAGAGAGGCAGTGCAGAGGTGGGCAAGGAGCCACCTGAGGTAAGGCCCCTCCACCCTGGAAGTATTGCATTTTCATATAAATGGATATAGAAATGATACAGAACTAGCACTTCAGAGAAATGAGAGGCCAGGCGGCGAGAAGTAAATCGTATCTATCATACACAGATTGTTGCTGTGTGTGGTTCAGGAGGTCAGGCTTCTTTGGCCGTGACTGGAAAGTCGCTGGTTTGAATCCCATCCTCCGCAGAATAGTCACATGTCCGTTGGGCCTTTGAGCAAATCCCGTAACCCCCTGAAATGCTCAAGGGGCGTCCAGATAAATGGCTGCTGATTCATTCTGACCTTCACTCTCAGCTGTATGTATGTCTGTGTATGTATGTCTCAAAGAAGAGCATGACGGGATGTGCAGCTATACTTCAGCAAATGGCAAACATAGTATCATTCAAAAAGAGAGTTGGTAACCCTGTATACTACTTGTCCTGTCTTCTCCCAGGCCTCTAGGCTCGGGCCCAGGAGAGTCCTGTTTCAGACCCAGCCCGCGGTCGTCGCGATGACGCTGGCTGATGTAACTGGAATGAGCGACGGCAGGGCGGGCACCAGGCCACGCCCCTCACCTCCACGGCAGCATCCCAAGGGCCGTCCGCGCCGGACTCCTCTCAGGTGGGTGTGCCTCACCTGCCGTCCCGCCGAGTCCAGCCGCGAGCCGCACTCACAGCGCCGGTCATTTGCAGCGAAAGGCCCACGGAGGCTCAGGAGGAGCTGGACGAGCCCCTGTCCCAGCGCACACGGCGCAACCGCGAGGCAGAGCACGAGCTGCACCAGATGTCAGAGAAGCTGGCGCGGCGTCTGGAGGAGCTCGACTCGGTGAGTGTGCGTCTGTCGTGCGACCCGCGTCGCTTGCTGCTGAAGTGTCACCTGACCATGAATGGGGCGGGGCTCAGACATCGAACTTTAGCCGATAAACGTTTACCTGGTACCGATCCCATCTTCCAAATCTTGATGGTAAACGGCCAAATGAGGACACCGGGAGCAGGGAGTGAATGTATATTACAGGTGGACTTTCCTGACGCCCAAACTCTGCCCAGAATGGCCTGCTTTCGTCTCCGCAGATGCTGAAAAGAGCCTTGGGGGAGACCCTGGAGACTAGTGGCACGAGGGAGGAGGACAAGCAGTCCCACCACAGCGACAGCGTCATGGAGTGCCGAGGGACCCAGAGGCACAGCGGTCAGGATGACGTACTGCTCATTATCCCCTGGGCTGCTTTTAGCTCCATTTCTCATATAAAACCAATTAAAACCTTGTTATAACCTAGCAGAGTAGTCACTGTGTTCCTCCATCTTGCCCAAGCTGCCTTATAGACTTTCCTGTCTGCCCCAGGGCTGATTCTCAGGGGTACCTATCTTCAGTTAAAGCCTTGTATCATGTCAGCCGAGGGCCCCAAGAGAAGGGCCCCTGCTGATTTTGGATGTTTTGTATTTATTTTTGCAATAATACTATATCCAGTAAATTCCTCTTCATGCCTTGCTGCACGTTTCCATGTGACTGTGGTTCTCTGAATGATTCTGGCAGATTTAGATAAATACATGCATCTGTGTGAGAGTTTCTTGATCTCACCTGTCTTCTCAACTTCACAGATACAGCACCCACGCCAAAGTCACCCCGCACACGCTCGCTCTCCCCGTCGCCCCCACCAGTGCACCGTTTCCTGGAGGCCCCGCTAGAGGGCACTCTTGCCAAAGACTTACAGCAGTACGGGTCGCAAGTACGACAGCCGGAGCCACAGAGCCAGCGGCTTGGCAAGGTGAGGGGAGGGGCTTTCTATTGTTTACATTACAGGGTCCTGTGGGTGGCATTATGATGACATCAGCATAGCAGCAGAATTTGGTGGGTCTGACCCTGTCCTCCGTCACTATCAGGCAGTCACTGTCACACTTTGACAAGCAGGTCCAATGCGCCTCAGGTACTGATCAAATCATTTTGCTGTAGGTAGTGGAGAATACCTATGAAGAAGAGCTGAAGCAGTTTGAGGAGAGGAAGAGGGCGGATATCGAGGAGACCCGGGGGCAGGCACGGGAGGCGGTGAGGGGGGGGCGGGGACAGCTTTAATTGGCTGGTTTCTGGGCACATTTCTGGCCCATTTTTATGTTGCAAACATTCCATAAGTTGACTGATTCCCAAAGTAATCAAACTTTACAGTAGGGAGAAGGGTTACCGTTTGCATGTGCTCCCTGAAAAATAAACCCACAACCTTTTGCGTTGTTGGCACAGTGCTGTACTTAAGCTTCCCTTACAGACAGCTTTATCAGTTCCCATTTCCATTCTTTTGGTTTGTCTTTAGGCACATGTTTTATGCCTGTTTTTTATGCCGTTCGTCCAGCAGGAGAGAGCATACCGGGAGGCCATACTGCGAGAGGTCCCCCACCCCCGAAAACCATCGCGCACGTACAACCCCAAAGTGACTCCCCAGCACCGGACAGCCAGGCCACGCCACTCGACCCAGGGCAGAGGGAGAGCCTTTCCTCTGAAAGCTGCCCCCAGTAAGACCTTGTGTGCAGAGGGTGAAGTAAGGAGTATAATAATGAGGTGGACGGGTAACATTCCATATATTCTTCCCACTGAAATTCCTATTTAAACCTATCTATCTAACTAATGAAACAACAATAACTAATATAATCACACATGATTATCAATCAATATAAATCACACATGAAATAGCACATACAAAAGCAGTAAACATGAAATAAATGACAATTTATGAGCAGTTTACCTGTGGCATACTGGAAACGGCAGATGGAGAGGAGGTTGGATCGGAGGGGTCACTGTCTGGGTGGGGAGGAGCATCTTGGTCCATACCAGTTTTAGCAGCCCTGTTTTTGTTTCGTCCTGTTTCAAGTTTTTGGTCAAGATGCGGCTCGATTTTTCTTGCTGAACCGAATTGTTAGTTGAACATGTCTCAACCCATACAAGCGGTAGCAGGAACAGTCGAGTTCTAAGACTTTGGTCGAGGAACAAGTTGAAAAAAATTCATCCGAGTTGGTCGAATTAAGAAGCGTTTGAGTTCAAGGTTCTCTTGTATCGATAAGATCATTATGGCAAATCGGTTACATTTCAGGGCCTCATGGCTTTTAGTGAAGTGACTAGGAATTTGTTGAGAGAATAACTTGTCAGCTAATCAGGATTGTACTTAGGTTGTGGATCAGGAATCGGATAACATCCTTGAGTTCAGATCCCCGTGGTGTGACCATCACTGTCGTCTCTCACCTCATTGGTGGAGGAGTTAGCATTTAATGTCAAGCACCAGTTTCTGTTTTGGAAAAAGCTGTCTCATGACATTTGGTCTCACATACGTGATGGAACTGCCCTGTGTGTATCAGTGAAGGTGAAGGACAATGACCTGCTGCCCATCCTCCTGGAGGAGCTTCCCCACCTACAGCTCTCCCCACACACCCTTGCTCGCATGTGGAAGCAGCAGATGAAGCAGGTGGACCGGCTGGCCCCTCAGCCAGACCATCGAAGTCGCAATAAACAGGCTAACCAGGTGGGGCGCTCTGCATGCTGCGATGAACATGTTTTGGTCCTTCCAGTCTCTTCAGGCCTCTGTGACCGACTCTGGCTGTCATATGTGTGTCTGACCGGACCCATGCTGCGCTCCTCTTGTAGATAGAGGAGGCGCAAAGGAGACATGACCTGCTGGTGGAGATCATCCGCAAAGAGCAGGAGCACAACCAGCGGCTGGTGAGTGGCCAGGCCTGATGTCCTCTGTGCTTGGCTGTGCTCACGCTCACCCATGTCCTCCCCACCTGCCTCCCACGGCTCCAGCGCGACTTCAAGGAGCGCATCCAGCAGCAGAAGTCGGCCCAGAACAAGCTGCGTGAGCAGAGGCAGCAGGTGGCTCGTGCCAGGAAGTACCACAATGACTACCACGTACAGTTCCGCGCCCGCCTGATGAGGGCCCGCTCGCGGGAGGAGAGAGTGAGTGCTGGAAGAGCTGCTGGGAAGGGTGGGCCAACCGCCTTCAGCCCAGGGTGATCATCTGTGTGCCATGGTCCATGCAGATGTTCAAGCAGATTTTGGAGGAGGGCCTAGAGCTACAGAAGGCACAGCTGAGAGAACAGCGTGCTTACGCCAAGGAGCAGAGGAAGGAGCACCAGCAACGGCACCAAGACGAGCTGGAATCCATGGAGAACTACTACAAGGACCAGGTAGCTGGAGCTGAAGGCCATGCCAACATCTGCAGGGTTTCTTTGAAATGTGTGGTTAATCCATGTCGAAATCCTGTTCCCGCTGCTATTCCAATTCCAGTTTTCACTGTTGGCTGAAACTCTTGCACAAGAACGACATGAGATCCAGGTGCGGAAAAAGGCCCAAGAAAAGGCGAGTATTGTCCCGTGCATATTTACCGCTAAACGTCCTTTCTGAGAATGCCCCATTCGCCATGGGCCCCGTTGGATGGGGGCTTTAGAGTGTGGTGGTCCCCCCCCAGCTCATGTAACGCGGTACCCGCAGGCTCTTCAGAAGATGAGGCGAGAGCTGCGAGCTAAGATGGAGCGCGAGATCGGCGAGCTACAGAAGATCATCATCCAGAATGACGACGACACCTTCTTCCAGGAGCTCGAGGTAGAGCGACTCCGGGAGCGGTTGCAGATGACCTCATTCCAGTACCGGACCGGCCACCGGACCTGAGGAGCGGGGACTGAATCCTGGCACACCCACCCCTCTGCTGCTAGATGCCATGTGACGACACTTCTTATGGTTTTGGGACATTTTTTTGTGTACAGTTTGCACTTTTCTGCAGTTTTTGATAACACTGTTAAGTGACCAGTAACCGAACTTCTAACTCTACCCACAAAGTGTGGGAAAAAAAAAACACCAAATAACTCTTTTCTGGATATAACATTCATACTTGGTTTTTACATCACTGTCATAAGTGACTGTTAAGATTGCAGACAGCAAGATGATAGGTTTTTTAATTATTTATTAAATTGAACCGCTCCATTGTGCTGTGCATTTTGATCAACAGGGGGTGCTAATTTTCATTCCAGTAAGCATCCAGGCCTGTCACTCGGTTGAAAGGATTTAAGGTTGTAATATTTATTTGGTCTGGATCCTTTGTGAATAAGGCTCGTTTTTACATGCTGCACTTTCGAACCTCATAAAAATTTAGTGACCACCACTCTCCAAATGCAATTTTCCCTTATTCAAAAAGGCCTGACAATTTCACTCCAGCCATTTAAGTAAATATTTAGAATAAGGACAAAGACACACAGGATTATGAAACATTATGCTGCGAGGTGCAAACAGCATAGAGTTTATTGCTCATCTTCTGCATGGATACAAGTAATTTTCTAATCTTTTATACAGGTGCAAGTTTAAGCTCACATAACAGTTAGTGTGACGCGACACACGCTGATCAACGCAAACGATGGAAATGAAAGGCTAAACGCGGGAGCTTTCAGTGGCGAATTTAATCAGACAATACCTTGAAATTAAAGTTAATAAAATAATAGTGTGTTACGTACAACAGATTGCACCAGTCAGCGATAGAGGATACACTCCTGCTTGTGGGGCAGGCTATGAGAAGCGTGACTGCAGGTCCAGATCGGCTCCTGGTACGAGTAACTAACAGTGGGTCTCCTCACATCTAACTTTAATCTTGAGGCTTCAGACTATGAGTAATTAATACACAGTAATGTAGTGAGAGAGACTTCACTGGGAGCAGTGTGTACACGACACGGGTATGACTGGTTATAAAACACAGCTCAATCCATAAGCTATTTGGTATTAATTAGTTGGAAGTTGCTAAATTATTTAGAGCAACCTATGTCTGCATGTATTTGCACAGCTTTTTTTTTTGCATTTTTTTTAAATTTAAATTAGATAAATTAAAGGTTCTGTTATCTGCCTATGAACAATATTCCACACTGTACAAAGCACCATCTCAGGATTCTCAAATTTTCCAGAGGCTAAATATTCAAAATGTTACGTGCACACAAAAAAGGTTCTGCCTGCTTTGTGTGTATGCAAGCCTTTAAGAACAGTCCATGGCCATAGGGAGACAGGCAGCTTCAAAAGATTAAACACAAATTTACAGAGGAAAAAAAGAATAAATACAGTTTCTAAAAAATCCATTTATGCAGAACGTGAAGGGGTGCTGCCAAGGTCCATGCCATTAAATCTTAACCTCACCCCTCCTCACTCCAAGGACATTTAATAGGAAGTGTGTCTGCTCCCTCTCTTAAAGGGGCAGGGTCACAGGTCAGACTACACAATGGTAACTCTTTATGTAAGACACCTTTCAGTGGGAAGAATATATATATATAGTCAGCTTTAAAGTGTTCAAAATAATGGAAAAAAAATCACCTGAGAACGTGGCGCAATAGGTGTGATACCCTTGTGTAGAGAACAGCAAGAACAAGCCCTATACAAAATATATATTTATACATACATACTCAAAATTACAGGTATATATTTCCAATGCAGTATGGTTGGAGCAGAATGTGGTACGTCATTTGAAATTACTAAGACAAAAGCACCTCCCACCCCCGAGTCTGTAAAGTGCGCTTTAGTTTCCCGTCTTCTGACGCAGACATTGTCATTTTAAAACACTGGAATCTTCCTCTCTTCTGTGACCATGAGCACGTCTTGGCTTCTTAGTATTGCACACTTGCTTCTTCCCAAACAGATGTTGGTTTTCAGGATTGGATTGTGTGCCTTGGCAGTGCGCTGCTGGATCAGTGGTATCTACACTCTCTCATCCCTGCTCGTCGGGGCCAGTCGAGGGGATCCGCCCAAGCAACTTCATTTATACAGCAGCTCTGCTTAATCAGGACTGAGCTGTTAATGAAGCTGAGGAGTGTTATGGCACCAGGGGGCAGTGTGGGAAGATAGCGGTGTTTTAATCTCGTATCAGGGCTTTCAGGGTCATCCACCAGGAATCCATGAACTTCATTCAAGCTTAACCATTTCACAAAATAAGTCTATATTTAAACATTAATTAATAATAAAAAAAAAAAATCACAAATAAGTTTTATATTCTGGAAAAATTGGCATGGAAGTGAATTGTTTGTGTTTGTTTCAATTTAGACGTACTGAAAAATAAGTGAAGCAATTATTTCTGAAGCTTACAAGCTGGCTGACCAATTCTACACATACCTGGGAGAGAAGTGGTGGGGGGGGGGATGGGGTAAACGGGGTCTGAAGATTGCACCCCCAACCCTTACCCCCAGAACCACCTCTCTACAAGGAACCTGTTTCCCAGCAGACTTGGCCAGATGCTGTGTCCTCCTAGTAAAGGGACTCTCTTACTAGTAGTCTTACTTGTGCTGTCACCCCCACCCCACCACACTACTTTGCTTTTGTTAATGTGAAAACACACGACAGGACAGTGTTTTCAATATAAGCAGACCCAAAGAAAGCCAATTACCAGCCTTCTGTGCTAGATACTTGACAAGGAAGTCAATGAGTCTTTAGCAGCTGAAAACAGAAAACGACAGAAGAGAGGAAAGGCGGGGCAGAGTATATGGGGGCGGGGCAGAGTGTAAGGGGCGGAGTTTTCACCGCACATTCGCTGCCCCCCGCCTGCTGGTCCTCACTGAGCTTTTGTGCCATCTTTACCGAGAGAGTGGGACTGTGTGCCCCTGCCGTGCCCCACCCTCTCCTGGCGGTCACTCCACCGCGAAGCCGCACGTCTCCTCAATGGCTGTCAGCAGCTTGTCGTACAGCCGGTCGTAGTGCTCATACGGCGGGATGTCGATCCGATTAAAGCTGGGGGTGGGGGGGGGATGACATACCTGGGTCAATATGCGATTTTATTCGATCTCATTTCTCCTTTGTCCACCAGAGCTCATGCTCCAGAAATGGCAGCCCGCATACTGGCTTCTGAGGCAGGCCTTCTGCCCAGTGTGTCGTGGGATTGGCGGGACTCACCAGGTGTGGGCTTTGGGCAGGTTGTTAGTGCTGGCGTCGATCTGGTGGATGGTGAAGAGCCGCGGCCCGGCTGCTCCTGTGAGCCAAAGGCAGATACTAAGTCAGCAGGACTGCCCCCCAAAGGCGGCTTCGGGCTGGACGCATGTGCGGCAAACACACACACACGGTCCTTGTATGCATATCATTGTGGGGACTGTCCATGCATTTCTATGGGCATAACCCTAATCCTAACTATGACAGCCTTAATCTTAACCATAAGTAACCAAACAAAATACAAGAGTTTAGACATATTTGGGTTTCTATTAAAATTAAGTTTACCTAAGTGGGGACTGAAAAAATGTACAGGTTTTTATCACATTGTGGGAAAAATCTGGTCCCCACAATATGATGCATACAAAAATGTACGCGCACACACGGCACCTACTGTGTCCAGGGCTGCTGCAGCAGTATTTTTACAACTGCAGGCATTTTCAGCACATGACTTTGTATGTTTTCATTTCAGTCTGGAGTCGCAGCCTTTGAATGCGACTTTCAGCGGGCGCTGCTTCGAACCTGTGTGGAGCCACAGGAGCCGCCTGGCAACGGCGTGCACTTCAGCTCGGGACGTCCCGTCTGGCTGGAATCGACCCAAAAGCACCAAAGAGGCCTAAAGCCACGAGGCTTAGAGGGGATGGAGGCAGAGACGAGCGACTTGCGGGTGATACCTTGCAAGGCCTTGAAGCCCTGCAGTGGGACGCGGGAGGAGCCGGTGACGAACTGCAGGAGCCGAGCCCGCCGCTCCTCGTCGTACGACTCCACGGCGCGCCAGAACCACTTCACGATATTGCTGTCAGGGGTGCAGTGTTTCAGCCTGGTGTTGGCCTTCCAGTCGTTGATATCAATCTTGCCCAGGCCACAGATGATAAGCTGGAGTTGGGCAGGGGTCAGGTTAAGAGAAGGCGGAGATTGTGAGGGTGATTTCCGTACACCGACACCTCCATGAACGGATGAGCTTCGGGGATGTGGGACTGCAGTCTCATACCTCCAGCTCTTTCTCGTCGAAAGACTTGAGGAGGTGCTGTGGGATGACCTCGTTGAAACCCTTCTGGAGGGCTAGGAACTGGGCCTCTATGCCATGCAGGAATCTCCAGTTGACGTACAGCCTGCACCGGGTCGCATTCAGGTCAGTGACATCAAACAACCGGGTTACGACAGGAAATGTAGTCGACCAAGTCAAGTGTCATGCACCAAGATCAAGTGTAGAAGATCAGCTGTGCTCGCAAGAGAGGAAGGTCATCTAGCTCTTTTCAACATGTTGTTAAAAATCTGGATCTGTCCGACCTAAGAAAACCCAGAACCCATTTCCCGTGGGCGCCGCAGCTTCGGCCGCGTTCCACTCACCTGACGTATTCCCTCTTGGTGTCCTCGGTGACGGGGACACTCTTGCCATTTGGCTTGAGCTCGTGCTGGATGATTTCCCCGTAGGCATTGTGCTCCACGCAGAAGGTGTGGTCCAGCACACCAGTGATGTCATTATCCCTGAGGGGTAGGAAATAGGGGAGGTGTCAGAAAATCACACGTGTAGATGGGAAGCGTGGAACAAGCAAGCAAGGAAAAAAATGAACCAGCACTACTTAAAGTCTGCAAGACCTAAACACAGACAGCCAATGGCCTTTGGAGGGCAGAGTTAGTGGCTCAGCATGTGGTTCTCCTTACAATTTCCAGGTTTCATGTGGACATGATATAATAAACTTGGTCCTTCTGATCAAAGTGCCAAAAATAAGCACAGCAGCCAATGATTATATAAGCTATGCTAATAGCCTATGCTAGACTAACAGCCCACAACAACAGGTTGCGCAATGCTAAAAGCCTGTGCTATGCTAACAGCCCGTGCTATGCTAACAGCCCAGACTTACAAGATCCAAACCAGGCTTTTGTGCAGGTCTGGGTCCACGGACTCCATGTCATCCAGGGTGATGGGCTTGCCCAGCAGCTGTTTATAAAAGGGCAACGTGAAGCCCCCGTCGATGTAGTGGCCATGGAATACGGCCATTCCCATGATCCGGCCCACAAAGTGGAAATAAGACAAGTGTTCCTGTAAGGGCAGAGGTCAGATGTCAGCATTGCTCAGCTGAGACAGTTCTAGGCACGACGGACGCCAGACTCGATGTGACAGCAGCCTTATGTCCCGACAGCAAAAACTCATCAGTAACCGAAGTCCATGTCAGACAGAAAAAGCCACATGAAGGTGCAAGAAACATCTCAAGTGGATCTCTGCGGCCTCAGGGACAGCGGCGGCCCGATGGCTCCTGTCCGCACCACGGCCACACTCACCGGATTGACTGCAGAGTCGGGGTTGATCTGCAGCGTGTAGATGTCGTCACGGGAGTACTGGAAGAGCCCGTAGTATGGGTTCAGCATCTCGTGGGAGAGCAAATACAGCCACTCCCTACAGACAGACAGACAGACAGACAGACAGACAG
>JAABNX020000106.1:10072269-10082853 GCA_015163995.2 Mormyrus lacerda | reverse complement strand
ATCACGACTCCCCCCCCACACCCCTCACCTCCCCCAACTGGGAAACTCACCCATCAGGTAAATCATTGTCAAACAGACGGCTACAGTCCACCACAGGACCCCCGGTGCCAATCCGATCTCGGGACTGAAGGCTCACTGGACCCAAACACAAATACAGCCCCAGTCAGTACCTGTGAGGTCATTGGCCTCATTCCACAAAGCAGAGATGAAACATCCGCGACCTCAGTGCCGCCCTGCTGGATAATTCAGGGGAAGATGGGTCGCGACCTTTACACACCTCGTCTGCTGCCACAGGGGGAAGCTTTTCATGACAAAGCTACCTGAGATGGGGGGGGGGGGTCCCCCACTCCCCACAGCCCAAGCAGACGGGACGGAATTCTACAGCGAACACTCACTGGACCCCTCCCCCATCAAGCCCTATCAGAATAGGAGACTGTGAGACACACAGTGGCAACATTCCCAGAATCCCTCAGCGCTCCTGAGGGGGAGGGAAATACAGGGGGGGTGGGGCTAGAGCCGGAGCGTTTGCAGTTTCTGCTTTTGACACTGAAGCCACTCTTCTTGGATTTCACCGGCTGGGGATGTGGGGAGTTTGTAAAACACACATACACACACACACACACACACAGCATAGACAATCACACACACACACACACACACAACAGACTGACATTTTAGGTTTTTGATTGCCGTCACAGAATTTATAAGACTGAATTTTCCTGTGCGGACAGAAAAAATGGTCTCGTAAGGTCAAAATACAGGTTTTTACCATGTTGTGGGGAAATTTAGTCCCTATAATGTAATATATATCTGGGTCACACAGAGAAACACACACACTCAGACGCCAGGGGGCGGCAATGGCACTCACCCACGATCTGCCCCCGCACCGTGTCGTTGTCATTGGGGCCCAGCTTGTTGAGGTCGAGTCTCTGATCTGCCAAGCAGAAAACCACCATTACCACCTGCAGGGGCCACCGCAGGTGCCACATTCCCCTGCAACACCGCAGCGGCGGCGTCTGGCCCAGCTGGCACCCGAACGCCCAGAGACATTCGGCACGCAGGAAGCGAAGAAAGCCGCAGGTCGGTCTGCGATGAATGTAGGAGCCCGTGAAGAGCCAGCATGGCGGATGGGCATTAGTGGGCGTTGCCCGTATTTCTCCATGTTCCCGATGGCGTCCCATATCCTGGACGGCCGCCTTGGACGAGGGAACATCCACTCGCCGTCCGGCCGTAACACAGATAAGCTGAGGATGTGCCTTTAGATTAACAGGGACAGCTCAACGATTACAAGGCCGGAATTGGGAGGCACAGTGTCAGCCGGAAATCCAGCACCGTAAACCTATTACTCACATGTGCCAAATTTATATGCAAGGCCTTGGTATTCGTTTACCCCCCCCCCCCAATCCATTTTGCTCAGCTGATCCCAGACTCCAGCCCACGCTTGGCTCCTTAAGGTCCCTCGCTGCTATGGCGCACTGAAAGAATGGCATCCTGGGGGCAGGCAGGTCACAGGACAGACAGCGGCCACGCCACCCAGAAATGAAACCAGCAGTAAGAGTCACTTGGTTTGGGGTCACACTACGGAGAACTGACAACGTATGAAATTCTCAAATTATCTATCTCCCCATTCTTTATTTAAAAGTAACTAAATAAATAAAAGCTTTAAAGACTGGATTCGAACCTGACTCCATCCTCTACAGAACGGAAATAGCGATAGATTAACATCTGGGGAAAATCGGACACTATCGGACCTAATCAGGGAGACAGTGCATCTCAGGGCCCGGCCGGGGGTGTCTTAAGGCCCCTCGTACCTCGGAGCCCCCGTTAACGGATGGGGGATAGCGTAGCAGCCAAACTGCACGGATATAGAGGCAGGGGTGTGGTAATCAAACACTGTTAACTGGGGAAATCTGGAATATGACTCCCTGACCCAGGGAAAGACAGAATATAATTTCACAGGCGGGACACTGGACAGCAGATAGCAGCTAATTATGCAGCTAGACGACACATATTTTCTGAGTTTTGTGGTGGCCAGAGGAATTTCCTTGAGGGGCCGAAGACGACCGGAGCCAGTATGCCGACACCCCCCTGTAATGTGACGGCCACCCGACCGGATCCAGCCAGCCAGGCAGGCGGGCACCCAAGTAGAGCTGCAGATAAAGACCAGACGGGCGGACGGCAGCCGATCAATACGGAGTAATGGCGGAAGGCCGCTTTCTCTTTAATGCAAACCATTAAGTCGGTTACAGAAACGGCAATGATCAAACATTTATGAGCACGTCCAACATCTCATCTCCAGTCACCAGCCAGGAGAGGAATGGAATACAACATGGAATGGATGGCTTTAGACCCTCCCCCACGTGGCCGAGATACGCAGGTCTGGGGAGGCCGGGGGACAGCGAGGACTCACAGCCAGTGTCTTTCAGACGGTTGATGGCGTTGGACAGGAGCCGCACGCAGCCCAGAAAGCCAGCGCCCTGCTTCTTGTGGATCTTCTTGTGGTTCCACACGCTGATGGTGATGGAGTCAGACTTTCCGATGTACCTGCAAGGGAGTCGACTGGCTTTAATGGGCCGCCCGCCCGCATTTCTCGAAGGCTGCGGCAGGCATGATGTGGGGCCCGATTTTGGCCCTACGCAAACACAGATTCAAATGGATTCGAAGTGGATAGGAGCTTAGGGTGGGGGGGAGGGCACCAGGCAGTCAGGCCCCTTCGGAATCCGCTGTAGAAACAGTGAGCACCGGAGGACACGAGATGAAGGTCAAAGCGGAGGCTGACCAGCAGCTGCAAGTGGCCGTCACAGCCTCCAAAAACACATTACATACACCAGGGTACAAATTTAGCACTATGACGCTAGACGGAAACAGCACGATACAAGATACGGTTTTTCCTTTTAAAAACACATCTCGGCTTTTGTGACGCACAGATTGGAAATGTGAACCCATCAGGAATGGATCAGAACACAATCAGGTTCATAATTTGGTTTCCCCCAGTTATTTTGTTTGAACTTGTCAGGTTTAACATGTCAATAGTCAAAATAAATAAAGAAAGAAAAAAACAAAATGTATATTATCAAAAGTCCCATCTGAATATTATACTGACGTGTCAAATGTTAAATGCAACCCTTGGTGAGCAACTAATGAATAAGTAAAACATGAATCTTAGCTGCCTTGCTATCAGGTGAAGACTCAACACCTGTGGCCTGTACTATGAAACGGGGTTACTGGCTTATCGGGGTAACTTGTTGGATTTAAGGTACCACAGTTTAAATGGACTTCATATTTGTTCACTTACATTTTTGTTCACTACCTCAAATCCGACAAATTACCCCGATAAGCCAGTAACCCTGCTTCATAGTACTGACCACAGTACTGCCCTTACATTTAAGCCACAGGCCAATATTCCTACCTACTTAGACATCTTTCACCAGGTACGCAATCATTTTTTCATCCACGATGATGCTGGAATACACACACACACACACACACACACACACACACACACATTCATTTATATGCCTGCTCATGGCTGAGGTCTGGACGGCAGTCTCCCGGCTCCTGAGGACCCTGGGCCCGTTCTCTGGGGTTTTTCCACATGGTTTAGGGAAAGTTGTTTGGCGTCTGTGGCGGTCCCTACGTAAACACTAGGCATGACTTTGCGTCTAGGAGCAAGGACATCAGGTAGCTTCATATGAATCAGAGGAAAACTGCCCCCCCGCCAGACAGCAGTTACAGTAAATGTACATCATGGTCATAATTATTCTCTCTATAAACAACCAACATCCCCTCCCTCCTGCATTTTCCCAGTCACTCATATGGATACAAATGTGTGACACCAAGATTCTGGTTAGCAGAAACGTGCATCTGCAGAGGAGGATGCTGCCCACCCCGGAATCGTTTTGTCGATAGGATTGTTGCTTTCTCCTACTTCTGTTCCCGTTTTTTATACCATTCACTGGATGGGAAAATCCAGAACTTTCTGTCCCAGCCAGAAGAAGGTAAACAATATCTGGCAGGAATCGTGGGTCTTAATTATTAACATCTTTGGGGAGTTTTTCCAAGCTAATGAGATGTGTCCCTCAATTATTCACGCTAAAAATAAACAGGAGAACGAACTCTCTGTGGAAAACGCACTTCGAATGGGGACCAAGAGAAACAGCAAGCACCTCTGGAGTGCCCCAGCGTGGGGCCGCAACAGCTGTGTGACTGCTGTAAATAAGGCGGCGATGTGAGCTCCGTCACGGCCCTGATAATGCTTTCCTGTAAACACGCTCGCCGGGTTTCGCAAACCCGCCAGAAGTAAGAAACAGACACAGACTGAATGTCTTTGGCTTACAAAGGAGCCCTTCCCACACTGGACGATGACTAGGTGTTACTCTTTAACTGCCAAATGTTACAGATGGCTTAAAAATAACCATAAACAGCCCAATGAAAACTATTAAGAGCAGATCGGGAGGGGAAAAATTAAGGATTCATACATGACTGATGATTATAGTCAGTATTTGGGCTCCATTAACATGCAAAAATCATATGCTTGGCCGCCATTGTGTCAACACGTGACCATTATGTTACAATCACACACTTACAGACCGAAACAATGGTTCTGTACCGCTCAACACGGCTGCCGTTTGCTTCTGCTTCTAGCAGGATTCTAACTGCCATTCCTGACATGCTGGACGCCTCAGTCAGTCCAAGGCACATGGCATCACAGTGACAAACCCAAACCTCTCCTCCGTGACTCACGTAGAGCCAGAACTAATAGCATCATAAAACCGGAACCACAATACCGTTCCAAAAACCCATTCAGGTCACTTGGCGTTGTCATGGGACACAGACCTCATAAATCATCTCAGATCCCTGCAGCTCAACAAGCAGGACACAGGTCAAAGGGTGTGGATTCAAATCCAAGGGAAATGCATAAATCAGTCCCTACAGGATCTCACAGTGTTTTTTTCCCCTCAGAATTTCACCCAGGATCTATAAAGTCAATCAACAGACCCTAGGAACCTGCTGGCAGCCAGACTGCCATGGATATGTGTCATGGTCAGTGTGGTCGAGGCCCAGACAAACAGCACAAATCTGCACACACCCCAAAAAAGCCAGGATGTGTGTGCAGAAGGAAGACGCATTGGGGCAGCTGATGCCTGAACGCAAGTGTCAAGTGAGGAAAGATGGATACAATAAAGGGGTCGAAAGACCCATCGGCAAAGGGCAAGGGAGCCAAAGCTGAGCCCCCACCCCACCCACCCCCGGCTCTAACGGGGAACACATGCTGGGATTCCTGACCAGGGTCTCAAATGACGCAACCATGCAGTTAACCAATGCACTGTGACCTCCCCAGGGTGCTGGCAAAGAGACGCCGTTGTAGCACACTGATGCTACTGAGTGCATTCCAAGTAGATCAGAGTCACCAAGTAGATTTCCTAAGGGTACCAGAGCAGCGACATCCTTAATGTGAGTGGTGTTAAGGGGGTCACCGAGTAGATTCCCGTGGGGTACCCGGGCAGCGACACGTTAAAGGATGTCACTGATGCCGGGGATTCACCAAGTGGATTTCCTAGGGATTCCGAAGCAGTAATACAATCAGAATGAAACTGGGGAGTCACACCGAGTGACAGCAATGGCCGTGGGGACATACGACAATCGCTTTTTCTTCTGAAAGTATAAACGGCGAGCAAATAAATGACAGGTTCAGTCCTGCAAGAGGCAGATCTACAGAAAGGACTCTCTCCATTATACAGAATCAGATAATGTTAGAGGTGATATCTTCAACTAGACACTTCAGGTCACAAAAAAGCTTTTAAACGACAATAATATAATTGTATCGGCCATCTTGGTTCGCTCTCCAGATGATTCTGAGATGCTTCCTTGTGGCTCCACATTAAGAGCAGAGTTACATACTTTGTTGGAGGACCTCTCACCCACTTAACAGATCTGCCAGCGCAGCCCAGAAATCCGTACACCAACCCACTAGACCAGTAGAGTCTAGTTCAGAGCTAGTAGCCCAAAAGAACAGCTCTCCCCCCCCCCGCACCAGGGGACATAGCCCAAGAGAACAGTCTGAAGAAAAAATATATTAAAATCAGCCTTCTATGGGACTCGAGTAACCAATGTAATACTGCACTCAATTACAAGGAATCACACATCACATACAAATGATTACAAGAATACAAGAATAGATTAGCATAAGTACTCAAAGAACACATGGGTATGGGGTTAGGGAGGCGACGCCCTACAAAAAAGCAAGGCTGAGGTGGAGGAAGCCCTTACAGGTCGTAATGCTGGTTCCACTTGGGGTCCAGGGTGTTCCGCACCGTGTCTGTGGAGTGACATTGCCCAGAGCCATCCACCACCACCTTGGCAAAGGGGTCAGGGAGCCCTGGATGGACATGGGAACAAGGACAAGTCAAGGCCTGGCAAGAAGGCAGCAGACCAAAGCTGGACCAGCAAGGAGATGTTCCAAACGCAGGTGCTCCGTCTGTGCTTTACACCCCCGACAGCATGGGTTCCTGTAGGAGGAACCAGAAACCACGAGGCGACAGATGATGCAGCCTCTGTCGCCGCGGGCAACGACACCGCGGGATTGGCCCTCGCGTGGGCAGAACCTGTTCACCTGCATTAGCGTGTGGGCTAACATGCGATATCTCCGAGGGCGGAGGACGCCCCTGTGTGGGAGGGGGGACTCTGCACGAAGACGGCCAGAACAGGGGAGGAGGAGCGGCAGGCAAATGAGCGCAGCTCCTGCTGCTCGTTGCCATGGTTTCCGTTACATTTCATTAAAAACTAGACGATCTCTCGAGTTTGGTGTGCTCATCATGGCCTTCTATGGCCGTTAGTCCTAGACTGTTTACATATATTTGGAAAGCCAGAGACTATTAAAAGTGTTTTTCCTCATGTGTAAATTCTCCTACAGTTTAACTGAGCTCTGTGATGTTTCATACGTCACAGGTCAGACAAAACAGTGGAACAGAGTGCACCATGGGAAAGGCTGAACCTTCATGTTTGTGATGCCTCAGGCGGCTGGAACTGGAATAATCTGTTGTATCGACAGCTTATTGCCTCATGCTTAACGCCTATAGGCCAATCGGACATGCATACAAGGCGATCCTCTGTCAGATTTGCATGCTTTCCACACTCCAGACAATACTAATGAATGAACTCACTTTGTGTTTTTGACTGGTTCGTCACCAGCTAAAACAGTTAATCTGACATCCGGGAGGATCTTACAGTATTCATTAAAGCGAACATGGAAAGGAAAGCCTTTAAAAACGAGATACTCACGGAAGAAGTCTTTCTTCGACAGGTTTTTTGCACAGAGGACTGTAAAGGGGAAAAGAGGATGTTAGCATTTTAGTAAGACACTTCAAAATAATATCATGGCTAGAGTTACATAACTTACTTTATAAAACAGTACTAACCAAAAACATTTTCCTGAAAACACATGACATGTAACATTTCTTTAAAAAAAAAAAAAAAGTGCAGTTCTGCAGATAAGAACTGCGGAAGGTCGCTGGTTTGAATCCCATGTTGGCAGAGTAACGTATCACTGCTGAAACCTTAAGCCTGAGAATCGCCGCCAGGTGAATGGCTGACCTCGCACTCCAAAGCCAGACTTTACTCTCACCTCTACATGTGTGTCTGTCTGTTCCACATAAGAACTAGATGAATTTCTGCATATTTGCATAAATGGCAAACGAAGGTCATAACCATTAAATCTTTCATCATCATCATCATCATCGTTAAATCTAACGCGTGCTGATGGACCTGGTCTCTGAGGCTGGACAACCTCCAGCTCCAGAAGATCTGAGGGCCTCAGAGGTGGTCAAAGGCTTGCATGCTCTGCGACACCCCTGGTCGCCTGGAGCAGACTTGGAGATGCTCTTAGCGCTTTCCTACCCCCACCAATACCAAATCTGCAGACAGTCCTCAAACACCAAAAGAACACCCCCCACCCCCCCCAGTGAGCACCCATAGTAACCAAGAAGGCTGCCCTGGGAAACCTGAGGCAGCTGCATGAGCCCCCCCTGCGTGAGATGAACACCGACCCCCCCCCACCTCCCACCCCGCAGCACCCCACGCTCGTTATCGTCGCCTTTATCGTTATGCCAGCCCGGCTTCTCGGATTACGTGGCTATCTTGGGCGGCGCCGCAGTGGGGGGGGGCCTGCACGTCTGTCTGTGCGCGCACGCTTGACGCAGGCGCACAGGAGGACAGGGAAGACCTTTGAAGTCTGGGGGCTGGATCGCACAGCGGGTCAGATGCTTTGTGAAGGGAGAAGTATGTCATCCCCCTACCCCAACCCCGGCAAATCTAGCACATTCTGAGAGAAGCTGGTGATGTGCCCAGCTGCCTGCTTTTGTCAAGGGTAGGGGGGAGGCGGTCGGGGGGGGGGAGTATTACCAGCCAATCCCCCCTGGATCCCCATCTTGACAGAGAAGCTTGCTCTGCGTCCACGGCGAGCCCGGAGAGAGGCTGCCCAACTCAGCTGGGGACGTCCACTGGGCTCCCAATCGGGGGGGGGGGGGGGGGGAGCTTCAGAGCACAGCAGGCAGATGTGGGAAAAGCAGGAAATAGGACGGAACGGGCCGGATCACGGGGAACCGGGCTCCGGGAGAGCGGGCCAAGGGCTCCCTAAAGGCAGGGATAGTGAGTGATGAAGATACAGTCAAAGTTGGGGGAGAAGAGAGGTGATTTCTAATCTGGCAACTCTGTTCAGTAAAGGCAGAGAAGACAGAGCTGGTTCAGTATCTACACGCTACACAGCGGAACTTTCAGTGGAGGAGGAAGAGAACAGCTACAGGGACTGTAGGTGCTCAGGGCCTCCATAAGCCTCAGTCCAGGATAAGTGTGGGTATAAAACCCCACCGGCAGATAGAAGGGGCTGGGCACAGCCATGTTCAAAGAGACGGGGGGCATTTGGGTGCGTGTCCGCGCTTGTGTCTGGGGGCTTCTCTGAATGACAAGGATACTGTAAGTTCAGGAGATCCCCAGGGCCAGATATGGCCAACCCCTTCCAGTCCCGATAACTGTAAGTTGGGGGGGGGGTTTGCAGAGCAGCTCTTTTATCAGCCCTCAGGCAACAGAGAGAGTGGCTGGCAGGCACTGATGCGGGAACAATGATAGCCATCAGCTCGTCAGGGGAGGAGGTGGCCGACTGTACTGTGCACACATCACCACTGCCGCCTTCCACGCCGTCAGGCGAGCTCCAGACTCACTGATCTTGCATGAAATAAATCTTAACATCTGAAAAAATGTCAGGAGCCGTTAAAGTGAAGCGTGAGACAGGAGAAGCATGCTCGCTCTCTGGACGGCGGGGGGCCGAAGGGAACGCCAGGGCACAGGGGAGGGGTGAGGTGACCGCCAGGACGGCCAGGAGAGTGTCACTTGGCACGCGCCCCGTCCCAGCACACGTCCACTGCAGCCTCTCGCTCAAGCCAGACCGTTAAGACAGGCAGCCCGGGGCCAAATCAGTCTGGAGAGACATGGGGGTTGGGGGGGGGGAATATGACTGAGCAGCCTCCTAGGCAAAGGTCCCCCTGCTCTGGATGGGGGCAGACAGTGACGGATAAAGAGAGTTTGCCGGCGGCCCCGGCCACACGCGGCGTTCCAGTGAAAGCCACCTCATTACTCAGGCGTTTGGAATGTGCTGTCCCCCCCCCACACACACATTTCTCACTATGTGCGACAAGCCCCAAGCGGCCTCTCGGCCTCAGTTCTTAATTATTTACGGGGACAAATGGAGGGGAGGGGGGAGTTTTTCACCGAACACCACAGCCTCCATGGTACAGCAGAAAGCTGTGAGGGGTGCACTTGCAAAAGCCTGACCTGTCAGCATGCAAGCCCCCCCGCCCCGCGCCACGCCGGCCCAAACTGCAGTTACAGAGGCAGCCGGCCAGGTGTCGCAGACAAACACGGCAAAAAAAATTTTGAAAACTGCACACGGGAAGGCAGTGTCGAAAGGGGGGGGGCAGACGGACACGAGCTACCAGAACAGAGACCAAAATTACAGAGTGAGCAGGCGGGCGCGGGGAGCCGGCAACCGAAATGACACACGTGGAGCCGGGCGGGCGGGCGAAGCCAGGACGCTACACGCGATGGAATTACAGGAGCAGATTACACGCCGTGCCGGGCCAGCGAGCAGTCGCCGCGTTTCAGGGACATTCCTGGAGCCCGGAGCCTCTGCTGAAATGGGACACCAGCATTCTGAGCCTGACCGCTGCTTACCCCCCCCTCCCCCTCCCCGCCACCCCAAACGGCTGCAAACCACAGCCTCACAGGATGCAAGAAAAAATGTAATTGTTGTGCTCGACAGTTTGTCACCTGTGTCCTGTCCCAACCTGAGTGACGTACCAAACGGTGTCGCTTCTGTGAAATCGATAACAACATCCCTCTGCTATTTGTACCGCGCCAGCTAGGGTCCCGTATGCAAACAATTTCCTCCGCAATAATAAAAGTATTCTGGTGAGGTTCAAATCCCAGTTTTACAAAACCTGCAGAGACTGCAGATTACAATGCACCAACACATTCAGGATTTTGAGCACAGTATCGACTTTACGGGTAAATCACACGGGGGGGGGGGGGGGG